>CM026426.1:50444955-50874201 GCA_014871385.1 Ceratodon purpureus
AAGAGAGAGAGAGAGCACAAAGAGGGAGCGAGTACAAAGAGAGAGAGAGAGAGCACAAAGAGAGAGCGAGTACAAAGAGAGAGCGAGTACAAAGAGAGAGCACACCCACATATTCCAATGTAATTGTTAAGTAGGATATGTGATCAATATTTAGTAGTTTTCACTAAACGTCTAAATTTTTAAATGCTAATAAAACAATATGTATTTTTGATATTGTACAGGTGTAATGGCAATAGGCTACATTGCTGCATTTTCTGAAACCCTAGCCCTTACTATCATTGCCTCTGAAGGAGTTCCTCCATTATTGGATGCATTAAATACTGAGATAGAAGATCATATAAAGAGTGCAAGTGCTTGGTCTCTAGGTCAAATTGGAAGGCATACCCCTAATCATGCTAAAGCTTTGGCAGAGAGTAATGTACTTCCAGCTTTGGTTAGCGGATTCATTTCAAAAAGCAGTAGTGAGGATTTGCAAACAAAATGTAAGAAAGCAATCAAAGGAATATGTGATAGACTTACATTCTTTCCTGCCCTAGACAAACTTATGCAAGTAAGTAATCAAATAAATCCGTCAATATCTTTCAATTCCAATTTCATTGTAGAACAAATGCAAAACTCCAAACAATATGGCAAATGCCA
The DNA here is from genome assembly GCA_014871385.1 of Ceratodon purpureus. Taxonomy (NCBI): domain Eukaryota; kingdom Viridiplantae; phylum Streptophyta; class Bryopsida; order Pseudoditrichales; family Ditrichaceae; genus Ceratodon; species Ceratodon purpureus. The sequence continues at coordinate 50,445,595 of CM026426.1, forward strand.
AACAATAACAGATATATCATTAAAGTCTAATATTCCATTAAATTTTAATTGCAATCAACTTTACTATATAATAATATATTTTTATGTGAGCATCTTTGTAACAACCAAATTCAACTTCATTTTTCTTTTCATTCATATTTTTATGGGCATCGTAATGAGGTATAAGCATAGAAGAGTGGACAAATTGAGTTAACCAAATGACCTTTTGCAAATTTTTTAAGCCTCAAGTCAAAAGTACCATTGGTTGATTCTGAAATTTGTTTTTATTTTAAATAGACTACTTTTTTATAAGTATGTAAATTATCATACAACTTGTGTTGTCAAACATGTACTTTCATGCAATGTTTTTATTTTCCCTTATATAGCATCAAATCATATAGACTTGCACAAAGTACCTATCAAAGTACATTTGGTATGAAATTACAATGTGAAAAATAATTTTTTTAGGTATCATTCACTAAAATACATATGATAGACATTTTACTTACTAAATTAACAAAAGAGACATACTTTGCCTTCCATAAAGTATCTTTGAATGGAGGTAATAAATTCAATATCTGAAGTTTGATTTTGAATGACCCATAGAAACTTCAATTTGGACTTTAGAATATGTTTAAAAAACAAATCAAAATCAAATTTAAGAAAAAAAAAAAATTAAAATTTAAAAAAACTATATTTCTAATCAACCAATAGGAAAGATTAACAAAATTTGATGATAAATTCTAACTTTTTTAGAACTTTCTAATAAGATTTACTTCTTCATAGTATGTTTTAGTACTTTCAGTTCTTTATAGTACTTCCATGTGCCAATAGATTCTCTAATTTTCTATGATTATATCTGAATTTACATTGATGTTATTTAATAAATTATTTTTATTTTTAGTTTATCCAATAATTTGTAAATTATTTGTGTACATGCATTTGGCTATATAAATGTGAGTTAATAGTGTAACACCTTCAATATGTTAATTGGTTCATATTGGTTACAAATTATTTGAGCGTTGTAATAAAGTGCTGCAAGTTTGATCTATGACTGTTTAAGGATACTAATATGAATTTCTAACACCTCTTTACTCCATGATTTTTTGACTTCATAAAACCAAGTTTAATTTCCAAGTAATTTGAAATTAAAGCTTTCGGAGAATCTGATTCAACCTATTTGATAATATCTAGAGTTATAGAATCATAAGTTTAGCTCCCCTGTAAACAAACGTTTTAAAGATCAATCAAAATTCATGCATTCTTAAAAGCTTAAGATCTTATCAAATCTGATCATACTATTTCATAAGGTTTTTCAACTTCAAAGATCTATTTATTAGTCACCAAAATTTGTAATTTTAGCTTTAGTATATTTTTTATAAAAATGATTTGTAAAATATCAAGGCAAAATATTGTCTTGCATTCCTTTCTTTAAAAAACTAAAAGTTCATACTTATCGCATTGATGGTTAATGATCTGTTTTCACTATAATCTCTATGAATGCTATTTGTATTTAAGATAGTTTTTTGAAAAGATTATTGTAAGAAGTGGAAAATTATGCTTCAGATTGAAAATATCATTGTACCATATTGTGTACATTTCGTTAAGTTTTAGTGTCAACATTAAATTGTATAGTGTAGGTTTCAACAACATTGAACTTCATATAAATACAATTTCAACAATATGCCAATAATTTTTTTGTTTATTCTAAATTTTTCAAAAAATATCATTTGGAAAAAATTGAATCACATTAATTAGGATAAATAAACCACATGTTCAAGTAATTTGATTATTACAATTGTTTTATTTTGAACATGTTATATTTACAAAGATGACGCATAGTTGGACCCATGGTTGTTCACAGGACCTCCCCATCCGAAGTGCCGTCCAGTCCGCTCGTCCGTTCGTTAGGGGTGAGGGGAGGACCGTTTGACCAAAACTTAGGGTTAATCGTCCTAATCTTGCATATATTGAAGATTATCTTGCACCTATTAAAGATGTATACCTATTATTTTTTTTTAGCGGACGGTTATGTCCGATAAATGTCGAGGACCGACCGGTCCGTCCGGTCCGCCAGATTTGGCCCATGTCCGTCCGTTATGACAACCCTGGTTGGACCATAATTATTTAAGATCATTCGTAGTCATGTGGAGTTATATACTTTTGTGTAATTTTCAAAAACAAATAAAACTCATGACTAGTGATGTATATGATTATTTCCAATAATTTTAATTTGATTTCTATAAAAGTATAGTAAATGCACCTGAAAGATAAGCAAAAATGTTCACTTCATAGATTTGAAATATCTAATCACACTTATAACACTCTGGAATACAATAGAGGAAATCAGATTCTAAAGAAAAACCGTTGTAGAAGTTAATGGTTTTATGATTTTATGGTATCCATTTTTCATAGAACAGAGTCTATAATATGAAAAAAAAAATTAATTTTTTTTAATATATTGAGATTTCATGCATGAGTGTTTTAAAACTAGGCTTATTAGTTATGCTGTTGCTAACAAGCTTAATTACTCTATTAATGAAATTGACATGAATGACAAGATTACAAAATAAAAGATTAAATTTGAAATACACCACAACAATGTAGTTTATTAGTTATTTGAATATCAAATTGTTTTATAATAAACTTAGAGAACAGAAGATAGGTTTGTATACCTAGAAAATATTTTTGATTTTGAACAAAGTTAAATACAGATTGAGTCAATCTTACAACAAGTTTTGGAGTGAAGTTGACTTTAAACTGTGATATTCACATTAAATTTAAGTGAAGTCAAATAATGGTAAATTATAAAATGAAGGAATTCATAAATATTACAAAATGTATTTTTATTTGTATAGATTGTATTTTTGAGTATCTAGAGATTATAAATTTTGAATTAAACAAGATAAAATACTCTGAGCAAGTCTCAGATTATCAATATGTAGGTTAAAAAAAAAAAAAAAAAAGTATCAAATTTCATTGATCATATAGTTTTTTTAATAGTATCTGAAAAATCCAATCACCAAATAAAATTGTGAAGAATGGTGTTAAAAAATCTCCATTGCATTAAACTTGACATATTATCTTTTGTATTGAAGTTTGATCACTGTTGTTCTTATGATATCAAATGAAGTTTGGAAATATTCAATTATAACAACTTATAACCTTTTGTTTATCTTGAGCAGAGTTATCGTTCACCTACAGTAGAATTTATCAAAGTCTAATTTGTATTCAACTACTTATACACATTTAACAATAAATATTCACAAATATGTTTAAAATCTTTGTTATCCATTACTCAATTTAAGTTAAAACATTAGACGTATATAATTCACACTCAATTAAAAAAATTCTAATATTTCATGACATATTAATTGCAAATTAGGGGCCACCTTTGCCAGAAGGAATTCTAAAGTATATACTTGCTCAAATCGGAAAGGTTGTTCCACATGACCAAGATGCCAAAACATTATTTGTCACTTCAGGAAGCTTTGCGAAGATGCAAGAGATAGCTGTTGAAGCAAGTAGTGAAATAAAAGAAATAATTGATAATGTAAATAGTGCATATCCTATCGAAATTGTTCATTATTATTCCCCGGGGTATTCAGAAATCCTACTTCAAAAACTAACTAGTGGAAAATTTTAACTAAACTATTTACAATAACTCAGATATAAATGTAATTACATATTTCTGAACATAGTGCTAACAATTGACTTTAATTGACAATTTTGTACCAAATTTTTATCCTTCACTTTAAATTGTTCTCCAATTGGACAATAATACTAAGTTTGATAATGATACTATGAAATATAATCAATAACAAAATAGATGCTATATAATGCATCCAAAAAAAAATTCTTAAGATCCCAATAATATGTTATGAAGTTTTCATCTTTCTAATGAGATAAATATAGTCTATATAACACTTGAAATATTGTAGGTTGAATTTTTGATGTTTTTCTTGATTTTTAAGTATCATGAAGCTTCATCTTGAATGTAAATATATGATTATACAAGAATAACCTTATTAAAAAATTCTATAAGAGAATCCATACAATTGATGCTATTTGAAGTCACATCATAAAAATCTTACAAAGGTGTATCATGTCAATTATTCTAAATCAATTTGGACATTCATCCATCACATGATTCTATATGTTGTATTGGATATTAATGGTCTATGGCAGTTTTTCCTATATTTATATACTTACATATACACACATACAACAATTATGCATGTGTGTAAGCAAATTAAAAGATGTAATATAGTGGAATATGTGATTATGTATATAATAGTGGAAACTTCAAAGTGAGACATTTGTCACTAAACATTAACAAACTTGTCTATGGTGCCAATCCACCAATGACAAGGTCACAATGGATTGTGTTATGACAAGCCCCATTGTCACGACGCAATAGAGTTTTTTCATAATATATGAGCTTAAATCGATTCAATAGAAGAGGTGATCTACTTACCCACTCCCAAGATGTAATCTCTTGGCTAAAAAATCCAACATGGCATTTGCCATAGTGGTCAAAAATCATTCAACAAGGGTAACATATTTTTTTATTATAAATTTGTCTAATATAAATTAGTCATAACCTATTTCTAGTCATTCTCTACTTCCATGCCATCCTCCATCAAACCCTTGATTGGCCCAATCTAACCCACCTACTTTTGATATGATTCATTTAAATGCTGATTACGAGGACATTTTTGACATTTTCATTTTATAGAGATTTCAAAAAAGTACTCATATTCTACCTTTAGATCCATTACATGTTACTTGTAGAGCCTCTTAAAGATGATCATTCAATTTGATTCTATCCAACTAACTGCATCTTCTTTGAGAAAGCTTTATCAGACTCAACTGTTACAACAATTGATCTTTTGAAGTTAATTTTGTCATATACTTGATGCAAAATTATTAAGTGCCCCTATGTGACCAATTTTGATATAAATTAAGAGCAGTAGAGCCTTCAAAAGTTGGAGTTTTCACTCCTTGTCATCCCCCTCCTCTTCCTCTCCTCCTTCTCAATGCCACAAACTACCACCATCCGTATTTACATTGTACCTCCTATATCGTCCATATAAATCTCATCAGTACAAGTCTTACAACACCATCTTATAAAAATGTTAAAAGTATCCTACATTCATCAAAAGAACATATATATCATGTGAAACCTTTGAATAGAGGTTGTCCATAGTCTTGGTTGCTCAATGACATAATTGTCTTTAGATAGCTCTATAAATCTTACACCTTTTCGACAGGTTTGATATAGACAAGTCTTGATATAGATACATTTCCGTAAAATTCATAAAACATCTTATATTCAGTGTTTGGAGCTTTCAATAGGCTCTTAGATGGATCACAGATGTAAAGTTGATAAATATATGACATTTGTTTTAAATGGACATACTTTAAAGGCCTCCTATTGCATTTTAAATTTATTCTATGTTTATATCTTCATTGTCTCAAATGTCGAAATTGATCTTTGAAGCCATTACTAATGTATGATTTAAGCTATAATGATTTTTTAATGTTTGTGCTTCAAGTGCTATGAGGTTTTCAACTAATTACCAACCAAAAAAGTCCATAATAGACTCAACATAAATCTGATAAATTAATCAATGAATTAAAGACAATATTGATTGTCCAACACATAGAGATTAGAATTAGAGGTTTAAAATTTTCTTTCATTTCACATATTAATTGGCATTATTCAAAATCAACAACTTGTTGATAATACGTGTTCAATTTAAAACATAAACTCATTGGTGTCTATTCTATTGGAACTTATACAATTATCTCAATAATTGCATGATATCTATCACTATTACAACCATATAAATACACTTCTATCTACGATTGCTCTTGACAAGCAGCCTAGTAGGAGAACATTTGATTTGCCAAGCTGCATAGATTAATCTTCTTTGTCTAGAAAATTCCTACAAAAAGTAGACAAATCTTTCGCTACATATATAGGCGTAGCTGTTACAACGTGTGTTATTTTCAAGACTACATCTCAAAAGCCAAAATCACCAATAGACCTTTGTCCAATCCACGGATGTATTCTAGAACAAAATGAAAAACTTAATAACCAAGTGCATTTGTCAATTTGATGTCCTTCTTGAAGGTTTTTGATCTGCACTACAAAATAGCACTTTAGTTTAATTTGCAAACATTACGCAATTGCATCTTTGAGCAAAGCATCTCAAGTATTTGGTAACTCTATGGAAAACTCACTACGTTAATGAAGATCACTAGTGTAGTAACAAAACACACCCTCTTCATGACTCCGGCCAAGAGCATGTGCACAAAAAGAGGTTTTGATCCTGAATTGGTGGTGACAATTTGTAATCAAAGACACTTTCAAAATTGCCATTAGTGAAAGAACCAAATTTAAAGATTTCTGTGAATCTCCAATCGTGGAATCTTACCTAGGATTTGTAAAAGATCATGCACACTTAAACTATTTTTTGCGGCAATTTTTTAAATTACATAAGATGAAGCTTTTATAGTAAGATGTTATAAATAGGATTCTTTCCTTGTTCATAAAGTTTAGAGTTGCAAAAAGTTGTAGCATTGTGAGAAGAAATTGTGAAACAACTATGGAATCCTAATACTTGTTTTATCTTTTTGATATCTTATTTTCTATTGAAATATAAATCCATGCGTCAAATCAAAGGTTTCTATTTATTTTTAAAGTAGAAAAAATTTAGAGAATAAAAGAACAAAATGTTTATCTTCTATGTGATAAAAAAGAAAAGTAATTTGCAACTTGACCAAAAAGGGTGAGAAAACTTTGGCTCTTAATGGAACGGATTCTTTTTTAATGTTAAAATTTGATTCCTTTGATAAATTCAATGGCAATCATGTTAATGGCAATAGAAAATTCCACATGTGATGGAGGGCAAGCAAACATTTTGTAGCTGCCCAACAAGTAGAAAATATGCCCTAGGCACTATAAATGTTTTTTCCAATGTCTTGTGGAAAAGAAAAATATATCCTCTCAAAGTGCTTGCTATTCTCTACGTTGTAAATGAATTAAAAATATTATTTGCAAAATTGGCCTTGCAAGAATGAGCCTAAAATCTTCAAAAGCCCACTCTAAAACTATGGCCACTTAGGGATTAATATTTCTAACGGCATCTTTGACTACAAATCTTGTGAAAATGCATTAGAAGCATGTTAAGTAGTTTTTGATAACTTCTAATGCACATATCAAGGGAATGCAGAAATGGTTAGTTTTACATGGCAAAGAAGGCCACTCACGCAAAGTATGATGCATTTTTTGACACGATGTGGTTGACGATGGAGACATTTGGAATGAAAAAATAAGCTCTGAGCATTTTGAAGTGCAATTAGTGATCCAAATGAGAAAACAAAGAAGTGGAACTGTTCTAAAGGTCCAAAGCAAATGGTTGTCTATCCACTGACTATCCCAAAGTAAGAGGGAGTAAGATATAGGAATTTCCATATGGAAGAAATTTGAAAGTAATTATTTTTTGAACATTGAACACATATAATAGAAATTGTGTATTATTATTTAAAGCTAATCATGGAAGACATAAATCCCTATCATTATTAACTATTAAAAGTAACATGTTCAATATGCTTATAATAGATGATAAATATAACGCCTCAATAGCAGTCTAACTTTAGAGTTGGCTATCTACCAATGGATGGACTAACATTGTAATTGGTGGCCACCTTAGACGTTTTTGACGGGTGAGTATTGTCAACTATCACTTTAAGAGGTTGTTTAGTAGGTAAAGGAATATTTTTATTTCAAGTTGAGGATCTCTCGCTACATTAAACCTTTAGGCGTAAGGTGCAAAAATAATCATATACTTACAATACAGTCCAAAATCTTCTAGAACATGCATCCTCCAGACTTAGGATTTTGAAGTTGATAATCTTGAACATGTAGTTCAAACTCTTTAAGCCTTCATTTGAAGGGTGTTAATACATTGTTGGATATGGAACATAAGAAGGATATAACACTCCAGGCTTCTTTGAGTTCCAGTAATAAGTGAAAGGATGGACAATTTGACTTATTTTAAGCACATTCTAATATAAATAATCATCAGCAAGCAATGTGTTCCCAATGTTAGCTTCTATATTGCCCAACAACCTTTGATCTCAAAAAGTTTGTTTAATCGTTTAAAGAAATGTCTTGCTTTCTAGCTAGCGGATATCGATAATGATTGTTAGTTGATTTTGATAACAATCAAGCATTTGTTACCGAATCCTATACCCAATTGCCAATGAGGCCCTTGGAAGAGTTTTTGCCAAGCACAACATCACACCATTAGTGAAGGTTTTTTGCAAAGCCTTTGATCAACTTTTTTGCAACTTTGTGATATACAGCTTTGTAATGAAGTCATTCAAGGTTTCTAGATATAAAAGTTAGGGACTTAGTCAGCAGCCAACCAACAATGACTAAAATAAACAAGTGAGCAAGATCAACATTCTAGGTTACTTATCTTATGTTTAATTATGGTAGGCTAAATTTGATATAAACTTGTCAACTTTGAAGAGGAATTTTAAAGCACCCCTTTGCAGATTTAGCCCTTATTATTACACCCACTACTAGTAATAAAAACCTGATTGCGTCTTCTTTGCCCTAGGTGCTGAAGTGGATGCAAGAATCGGTGAATGATGTCCCCTCAAGAGCATCACACTGCATTGGACTCATAAAAAATTTGTCCATACTATCTTTGATGCCCTTCTTTTTAGTAGTCATCCATCCCAATGGATTCTTCTCCCTCTTGCTCCTTTGTTAATGTTGCTTCTCTTCTTCAACGGATTACAGGATTTTAGGATCTCCTTACAAATAAAGTATGACTCTGATTTGGGCTAGCAGATCACACAAAGATCCGTAGTTTCAATTCCTCAAAATTCTAAGGGAATAGAGCCTATGGTTCCGGGATAAAAGGGCAACATGTGCCACTTCTTAAACTACCCCTTCTAGACACTATAGGCCACCATTGACCTCCTAGGTAACCCTCTCTCCCTCCAACATGGCCTCTTTTTGACTAATGTATACAATATTTCCATCGTTGTCAAATGCAAAAATGACAAAAATCTTTGGATTGCATTGTTTCAGTGCAAAGGGTCTAAGCTCATTAATCATCTTAATAGCGTTTTTGAGCGCAAAGCCAACATAAGCGTTGTATTGCATTCTAAAGAGAAAATCTAAAGAAAGTTTGATTTTGGATTACGCTTCGAAGGCTTCAATGATATTTTGTAGTGGTGTTGTGGTTGTTCAAAAACTTTGGTTGTAATATCCTACTAGCCATGCAACACTTAGCTTTTGCTAAAACACCTCTGGCTGAATGTTATTGATTATTGAATTAGTTAAGCTCTTTCCTTCAACCAATGCCTCTCATGCCTCCATAGGCCACTTCCTATAAATTGCTACGATTCACTTTCTTAGAGTTAGTCTCTATACTAAAGCAAGAGCTTGTTCTTTATTATATAATTGAGCTTATTATGCTCACACAACTTATGTGATAAGATCCTATTCTACTAGGTGTTCACTTTTTTTGTCACCTTGATTTAGATCGAACAATGTAGTATGTCTTTTGCCAATTTTTGGCACTCACAATCGTGAAGGTTGATCACCAATTGCAAGTCATTCAATGTTATATTCCGCTAGTGGGGTTTGCAAATCATCCTTAACTTCATTCCATCCTCTCCAATGATCATACCCCGGTCTTAAGGGTTTAGAATTGTTTGATTGCATGCAAAACTTTTTTCTAAATTATTCAAAAACTCATGGCACCTTCAATGTCTTAGCCTTTGGAGAAATTTCTAAAAAATAGGCTAAGGAATCCTTTACAAAAGTTTTGGAACATGATATCTATTTTTTCCGTTAAGACCATCACCATATCTAATACATAGTACATAGTCAAAAGAATAATGAAGATAAACTACAATTAAACATATAGAAGACATATTATGGTCACTTTGATTTTGTCGAAGGTCCATTGACTGAGCATTCATTTCTAGGCAAGATGAAGGTCCAAAAAAATGTAATAGAAAACAGATGGATTAGAGTGTCATCACATGATCTTATAACACATCACCACATCATACCACTTCTTGATATGGAGTGACATTATTTGATTAGAATGCCATGTCCCGATGTCCCATGATGTTGTCCTCTTATATTTTGACAAGGTGCCAATGTCTCATTATGAGTGACATTATGATTTTCTACAGTGTCACATCATTGCAAATTTTAGACACGAATTTTCAAAGTGCAAGAAAATTCAAATTTTTTTGTGGCACCAAGTTGTATCCTACAAGAATATAGACTGGTGGGCCTCATTAATGCATGCTCTACTCACTTTTGGCTCATTTCAATCAAGATTTTTTCTAAGAGCTTTGTTTAGTCCATCTTTAGAGACATGATTGGATTGATGACTAACAAAAAGCTCTCCACCATCTTTGGGAGTTTTTGTTAATGTAGCTAATTGAACAATTTTGATTTCACTCTTCATTCAATTTGAGTTAGAGTGGGGTAGTACTTGGAGGAAGTTTATTCATCACAAAGTAAATATTATGTATTTACGTATTGGCAGATGAAAGTATCAATATATAGAGAATACCATTTTTACTATCCAAAATTGTTGCATGGCAATAGTCAGTTGTCCCTTGGCTCTCAACAGACAATGTATACTTTGACAGCTACTCAGTTGGAGTGTCTTTTGTTAGCATTTCCTTAGCATCCACTGTTTGATTTGCAAGCTTTGGCGGCCCACTCACAAGTAGTTCCTCTTTGGCGCGTGCATTGTTCTCTTTCTTACCACTTCAGTTAACAATAGAGCTCAAGCCAATCCAATTGTTTTTAAAGAGTGAGCACTGTAATTGCAAAAAATTGCGGAATGTTGTAGTGGGACTCACTTCTAAAGACTATACTTTGAAAGGAGACCTATGATTGAACAAATCATTAGTTCAGTTTAATATTGGTGAGAATGAAAGTAATAGAATACTAGACAGGACTTTCCATTTCCAAAGGGTGTATTCAGATGATCAAGGGATTGCAAAAGCGAGAGCGTTTTTTGCAAGGTTGTAGACTTTGAGATTTGATACAAAAGTTGATGAAGAACTAGTAGACGCATGCGGCGGGCGACTGGTGATAGATGTTAAAGATGTGAAGTTGATTAGGGAATTCTTGGACCTTGTTGAGTATATAGAGATTGCTCTTGTTGAGGTACACATGTGAGAGAGATGATATTTAGCAATGGATAATATATGGGAGTTTCCTCCAAAAGAGACTTGAGAAGGATTCATTATCCTACATAGCTTGTTTGTACTTGTTAGAGTGTCATCTATAAACCCTTAGTCTACCAATCATGTGGCGTAACGTGAGATATCAAAGGTGGTAACTTGAGGATTCTTTGAGTCACTTGGTAATTGAATTCGTTACGACATTTTTGTCATGATTAGTGCTCAACATACATGTAATGTTCCTGTCGGCAGACAATTGATGGATCAAAATAATAGAGTAGTTGTTGAACTTCATGAAAATGTTGGCAGCAACGTTGACGAGGACTGCCGTAATGACATGGTGTACTAAGAGGATGAACAATCTAGTAGTAGCAGATCAAGCAATGTTGGAGATTGTGACCTAGAGGAGATGCATAATTAAATAAAGGACCACAATGTTGGTTTAAATTCACAACTTGCAAATATAGTGAGCATGTCCTTAAATAAATTCTTAAACCATCCATTGTAGAAGAACAAGTACTCCAAGTTTGTGAATGATGACTTCATTTTCTTTGAAAGAGCTCTCATTCTAGGCTCTCGCTCAACGGATCAAAGACATGCATACAAGGTAGGGAATATGATGATGAATTCTTGATGTGAATACTTCATTGTTGGAGGAAAGTCCTACCAAAAGATGATGTTTCCATGTTGTACCACTCTACCTTAAACTTGTCCTCCACTTTAAAAATCTAACACTAAAATTGGCTTGAATTGCTAAAATTCCATGCATAGGTGCACATTTTGTTCAGAAATTGAGTTAAAATTCCCTAACTATCCATCTTCAAAAATTAGGCTTTGTTTTAGGTCCTTGAGGATTCTAGGACCAATGCCTTTAATCTATAAAGCAAAATTTTAGAAATCTAGGAAAAGTAAAGATTTAAAAAAATAGAAATTGTGAAGATTGCAGTTTGCATCATACCAACCTTTACCATCATAGACAAGGAATAAGCTTTGAAAACTTGCTTTAGCTCTTAATTCTTCAAATATTGTCCAAATCATACGCCATTTGTTGCATTCTCTAAACACACTCTACAGCAATGCAATGAGTATTTGCAAAAAAATTAACTTTTCACATTGAACTTTGAGTTTTAAAGTAATTGTTGGAGTCATCCTTGTTAGATAACCTAGTTTCTTTCCGCACTTAAGAAACTAACCATTTACATAAGTATCAAGCCATCTCTCTTTACAACCAAACTTGAAATGAATGGGCCTTGAAATTTCAATGAAACTCATTCAAATTTGATATAGACTTCAATGGAATTCCACTTAATTAACTAATTTGATGTGTTATAGCCTTCAATGTCACTCCACGTAACATTTTGGATAATCATTAAATTAAGCTATTTTTTTTTATAAGAATTCATTTTTGAAGTAGAAATTTAGTCAAATTGTGAAAATTTGGAATAAGGGAATTTTGTGAGTTAACAACTAAAATTACGTTTATTTCCTTGGAAGTTAGGCTAGAATAAAATTGATGGATCCAGCAAATTATCATTGATGACCTAAAAACGTTAAGGGCTCAGCTAATGAAGGATGCCAAGTGTGCCAATATGGAAACAAGAAACACAGGTTAGTAATTAGGAAATGCCATATATGAATGAGATGGTAATTATGAACTACCTTATTAAACCCCTAAAGGACAATAGCCTTTGAATGGGCTTTTTTGAAACTTAGGCATGTACCTACATTGTCAATTTTAAACGTAAATTTTTGAAAATTTTATTGAAGGTAGGCTTGAAGTAGAGGTATGTGAGAATTTTTTTTATTATTTTTAATTTAAATTCTCAACGCAAAAGATATGAGAACCTGAGCTAGAATATTTAAATACTCAGATGGAAATTGGGACAACCTCCTGCTCCAATGAGCTTCAAGGAGGGGGGTGGACTATTGAGGGAGGGCATGTAATTACATAAAATATTCAGAGGGGGTGGGCGTGGCGGTCGCAGGGCATGAGGGCGGGGGATTGCAAAAAACAGCGAGGGAGCGGGTCGGGGCAAGGGCCAAGAGAGCACGGCGGGGGCGACGGAGCAGAGGTATGGCAAAGGGTTAACGGACTTAGGAGCATATCCAAGCCCTAGAAGCATGGCTGTTCAAGAGTGGCGCTAGCTGGGCAAAAGAGGGAGGGCTCACCCCGGGCTGAGGGCCCACCCTGGGTTGCAAGGCCACATGGCAGGGAGCAAGGGTTTATTGTGAGCAGGGCGTTGGATTCAGATCAGGATCATGGCTGGGTCATGGGTTGCGGTAGTGTGGATGGCTGCGGGGCTCTGCCTCCTACAGTTATGTATACTATCTGTATGCACAAACTTGACGCCCCTAAACAATTTGCAGCACATCTTGGAACAGTCATGTGTGTTAAATTTTAACTTCAGATTAAATTCTGCCCACATTACTCTTTTCTAACATGAAAGATTTGTAAAGAAAACTAATTGTAATCCCTAAAATGCAAAAATGAAACTCACTCTACATCCACATGGAGCATTATACAATGAGCTCTTGAGAGCATTATACACTTCCGTTTCTCTTTTTGTGAAGCACTTCTTGATTGTAGGAGGTTACAATGCCACGCAAACGCTCTAACTCAAGGAGAGAAAAGGAGGTGAGTGATGTTTTGAAAAGTAGACTATGTTTTCACAATGCTTGAGTTTTTGTTTAGAAGCCATTTTTCACTCATGTTGTGTATTATGTTTGCAAGTGAGCTTCCTTGAGGCTCCAAGATGCAGCAGTAGGTTAAAAGGCCTACGATCATCATGTTCGAATCCACTCTTCCCACACCCACCTTCACCAATTTCATCACCTCCTCCTCCACATGCACCTCTAATTCCTCAATCCACACTTCCTATAGAACCTCTAGAATATAAAGAGGATATTCACACATTATTGCAATCAGTAATTGGAGAAGAGAATGACAGTTTCTTTGATTTGCAAGAGTGTCTTGAGAATAATGAGAGAGAAAGTTTCTGTGGGAACTTTTTGAAGACAGCTTTGATGACGGTGCATATGTCACTGAAGAGGAGAGATGTTTAGAGGAATTGTTATGGCCGAAAGAGTCAGAATACAATGTGGACAAATATGATTCAAGAGTGAAGAAGAAAATTAAAAAAATAGAAAGGACAGTATATGTAGGAGGGACTGCAGTGGGGGTGGGAGCTTCAACATCTGACCGCGCTGCGAGAGCAGTGCGAGGAGACTATGCCGCGGCGTGGGGTGCCGCGGCCTCAGGGCTGGGAGGACTGGTCGAGGTCATAGGTTTAGAGGGTATGGGCGAAGAGAGGATTGGGGTCATGTGGCCCAGGATATGGACGGGGTCTTGAAGAAGTTAGAGGGTATAGGAGGTGTATTGGGCTTGGGAGAGGGTATTGGTAGGGATGTGGGAGGGCATGAGGGTATGGGGGGTTATCGGGTTTATAGGAGGACGGTATGGTTGGGGTGATGGGCGGGGTTTCTATTGTTGGGTGTGGAGAAAATATTGGAAGAGAGGGGATGGAGGGTGGAACATGGGTTGGGGGAGTTGGGAGGAACACTTGACCGGGCTAGGGGAGGGGGGGGGGGGGAGATATTCAGTTTGAAAACTAAGAGGAAATTAATTTGGGATTCCGAATGGGCATTTGTAAGGGGATTTTGACAACCATAGAAACACAAGAATCTGCATAGTACGGAAGAGAGAGAGAGGATGGAAAATTTTGTGCTCTCGACATTGGAGAGTGGAAGTGAAAAAGAGGAGGAGATTTATTTTATAGTGATGAGGACAATGAAAATGAAGCATTGAAGGATCCTAGTAGTGTGAAATATTTATACCGCAATGCAACATGGAAAAAGACACATTTCGTGTATGATCCAAAGCCCATGAAATTCGATAGTGTGTCCATGTTGGTATTTGATGGGAGGACATTTCCTATCAATGCTTCAACTGTTTGAGATTTTTTGGACTCACAAGATTTTACAAGAAATTGTAAGGGAGACTAATTGGTATGCTATGGAGGTTCATAGCGATGGAAAAAGTATCGGCCGAAACGGATGGGAGGAACTTACAACTTATGAATTCAAGGAATCCTAGGCAATTTGGCTTTATATGGATATGAAACGTCAAGCAGACACAAAGTCGTAGTGGCATAAAAAAAGTTCGATCTTCCACTGCTCAATTATCTCAAAGATTATGACGCATTCTCGCTTCATGGTTTTGACAAAGTCTCTACATATTAGTAATCCTGCAACATATGTGAGTGTGAAAGAGCTAACTAAATATGACAAGTTGAAGCAAGTAAGGTGGTTAGTAGATAGCATTCGAGAAAAATGTTAGTGTGAATGGTCATTGGAGACATTTTGTATTATTGATTAAATGATGATATGGTACAAGGGAAAAAATTGTCCTTTGCATGAGTACATGTCTTAGAACTACAAAAGTGGGGGATAAAAGTGTAGTGTTTGGCATGCTCTGATTCGAAGCTTGTATGGAATTTCTCCATTTATTGCGGTAAGAGCCAAGTTGTGGAAGAGGAACATTAAATTGCACAGGGAGAGCCCAAGCTTACTCACAATATGGTTTTAGATTTGACAAGGGATACTGGGGGGAAGGGCTATGTCATAGCCATGGACAATTTCTTCACAAACGTGGGGCTACTCTAGGATCTTTTATCAAATCATATATCTGCACATGAAATATGAGGTCAAACCGTATTGGCCTACCGCTTGTATTGAAGAAGACAAAATCTTACAAAAATAAGGAGTAAGGGTGGATGGATTGGAGATTGCATGAGTCACGGGAGATATCATTCGTGGTATGGAAAGACAAAAAACCTGTTCTACTTTTGTCGACCCACGCACAGCCAATGATTGCTTTAGGTTTTCTTCATCTGACAATACCGCGTAGGAATGGAGCAATTCAAGAGGATATTCCCACATCTCCAATGCATTTGGAGTATACCACTTATATGCGTGGTGTGCATGTAGCTGACCAACTACGGGCATCATAATGTACTCAAAACAGATTGCATAAATGGTTGCATCCGATATTCTTTTTTTAACTTGATATGACGGATGTCAACATGTTCCTGATCTATGTTGACAAATGCAAACGTGCTTCACCAATTAGTAGACCAATCACGCATTTGCAATTCAAGACCAAATTTTGTGAAGCATTACCACATGCATGGAGAGGACGTGACAATGACGACATGATTCCTCAGCCACAGAGACAAGGGTTATGCTTCCCTTTATATTTGAAGAAGAGGAATCCGTGTGTGGTTTGCAACAAGTCCAAATCTCAAGATAGAAAGAAGCCTCACGACTATTGTCCATCTTGAAATAACAAGTTCATGTGTTTGAAGACAGGAAAATGTTTTGAAGAGTATCATGAGGCGCTTTGGGTTCAAAGTCTATGTACTATAAGTGTTTTATAATTTAAAAAGAAAATTAATTTTTAATTTTTAATTTTTTTTAATTTTTTAATTTTTTATTGTTTCATCCGCTACTCCGTAAGATTTAATAGAAATCTTATTCTAAATGATTCAATTGAGCATAGGAAATATCTTCTAATTTCCTGAAGGGAAGGATTCCAAATGGTTTTATTATCAGAAGTTCTTTACTATAATTGTAGTAGTAAAAAACGTCATGTAAATATGAGTATATATGTATTCATCTCTATATGTACTCTATTTCTTTTAATTTTTTTTTCATTGTTGAGAAAAAGTGTGTAGTGTAAAACATTCACCAAAATAAGAGTGTAATTGCAAAAAATTTGGTTTGCAGAAAATTCTGTCCAATTCCCTTTTGAAGATCTCGATGGAGAGAAATTGGGTGTTTTTGGGATCCTCACAGCCAATTCTTTTGGTACAGAGACCCATTTAGGTGAATGTGGAAGAAGCCTCTACACGGCGCACCTAGGGCCATGGTGCAATTAAAGTATGAGAAGATGGAGGGCCATGGGCGAGGTGCACTAAGGTGGAGGGTCAGAGCAGAGTTCAAACGAAGCGGGGCGGGAGTTCTCGGTGGGCGTACTCAACTTGGGCAGGGGAGACAGCCTGTCCGAGTCAGCCAAGCTTGGTAGCATGGGCGGGTCGTGGCCTTGGGCCTGCCTTAGGCCAAGAATGTTGGAAAGGCTCGGGGGCGGGTGCTGTCCCAGACAGCGAGACAGCGGGGGTTTGGGAAATGGAGGGCGGCCAGGGGTGGGAGCTCTTCCCCGCTGGGGTCGCACAGGCCTCACCGCCTCGGCCGTGCACTCCTTGCCCAAGAGTTTTATTTATTTATTTTTACTTTTGCATTCTATTCATCTTTTTTTACTATGTAAATTTTTTTTTAAATTTCTATATGCAAAAAAAAAAGAAACAAAAGGCTTTGGATGAGGGAAACATAGAGCATGTCCGGATTGCGGCATTTTTTCACGGGGTTCTAGTTGTTCAAATAGTCTCATTTTTGGTACACACGTACCTGACATACAGGATAATATGAATTTCAAGAAATCTTAACCTTCATGGTGCAAAAATCGCATCCCACAAGCAGTCAAATATGGCTGATCTTCTCGGGTAGCTCAAAAAATAAACATTTTTTGAACTTCAAATGCAAATATCTAGCAATCTGTACGGTCCAAGATGTTCATTTTTTTTCTCGGCATCCAAATAATAGTCCGTTTCTAGATCTTATGGTTGAAATTTTAATAATCACATTTCTATTTTCTACACACCATATGACACAAAATTGTAGTTTTAGACCAAGTTCTTGGAAACATAGTCAAAGAACCTTAAGGGATAAATGAGATGGAGAACATGTTACAAACATATCATCAAACTTAGCTCACTACTTGATGCTTTGTGGGTTTGAAAAACTTCAACTAATGAGTATGCTTACCATTGAAAAGGATTTGAAATTGTGCAAAAAATAGATGGGTAGGTTAAATTTTGCAATATAAGCAACATTAAAAATATTATTAGGTGAATATTTCCATCATCCTCAAAATAAACAAGAGGCTGAAGGACTTCGACAATTTGATAAATTCCTCAAGTTACTCTTAAATGGACTAATACAATTTTAAATTATAATTGACATATGTACATCATATCGTGTTTGAATTATGACACGTCTTTTATGTACTACTAGACAAACACATCAAATGAAAAACATTTGCAAACCAACAAATATTGTTGATAGTTTCTATTGTATTATACAACCAACACCATTAAAAAGGCATAAGGACTTGGTAACTCTATCAGATATTATCGCCAAATTGGAATTTGTTGAGGGATGACAATAAGTCTTTCTTAGCAAGTAGTATAAGAAAGACTTTTGAATCTAAAAAAATACTTTAAGAAGGTTCATGCAAAATAGATTAGAAAGTAGTCTAAAATGATGGCATATTTAAATCATTAAGAAAATGAACGCTTGAATCGCATATTATGATTTTAATGTGAAAGAGGTGCATGATATATGGTGGCAAAACATGGATTCAACCAATAATTTTAACTTAAACATAAGCACAACGAGACTTCTAATCAATTGTGAACTACAAATATGATAGAATGGATGGAGGTAGCGCGTCACAATTTCTTGCATGACTTAATTGATCATTTTAAGTATAAGTTTATAATAAGATAGTAAAAACAAGGTTTCCAATTCTTTTGGTTCGTATTCAAAACCACTTGTACCCAAAAAATCTACACTAGGACAAACTATTGCACCTGGGGGTTGGGCGGGGAGTAGGGCCTCCGGCTCTTAAGAGCACTCCTCCTAAGTCACCCCCTTTCGTCACAGTAAACGGAAATTGTGATTCTATTTACCTAGTTCTGGTTTTACTTCAAGTCTCCGTTACTAATCTTGAGAAGCCAAGTGGTTCTTTAAGGTCGTTCCCGATTTCAATTCTGGATCATGTTATTGTACTTTGAGAGACAAGTGTAAGGTCGATAGTCGGACTTTGCTATTATGCGGTGATGACGGTCTAAGCGGATGAGTTGCAAGTGTTCTTCTGTTCTACCATCTCACAAGAGCTGGAAGCCTTGCACCTAAGAGTAGTTTTCTCTGTCCACCGTTTCATTAATTCTAGTGTGTTTTGGTTATCCTTTGTAAATTGACATGTGTCAAATGGTATTAAACATAGGGCTCTGATAAAATGCTGGCATTGAATGTAAAATGCTAGGTAGAAATAAAAGATGAGGTTCTCAATGCAAAATGTCTGGATGACATCATTTATTGTCCAGTAACTTTGATACAAGCATTATAAGGCGGTATTGCCTATGAGTGACGCTCATTATTTTACTTACAAACCAAGCACATTAACTGATCCAGAGCTACATTAATGGTGTCCCAGACCTCATGTTTAGTCCTACCTTCTTGAGGATGGATTCCTTTGTTCACGACATGAAAAGTCTACCACCCTCTAGGTAAATTATATCAGTCAATGTAAATAAAATAATAAAAAAATTACGTTGTTGTTGACAATACCGTTCACTGAGCCCGTGACATTGAGACTCTCTATTTACCCCCATCAAGCGGTGCAGCCGCCATGCTCGCGGGTAAGGGCAGTACTCGATGGGGGCTGCTCATCCTCCTCTCTCCCCGTGCTTGTTATCGGCCCCGCACCCCCATTCTTCCCGCCTCTCGACGCCCATGGAGCTCCCCGCACCCTGACTCGGACCGCGCCAACCGAGGCTGTCATCCACCGCCCAAGACTCTTATCCTCATTGACCCCCTCATCCACCCTGGCGTTGTCTCTCTTGCCCCTTGCGCCAACGTTTCACTGGCCTCATAATTCCTGCCACCACTGAGTAGGGTTCATGAATTGTTTCACCATGCTCGGAGGTGGATGCGAGTTTGGAGTGCACTTGGACAAGGGCTTCGCCGTTCGCGCAAAGTGCGTACCCTCCATCAAACATGGGAGGTGGTCGTGGTGGAGACGGACTAGATTACCATCAAAGTGGTGCTCAATACAGGTGAATTTATGATGTTGTCAAAGCTTGTCATGTTTGAGTCTTGCCAATAATAAGCGGTTTGTGATTGGAGAGGAGGATGAAGAGTGCAAAGGGCCAAGCCATGAGTGAGGACATTGTTGATGAGGGTCAAGTTCGTAGATTTAACTACCAATACGTCGGCGGGCTTCATTGACCAATGCATGGAGGAGGTGGTAAGGAGGGTCTTTGCCGAGATGAAGGCAGGCTTTGTTTTGGTGGTCCTGATCTTGGAGTAGGAGGTTTTGCTATAGACCTCTCCGTCGTTGAAGAGGAGTGGAGTTGAAAAGATGACGCTGTTATATTTCGGTTTGCTGGACAAGGGATGCACAATTCATTGCTCAAACACTAGTAGGAATTGTTTACTTTGGGGCGTTCCTGCAATGACTCACTGTTCGGAATTTCTCTTAAGTGACTCAACAAATGACCAAATGAATGACCTTGGCGAAATGGAATGAACTGCAGTAAGGTGTCAAACTCTGGACACATTGAAGATAATTTACCCATGCTTTCAGAAAGTGAACTTATCCCTCGCGTTTCAATCTGGCTTTGAGAATGTGCGCATGCTGAGGAACTAAAACAGATCTAGAAACTCACATTCGCTCAATGTTTAAATATTTTTGGAATGTTTTCTGTTCGTATCTTCCGATAATATGATTTTTGCAGTAAGTAACTAGGACGATGATCGGAAGTTCAGATTTTCGTTAACGAAAATGTTCAAAAAGACTGTACAGAGTCACATGTTCTTCTTGGTTTACTTTTCAATATCCTTGACTGATGTTCATTTTCTCTTGAAGTTCGACTTAGTCGTCGGATCCTTGTAGCATTCGCCATTGAACTCAGATAATCTCGTGTCAACTCCCACTTATAGTCTACATTATCTCACATACATAAACTTTGTCTGTGTTCACTGCCGTCAGAGCTGCGTATGACGTGACGTACAACAAGATTTGTTACTCTAGTTATACTCAAATGATAAATTAAAACTCGTTTAGAAACTATCGATTGAAATAACTTCTGGTAAATTAGAAATCCTAAAAAATGAATTTTCTATAATCAAGATGATGTGAACAATCAGTCAGTTAACTACTCTGTACATTCAACACTTCGGAGATCAAATAACAGTTTATGGAATTTGAAGAAATTCTTATTGTTGCACTAAGAGCTCCATTACTGTCAAACACATTAAACATGTATGACAATTTTACAACAAGTAGCACATACCGAAGAAGATTGCAAATGATATAAATCATCACTGAAACTCTACCGATGGCGCTGAATAGCCTTTAAACATTTTACGCTTATCTCCGTGACAAACTACGACTAAAACTTCTTAGTGTTGCTGAAAATAACAAATAGTACTGAACACGTAGTCTTTGTCTTGATGTTTTCGTTGCACATCATTTATGCTAGCAGAGTTCTCTATTCCTGCCATACAATACCGAATTCAGGTTAGAATGTTACGCATACATAAATGTATGAATGAGGCAGTTTCAATCTCTAGTATGGATGTTATAAGAGAAAAATGAATGGTTACAAATCCATTGGGTAATTTATGTCAAAGGTCTATTTCTAAGATCCTTAATGTAAACATCGGACTTCGGATTTGCAAATTTATTTATAGTTGCGATTTGTATGTTCAACAAAGACTGAGTCAGAGATAGTTCTCTGTACCTCACGTTTTGAGGAATCCTCATCAGACAATAATGGCCGAATTCTTTCTTTGCATTTGCACATCCAGCTTGGTAGCACTTGCATTGTCGTCCATCGGCATGTACATTGCAGACGTTGTTCTCGAACCGCAAAATCCATTCCCAAAGTTCTACTTACCCGTAATAGACAAATGCACCTTGGTGGCAAGCTTCCCCATCTATTCCTGCAACAATCTTCACAGGTGCAATTGTTTGATTTCACGCAAATGATCTCCCTCTGCGCAACATTATTGCCCCACATACAATATTTACAGCATGCACCATCCTTTTATTAATAGCATCACGTGCTTAAACAAATTGAATAGAAGCTAAAAATGACTGGATATGCCTAATCTCCGAAAACTTTGGTGATCTACGCCATGTGGTGTGGTTTAATGATTGCAAAATGTACCTCAGCTTCCATGCGTTGGAAAGATTTGTACTTCAAGTCAGAAAAAATAAAGGACTCCAAAAATATCAATATTGACTAAGCGGATACGATGTGCAAATTCTCTGGAGCATGTGTAACTCACAATTTATGTTGACCTCCACTTGAAGAACTCGAAACATTTGACACGGATTGCAAAACAGGTTCCTCATGTTATTCCCCTTTTCGGATTTGGGACTTCCTTAGCGTCATCTCTCTTTTGCAACACTGAGGGCTCCGAGGCATCAGTAACGGATACTTCATGTATTGCAGTCTTAGTATCGAAACACTCATTATCATCAATCGCATTCTTTCCTTCTCTCCTTCTTGATGCCATCGAGTTCTAATGTACTTCAGATACGAAATAAAAAATTAGAAGGCTGTCACTACTTCTACATAGGTACAATGAACTACGTTAAGGAGCACAGAGCATCTACATCACATCATCTCACATTTGGAAGACAATCATGAAAACCAATTATATAATTGTGAAGACAGAGTACATGCATTTCATCTTTGAGTGTTTCTCACAATTAACGGTTTGTCATCACTTGGAAACTACTGTAAATAATAACAAGGAGGGCAATCCTAGGTAGATTTATCACAGAAGAGGCTATTTTATCTTCAGTTTGAACACTTAACAACTTTAAAGAGATTTTGTTCAACATATCTAATTCATCATTCTAAAGTGATATTTTAATGATATGTGAAAACTTCTTCAGTTTCTAAGCATAAACAAATAACTATTTTATTTCTGAACCAACCAAATTATTTCAACTTCTAGTCAGCAATGGGTAAAACATATCATGCTGTTCAGGGTTCATACCTACAACAAGCTGTCTCCTTCCTTCGTTGAATCCCAATGAAAGACTTCGGAGTAAGAGGAAGTCCTCTACTTCTGTAAAACTTCAAACCTAATCGTTCAACTTAGGAAGTCGTTCCGAAGAAGAAAAATATGTTGCAATATTAATGAGAAACTTACACTTGTATATCGTTCAGTGTATTTGATTCTTTTTATTTCACTTGTGATACTTCTCAATCTCACTCCTGCGCAATACCCTTTGAGCAAATGAACAGACATCATCAATGTGTATCAAAGTACAATTTGGAAACCAATCATTCCACTACCAGCAACATGGTGCATGTACAGTGCGCATCACAGATGTTTGACAAAGCATATTCTCAATCTTTATTTTCATCGGAATGCCAGTACAACTCCTTCTAAAGTGCCTATGTAATCCACAGTTTGCATGTATAACCCATCCAATACGTCTTCAAGAAACGCACATTCTCTGACTTTAAACTAATGTAAGACAAACAGCAAGGTGAAGAAGTTAAGTCATTGCAGGTTGCTCACTGCTGGTCTAGAGCTTGTCCACACGTGAGCCAACTCAATTATAGGTGCTTGACAGTCTTCCCTTGTTACCTTCTCCACTGCCTCTAGACTCACAAGCTCTTCCTCAGCCACTCGGATCATGTCCCGCAGATTCTCTGCTCTGCGATTTTCTCGCTACCACCTGCTGAACGCTCCCTCCTTCTCTTGTTTTGCATCCATTAAGTCTTGAAGCTGTCTCCCAGCCTCCTTTCAACGTCAACTACTCCACGCCTATAACGAGTGGGAGCAAACAAGTTGAGGATGTTAGACAAAACATCTAGTTCATGCTCATACTCTTCCTACGCATTTCTTGCTGCTTCACGAAGAGCAGATACGTCTATTGATTGTAACTCGTACTTCATGTTTGCCAATTCAAGTCTCACTACCAGGGAGGAGGTCTCTGCGTGTAGTAGCCGATCCACACTCTCTACCAATTCGTCCATGTTTCAATCTCTCTTGTCTAGGTCCTAATTCGATATTTATTCTATGGACCTTCACTCTTATATCCGTCTTCTACATTAACACAATCTAATAAACAGGGGCATGCATTGCAGTCGCAAGCAACGGAGTGTTCAGACTCACATGTACTATCATCTCTCAAGTCCACTAGGAGTTCAGGCTCACCTGTCTATGTTGGATCATGTACGCTTCAGCTGTACATGACGACATCCTTTACATGCAAAGAAGACGTGGTGATCTGGAAACATAACTGTTCACTGGTTAGATTGAACTATACTCTTTCATTTATTTTTTATAAGAAATTACATCTAGTGGTCTTTTAATTCTAAGTCAATTCCATATGAACTGTACGCTACAAAAAATGAGTGATTCAGGATGTTAAATTTGAACATTACCTTATACAAAGAATTCCATCACCACCTTTGTCGACACATTGAATTTACTCAACGCTCTATCTGCACATGCAGAAATGGTTTTAATCACACAACAAGTTTTGAAATGACAAATTCTATGAGGGATTCACTTGGACAAGGGGATCGCAGACTGCTACAGGCCATCATGTGAGAGAAACGAATTGGTTTACCTACTCTCTGTTGCAGCATTGACGCATGGTGAGTGTGCCATAGCATGCACGGAACTCCCAACTTCATACACCTCCTCGAATGTCAATGCATCAGACGCATGTAGAACCACTCATAGAATATGTGTAAGTTAAGCATCAGATAAGAAAGTATACTTGAACTTCACCATGGCGTAGAGAAATCCAGAACATAGAATTTGAATCTATCATGAAGAAAACTGGACATGTCTTCGTCTTCCCACAAGGGTCTGAGCACGTATGGTCCACTGTTAAAAGAGTTTGAATCAATAAAGGGATCTTAAAAACGCATGCACTCTTAGACAAACTACCACTATAAGTGAAGCGAACATGGAGTAGTGATCTCACCTTCGGATAATACTCCGCTTCCTTCTTTGTAATCCCTCACTTGTGGCATTAGAGAAGCCACAAGTACGACTCTGCAGATAACAGTTAGTTTACCTTCACTTCTAACTATATAGTGACCATTTCAATCCTTGGCCACATTTCCATAGATGCACACCAAATTTTAAAATAAAAATAATTGACATTACATCCTACAGTCTTGCCTAGCCGATATGTAGAGTAAACCGACTGTTATTCAATCATCTCTGAAATGATAAATCAATTCACGTATACATCAAACCAACAGATGTCTAAGAAGAGGACTCGGTTGACATCAGATAAACCCATCAACCCTGGCAAAGAACTATTAGAATCTTAGTACCACGGCATCATATATCCATAACGCACCCATTCCATTACATGTTGAATTTGCATTATATGCAAAAATACAGAGATGTCAAAACAGTTATCAAATGGACGTCATTTGACTGTTAAATAGAGTTAGAGTCAAATTGGACCATAGTTTTATCAGCCCTACGTGCTAGCGAGCAGTTAACCCTAGTATCTCTAGAGTCTCATCCGAATGTATATAATTCTTCTCTGAAAAAAAGTACGTAAAATTCAGGATCAAAAGAAGTGTGTTTATTTTGTCGCCAGGAAAAAACAAAATTGTGAAGCCTAAAAACGCCCACTTCAAGAGTACTTTTGACTATGCACCACCTCTAATGGCAAAAACGTCGCTGAAAGAGACGAATCAACGTATCCTTGACTTCATTTTCTCAAAAATTCCAAGGTCATATAACAGCCTCATAAAGAAAAAGTAAAAAAAAATTAAAAAAATGAAAGAAAAAACTATATATGTATCCCAGTCAGAACCAGATGTCATCTTCTGCTTCTTGTACAAACTTCTGCCCTCTGAAATCTGCCAACTCTTCTGCGTCGTAATGATGAAACCTTTGATTTTTACAACGTTGTTCCTGCCAATCACACTTCCAATATGAAGAAGATTGTAAATACTAAGTTCGTTAAGGAGAAACTGAGTAAGGGTCCATGACGTACACATTTCTAAGGATCAGACAACCACTACCTTTGCAGTGAAAAATGCAATCTAATCTCCATGTAAAAACACAAATTATTACATACAAGCGAATAGTGGGGGAAAGTTAGCATGTGATCGGAGTGCGGAGAGCAAAGAGCAGAGAGCAGAGAGCAGAGAATGGAGAGCACAGAATTGACCTTTAGCCAAATTTTCAAAAGTAAAGTAGACCTTTAACAGTGAAAAATACTAAAAATAGGCATTATTTTGTTACTTTTTCAGTAAAGGAGTGTAATTCCGTGGAGTTCTGAGTTATCATTCGTGAAAACTTCTTACGTTTATTTTCTAAGGTAAAAATTAGAGCTGATGTCAGGATGATGTCATGCATACAGTCCTTTAGATTTGGTCGCTTATTGGATCTAAATACGAGTATTCCAGCATCATGTTTTTAGATCACAACAGTAAGTATTGCATAGGATTATATAGATAATTGTAGGAATTTTTTTTTTCACAAAAGCTAAAGTTAATGGTTTGAAAACTTCGTGGAATATTTCAAAGTTCGTGTATAATAATTGAGCTGCTCAAACCAAGATGTATACCATGTCAGAGTGCTTGTCTTCATTGAAGATTTCTTGGTCTTTAAATTAAATCACTGTTAGCTTAAGTGTCAAGCAACGAACTATATAAACCTTACCAGACGTCCTTGACGTTGTATTAGCTCAATGATTTCTGTAGAACTTAACCTTGTACTTGCTAGGCAGTTGTTTGAAGGTATGGGCGATTCATTTGAGGTCGTTGCATGTGAAACGATTTTCCAAGATTTGCTTAAGCGGATGGCGGATGGGCCTAACCCCTGGGATCATATAGGTAGTAGTATAACGCAGCATTGGACTCCTCCGACGGGAATCACGTTTGAAGACGTCGAGAACGCTTGTGCTGTGTCAAAGCTTTGGAAGCGTGAGATTGACAACAATCCTGAATACACATGCCTTTGTCTAGCAGTGTGGGATTAATTTTTGTATATGAGTCGGCATTGGATTCCAAAGGACGAATATGAAGCAAATCGATTCAACATCAACTGGAATGTTTTTAGGAGTTCTTGGTCACTTGCAAACCCAATTAACAACGACAGGTTACAGACAACGTCCCTTGGAGAATTTAGTTGCCTTGAGTTAGATCACTTGAGGTCATTGCTAAGGACCAATGGGGATCAGGTCTTGGATGTGCAGGCAAGAGAGAAAATTTCTCCGAGAGTTGGTATCTGGATCTCTCCCATGAATAGATAACATGGGTATAGTAATGAGAAATGTTATTGAATGATAAAGAAAGTAATTATAGTAAGCTATATATTTTGATCATTTCATTTGTAACTATTCATTATTCACTTTATTGTTTTTTGGTGTTCCGGATATTATTATCTAAGATAATGAATTTCAAAACTGCAGTGGTTTTCCCTTACATGGGCTCTAGAAGTACGTAATTTTGAAATCGTTTGGTCATGTCCTCTACTTCCTTCATAAGAAGACCATAAACACCAACGTTGGTATTTAAATTTTTTTACCAAATACATGTCAGATGAATTTTATGTTGTTTAAACAGATAAGAATTGAGAGCCAAAAATTCTTGCAGCTGCAGCCCTTTACATACACGAATATAAAATGAAAATGGAAAAGTGGTTTGCAAAAGAGAAGGTGAAGGAATATGTAATCAACTCCAATGAAATCAAATCAAATCAGATGAAAAAAATGATAGACCAAAGCCTCCTTCAAATTCACGACATGCTATAGTTGCTTCTTCCACTCTCCGAACTCGATGACTATGAATCTCCTTCTACAGCCTCTATATTGATAAATGCAAAGGCTGTTGGATCTAAACTAATTGGTCGACTAGGAACATATCTAACGGCACGAGATTGAAGCGCTTGTGCTAAGTCCTCTGCATACTCCGGAAGTATAAGGCTGAATCGGACTGGAATTCGGACGCCACAATGGAATGAACACGGGTCTTGGCCTACGAAAGGTGTTGCTGCAATTACTCTGCAATAGTAAATCACTAGTGGTAAGATTGAGTGGGTGAAGATGCAATCAGTAAAGAACCAAAGAAAAAAAGCCCAGAAGTTAGAAAATGTAAAGTAAGACTTACAGTACTTATCTTCTCTTGCTCTCTTTGGAGGTGCTTCTTCAATTGCTGCAGGTCTAGGATGTTTAGGAGGGCCCATTGAGGATTCCGAAGCCATATACAGTTTGAGAATGGCGTTGAATATGGCTTCGTCATCCTTAAAAGCTATAATATGACGACCAATATCCTGGCAAGCATTGATGGAGGCCCCTGAAATTCAAAGCATTTCAAAGAAGTAAGACCCTCTGGAAAAAATGAGAGGAATGGAAATGCAGAAACACTTAATGAATGATTACCTGTTCCTGCTTTCCAGTCGAGGACTATGTCGCCGGGCTAGGACAGCTCTCCAATTATGCTCTGCATCATCTCAGGGGCTTTCTCCCTTGGCCCTCTCCACGGACCCTCCCCATTCATAAGCTGCAAATCGACATCGGTGAAGTTGAGAATGGCATCACTCTCGGTTATATTGAGGTCGCCATGTATGAGCTCGGATTTCTTTGTTTGGAAAGTGAACTTGGATGGAGGATGGCCACCACGAATGAAGACGCGAACCCAGAACCGAAGAGACTGCAATACAACAAAACATGTAAGTGTAAAAAAACCAGAAAGGTTATCAGTAAGCAAAGACAAGGAATGATTATGATGTACATACCAAGGAGTCGGGGATCATAAGATGAGCCAAGCCTAATACATTGAAGCCCCACCACCCGTTGTGCTGCACAAAGCCATTAGCCTTTGCCTCTGCGAGAATATCCGCAGCCAGGTCTTGATCATTGTTGTGGATGATGCACACAACACCATCATTCTACAAGTAAAGTCTTGCAAATTAGAAGATATTCTGCACATACTCCTCATCACGAGAGTTCCATAGTGGAATGACGGAGGGGGGATCGGATACCAAAGGGACGGGAAGATTTTGAGGGATGTCGGCAATGATCAAGTCAACTCCCAAATGCTGATGTTCTTTGCATTGTTTCGGAACTTGGTTTTGGCGGCCTACTCCAAACTTGAGGAAACAAGAAAGCAGAGTTAGACACTATAAGATTAATAGATGTGTACGTATCCAAGAGAAAGGTCTAAGCAACGGATCATACCTTTCGAACGGAGTCTAGAGCCTTGTTCCATTCCAGATTGCCACCCTTGTCAAGAAAGGTGCTTGTTTTGAACCAATATTGAATCCACAGATGAGTTGATGACATAAACATGTGTGGAATGCAAAGTTCCAGCGGAAGAGGTAGTTTGCGGAAACAGTTTGGCCTTTCTCTGCTAAATGAGTCGTCTGGTTATCTCGGAAGCACTAATCAAGGAAGGAGCTGTCGTAGAAGTTGGAGAAGGCTTCAAAACAACATTACCTGGAGAGGGCATTGGTGCCTTCTGCCGTGGAGCGGAAGATTCCACACCCGTTTGCTATGATGCCTGTGATTGAGACCACAAAGATTTCAGTTTCCAACCTCTCTCTCTCTTCGATGGAGGAGCAGATGATTGATCCTGCTGTCCTTTGTCATCTTCTGTACCATCCACCAAGTCTTTGACCACCACCTCACCCCCATTGTGTAAGGACTTGACGTTTGCCTCTGAATCAATAGTGAAACCACAAAAACAATCAAGATACCAGCATCCAGCTTCCAAGTGGAGAGCTTTGTACCTTTTCAACTGCTTGGGAGAATAGATATACTGGTCCGAGCTTCTCTGCGTCCATGGAGTGAAGTACTTGGGGAGCTGCTGGACGTTGATGGTCCCCTTCAATACAAGCTCTCGCTTGAAGTACCTAAAGGAAGACATTTAGAAGGTTAGTATAAGAAAGAAATAGAGAGCTCATTATGGAATGCGAATGCGATTAAGTTAAGTAACTTACCGGTAAGTATTTCGCTTGACAACTTGAGCAATTTTAGGGAATTTAGCAAAATTGGACTTCTTGTCGAAGACCTGTGTCAAATATTTCGGTGTCCATGGTATCCAATTTTTTCCAAGCCATAGAATTTGCCAGGAAGCGCACCTTGCCGTCTCTATTCACATTCTCCTTATAACACCTAAGTAACTTGGAAAGAACAAAATTTCTATAGAAACGCTTAAGTCTTGGTGTTAGCCGGAAAAACCTGAGGACCTTCAGAGGTCTCGTCTTGTGAAACATGTCTTTGAACGTGAGAGCTTTGTAGGTTGGGCATCTGTCCAGGACCTTCGTATAAGGTTCATCATATAGGATGCATCCATTGGGGCATCGATTGGGGCATCCATCTATGTTGCTGAAATCCAGTCCTAGTCATTTAGTTAGAGTCTTGGCCTGATACAAGGACCCGGGTAAACAGTTGTCCGGTGGTAGCAAGCACTTAACGGTTGCGTACATATCGTTTGGTGCCTTCTTGGTAAAAGCAGGGTGGGTTGCAACCAGGTTTACAAGCATGATAGTAGCTCCTAATTTTGTATGAGAAGATCCCTTGAAAAGCAGCCCCATTGCATCTTCAAGTGCCTTTACATCCTTCACCCGCTCCTCCTCTAAACGCTTTGTGTTTACACTGATTTTATCTTTGCCATTTACAATATCCCCTCCTCTATCCATATTCGCGCTGTCACGCCCACCGATGTTAAACTCTAGTTGCTGAATGATTTTTGGACTTGTATTCAATGTAGTGTCTTGGTTGGAAGTGTCACCTGACCCCTGTTTGCCGCTTTGCAGTCTATCAGCTTCATGTAAGTCATCGTTTACTTCTGCATTCTCTGGCATTTCTGCATTCGAGTGGTCATTCTGTGTGGCACAACCTTCACCCTGATCCTCTACATTCGTTCTAGTAATACTATCTATCGTTTGAAGGGCAGACATTGTAATGTCATTGATTTGATTTTCTTCCTCCACAAACTAATCCACTATCTATTGATTTGCATTATCTATCCACATTTCTTCCTCTACACTTGCTGGTGGATGTCCTTCATCATTTGCCTCATCTGAATTCCATTGTCACGAATGGTAGGCCTTGAAGTCGAAGCTGAAATTTTTGATGAAAAATCTTCTTCCCACTCTTCATCTGAAGAATCAAGCTCATCCGGGCCACCCCATGTACTGCAGTCTGAAGATTGCCCGTACCGTAGTAGGTGCCTCTCTATTTCATCTACCTTGAAAGAACTTCCAGTCCCTTTATGCTATGTACATGGGCACGTTATTTTGAGAAACCTATACATAGATGCCCTCTTTTGATCCCTAATCCATAGTTTACTATCCCTCGCTTTAATTCTCTGGGCATCTGTAAGCGGCAATCTATTCGGCATCCTGTGCATGAAGAAAAATGGTAAGTTCCATTTGTATGACAATGTGAATATTGAAGTGAGTTATATCACAAATAAAGTGTTGAATTTAACGAATATCAATAGTCGAGATACATTATATGCCATCAAGGTATAGAAATGAGAATGGGATGCAACGTTGCGGTATAATATGATAGAGTTGTCTGTAATTATCATTTCTTTACTACTTGGTTAGAAGTTTATCTAATTGAACTACCAACATAAAGGTTGAATATGCTACAGGATCATCCAGTGAAGACCGTAAGGAATGTTTCTTACTCGATTGAACAACCGTCGATGATATGAACATATGTCCTAGTCCATGAATTGAGTACCGGAGACCTGTTTGTGCACAAGTGGTGGATTAGTTCGTCGATTGAATATAATTGGGATCTCAGAGAATCATGTATGAAAAAATTACCTTGTTCAAATATTGTACGAAATGAGCATTGAAAAAAATGCTGTACCTATCTCGACTTCCATATTAGTTTCATGGATTGACAATAACTTTTCGTTCATTACTTTGTTTTGTAATCATTCATTTTACAGCAATTCTATGACGGTCTGCATTCCTGAAGTGTAACGCAGTTACTTATTGAATGTACATAGAAATTCATTACTCTATGGACTTAAACCATGATAGGGCGAGGCAGATGTAATATCTACACAGAAGATCGAAATCGTCTTACAATTGTGACTTTATATGAAAACTTCAAATCAGAGTAGTTTATAACCATGTACTAGTGCTACGAAAGCTTGTTTACAGCGCATAACTTCACCGTAGGGGATGTTCTCATTTCCATTTCATGAACCGATGCGTAGGCACTGTTTAACCCTTTGGTTGTAGTAAAAGTGTTTTGTTGGTGCTTTACTCAGGGTGATAATCACCTAAATGAACAGAAGTTCACAAAGAGTCCAATTCAGAAATATACATACCAAAGGAACACTAATTCAAAAAGGAGATTTTCCATCTAGAGCACTGTATTAGGAGACAATAGTCCTGGTTATCCATATAAGAATATGATGACGGCGTAATGTCAAATTTTACTTAAGTTTTCAGTTACTGCCTGTTTCAGGATTTAAGGTATGCATCAAACAGAGGAACCAAAGAGTTCAAACTCCCATACTAGGTCGCGAAAGAAACAATATGTACATTGTGTGAAAGCATCGGGCTTGATTTCCTGGAAAAAATTCCTTTTCGTGCTGACAACAAAATCTGGAAACAGTGTGCAGTGTAAACTCTTCACCAATTCAATACATAACAAATTAAATATCTCTTACTACGCATCACCAAAATAAGATCGTTTACAGACAACTCTAAACGAGTGCTGAAAAAATGAAGAAATGCCTGTGCACGGTGATACACTCTAACCTCGTTTGGCTATAATTTATAGGCTGCTTGAAATAGTCTTGTAGAGCAGTAGTTATGAAGGAGCTAATTGACAACAGAAACAATCGGATTCAGTGAAGTGAACTCACAATTAATGGATTGCTAAGAGGTGTAAAACCTATCTTCTCGGAATTGTAATTGTTGGTCTATAACTACGCAGACAACATTGGAACTCCAAAGAAAACTTCCAACGACTATGCAATGGATCTGTACCCACAATTCATATCCTACCCACAATTTAGGTACACGTCAATGATTCAAAAAAGATAAAAAGTAGAAAATGTTTCCAATTCCACTGTGAGTTCAGAGTAAATTCTGCTCATACGCGCAGTGGACTACAACTGGATCACATATGTCGACCTCAAAAAAATCTTTGCCAAAAGAACGAAACTACAGAGACGCGGAGGAGATGAGCAATTGTTCTTACCTCTCGCTACGATCTTATATTTGGACGTGTTGTTTCTGTTGGGAGATCAATCGATGTGATTTGGTGGAGAGGGATTCTTAGAAAATTCCTGCAGTTTTACTGTATGTCGCAAAAGAGGGACATTGATGAACAGGTTGATGATATCATGGAGACTTCGGAGGAGGAGGAAGAGTAAGTAGAAATCAATAAGTATGAGCAGCAGAAACAGACCATCATGGCGAGTAATCGTGCGCGTTTTCAACCAGTCCTCGACGCTGCCAACGTTTTGTAAGTCTCTCTTCACTTAAAACCCTACTGATCAAGATGTAGTAGCCGTTAGATGAAGGACACGTGTACACATGTATGGTTCGGATTGTTTAGTTCTGTCTTGTTCCATATGAGAAAACACAAAGGATGCGCACACCCTCAGACCAATTTGTCTTTGTGGTCATCATTGCTAAATCTTCATGCGGGATGTTATAGCTGTGCTTCTATTGTTGCAGCAATTCGCCTATTTGAGTCCCGAATAAGAAAACGAAGAAGCCAGAGAATGCCAAAGGGTGGTTACCGGAACGTAGGAGCGAGAGGGTAGCATAGGGATGCACCGCCAAATACAGTGATAAGCATGCGTCACCCCGCGACAAAGACAAAGCAGATGAGGATACCAAGCATTGGAAGGACAGTGAATAATCTTCTCCAGGTGGAGAACCAAGTGATCTCATTTGCCGCTCTATTGTTTTAACCCTAAGTACAATTATATTTCACGCGGTAACCCCTATGTTGTTAACGTGAAAGTAAAAGTGGTCTTTTTCTTCACGTTCTCCATGCGTTTCTACTATAGAGAGGGAAATTGATATGCTTCTTCAGGTAAAAACTGTCAAGCGGTAGTTTAGATAATATTTTGTCTTCACCAGAAGACCTAAATATTTGAACTAACACTATATTCATTAATTTGGGAATAAAGCATGTCCCATTTTGTGTATCACCTTAAACCAATGTCTTCATCTTAAACAAATCAGCCTTGAATGAGATTCTTTGTGTGTTAGATTCAGAACGTTTCCTAATGAAATTCAGGCTAAGATTTGGTATAGAATTAGGCAATAAAACCCATCTCACAACGATGGCATGAGCACATGCATTGGGAACTCCGGAACATCCTCGGGAACATATTGGGAACGTATATGAACATATTGGGAACATAATGGGAACGTTAGGGGAACCCCCGTGGAACGCATCTTGAGTGGATCGTGATATAGATACAGTTCAATAAGGTACAGTTCTTTAACAACCTTAGTATGTACCCTTAGGCTAATTTTTTTCCAGACAACAAATAAAAATACAGTAAGTGTTATAACAAAAGCCAGGAGGTGCATCCATTTCAGAACAGTTTTGAAGAATGTTGAAATTTGTTATAATTAAGATTTATAAGATTATATACTTATATTAATATCTCTAACTGCTGGAAAAATTAATCGGCCTTCAAAAGCTGTAAATAGTTTTAATTGATGATTTTAAATGTAGTCCAAAATAAGCCCTTCATTATGGCATTGGACTTATTTATTTCAAAGTCTGGTAGAATCTTATACAAAGAACAACTGGAAAATGGAGGCGGCTACTTGAAGTAACACCAACTTTATTATGCTACAAAAATTAAGGTGATCACCTTAATCTCATTTTATATTCTTACAACAAATATTCAGTAAATGCAAAAATAACGCTCATTTTTCCAAAGGTGCTCATGTTAGCTACTGTTGAATCTTGTCGCTCCCTCCCATATCATTAGCAGACATCCAATAAACAAAAGATGTAGTGAGAAGTACATCTTTTTTTTGGGGGGGGGGCGGCAAGAGCCACCGTTGAATCTTTTCACTGCATCTTCAAGCTCAGTTCAGGTGCTTCGGGTGGGCCCTGTTGGTTGGTACCATATTTCCTGCCTGTGAATTTCTCCCCAGCAGTGCCAAGCCATGATGTTCCACAGAATCGCTCATAACGAGTCCAATGGGTTTCGAACCCGGACCGATTATATGTGACGCGCTCGTCCCAACCAACAGATTTGAGCTCATGGCTTGGCGACAGAAACACGTACTTTTTCTCTCATATAGTGTTTCCACATTGCTAACTTTACACATTCAATATGAAGGTTAGAGCTCTTGACCTTACCATGTATCGTTTATCTAACTCCATCAACAATATTCCTCCTAAATTGAAAAATATGGTCAACATTTCATCATCAACCTATCATGTTCATAATTCACGGAAATTTTGTGTGACCACTTCCACTAGTTACATTAAGAAGGTCTCCTTAATTTGAATCACTACCCTCACTACCACAAAACGTGTTTGGCTAAAATTATAAGATACGATAGTATTCCGCAATACACTTTGATAAGACTTCTGCCCTTATATAATGGATTAATGCATTGGTATTGAGCCATTGAGATTTACTATAATCGAGTTAATAATTTGTTAAAAGATTAAGGTTAACATCCCAAACTTAGTCTTCATATGCATAGAATTTCTAGAGTGCATAACAAATACAACGTATATCGTCCCATAAGATCAGACTCACTAATATTGACTTCGTATGAACATCCGTAAGCCAAATGTCACAAAATTAGAATCTACCCGGATGTCTTATACAATTAAGGTGATCACCTCAATCTAGATGCATCGACGCAAGATAAGTCAATCTATAACCTACAAAACAAAGGAGGACACTTATATATTGCATGTCTTAACTCTCTCCCAACCTCCCTATCTTATAAAATTAAGGTTACCACCTCAATCTTGACAGACCAAGGGAAAAAGACCTAAGATCCAAAGAATTGAAATCCGTTTCAGGTTTTGTCCTTAAACTTTTAACCTACGCATGATTTCAGAAACATGCATTCCGGGAACAAATCATCTATGAAGATAACTCATAACATTCTGTACTATAAGCCAAACACTGACGACTGTGTTCACTTTTCTGGTCGCACCGTATCATTTCACATGTGGATAGGTTATTTTAAAAGGTGCGACCCATAATGCCAACGACTACTCACAGTTTCTAGCATGCATTACAAACATTTTTATTTTTCAACTGAAAACTTTGCAAGTTAATAAAAATTGTCAGGAAGGCGTCAGGAAGATGTCAGAATAAAATATTTGAGGTAAACCTTACTAACTACAAGTTTCATTACAGATACTACTTCTGCAGTAGGGGATACCACATCTGCGCCACTGAAATTAGGGCATACAAAGGAAGCTTTGGGATTTCTGCGGCCATTGGCTCCTTCTAAACAACAGCTGCAGAAGATTAAGGTGGTCACCTTAATCCATGTCCAGTCCACATGTGCGATTCATCCTTCCGGGATCTGTAGTATTAAGGATAAGGCACCACCATCTTCACTTTGTTACGTTAAACTTTTCACCTACATCTAGCAAGACAGAATTGAGGTGAATTATACATGTCCGATTATATTTGATGATTGATGAGTCAGCTAATTACAAAAACGAAATACATGTCCTTCCTAGAAATATCTATGGCAGAATCTCACAGAATTCAGACTTCTATGTAGGCACAATACGTCTTAATAACCTCACCTCAGTCCATGGAACTCCCCAAACTATGTGGACTATCATAAACAATTACACCATGAACTAAGTCAATATTTTATTTTACTTGAATTTCAATCCCACCGCCCGTTTGGTGATAATAAGAAGACTCCC
This sequence comes from Ceratodon purpureus, assembly GCA_014871385.1. NCBI lineage: Eukaryota > Viridiplantae > Streptophyta > Bryopsida > Pseudoditrichales > Ditrichaceae > Ceratodon > Ceratodon purpureus. The sequence goes on from CM026426.1 coordinate 50,482,598, forward strand.
TGTTCTTCAACCATCACCCGCCCCCTTAAAATCAATCTTATCTCGAAACTCAGTCAGAATCCTCTGAGTGGGAGGATTCATCGTCCTCCGTGCAACGCTCCAGGCTTTCTTTCGCAATGTGCACTTGTACCTCTGGGATCGTGATGTTCAGGGCTCTGGCTCTAGGTTTCCAAGCAGTCAAAATTGAGTCGGTGTGAACCCAGCATGGTGGCTGACGGGAATCAGCCTTCCACTTCAATGCTGCTCTACCACTAACATCCCACCCCTGATAGAAATCCTGGATAGCTCGATCTTTCTTCAGGGGTACAAAGTACTGCACATTAATATGCTTATAATGCTCACTTGTTGAGGACAACCTCGGATCTAAAAGGGCCAGAGCCACCCAGACTGGTTTCGGGTGCTCTCCGTGGTCGCCGGCACGTAGCAGCAACATGTATCCTTCTCCACAATCTCGAGCAACTCGAAAGGAAGGTAGCGGTCGAGCTCTAGCTGGGCCGATAAAGTGCTCGTCCTCGTCAAACTCCTCCCTCACGGTCCCGTTACCATTAAAAATGTCATTCACACCTACATGGACTCGGCTTGCAGGCCAAAATCCATTGGCAAGGACAGGTCGCGCCAACGCCACTGGACCAGCAGCCATCGCCAAGGCGTCCCTCACACCCTTCCAGTAGTTAATCAATGAGGAGTGCCTTTCCAAATAACTTCCGGATAAGTCTTGCGCTGCAAGCGACTCCCAGTACATTACAAAGCCTGACAATCCCTTCACGATCTCCTCCTTGTTTCGCATGGGGATTGGAATAGCGGCATGTGGCTCACCTTGTGGAATCCTTTGCTTTCCTACTGCGTCCGTAGCCCACAGCTTAATTCCCTCCGCAGGCTTCCACGTATCCTCTGTGCACAAAATTTTGAACTGCATTATTGGTTCTCCATCCCGCATGGAGAGTTTGAATTGCTGGCCTTTAGTGTGTCCGATAAGCCTGTCGCCGTCCTGTGCAATGTAGGGTAAGACAAATGCCTTGAAATCTGGTACCTCTTCGATCAAGTGAGGGATATCCTTCTCGGAATTCTCATCGATATTCATATATGACTCCATGAGAGAAGGAAGGGTCGGGTGATCCTTCTCTCGCAGCTTCATGCTCCATCTTCCAAACGATGCGTCGATGTCTTCATGTGTATGACCCACTAGAAGAAAGGACACAAAAACTTCTTCGAATACCCGTTTCGCAACAAGGAGTGACCAGAAGCAGAAAACATATCTGCTTTTGTTATCCTTCCAGCAAGTATCCAATTGCACATGTAACACAGGAGGCAAAGGTGTTGCGTCCGTGGATTCTCCAGAGACGCCTAGTGCATCAATGCACTGATCCTTATCTTGAAGAAGAGCACTGAACAATGGCGTTGTTCCTGAATTCTCAAAAAGTTGGCCGGTTGCTGAGGCCTTAGGACGCTCCAGATCACGAAGAAGTCTAGCGATGGATCCCACAGTGTGGTTCGAATCCGCCGGATACAAGTCAAGAGAGTAATGAGCGTAGCAGACATCACCATGTCCATGTGAAATCATACCAGTTACTGAAACCGGGAGCTTCATAAGTCCCTCCGTATTCTTGTTTCGGTTTGCTAGGCATGGCGATGCTGTTTTCGAATGATCCATCTTGTCATGGATGATAGTCAGGACTTGATCTGGTTTCTGGATAGACAAGTACCGTGACGCATAATACGCTTGACGGTGTGCTTCTTGCTCAGCTAGATGTTGCTGAAGTGCGTTTGCATAAAATACGTAGGCCGTTGAACCCACTGCATGAGCGTTCCTAAGTTGCTTCCTCCGGTCACATGTGCCACAGCGAGCAAACATATCCCCACGTCGTTTAATGATGCAGTTGCTGAACTCCAATCGGCCAAGGAAACTAACTGCCAAAGGTGATATAGGTGGCAGTCCCAACGCAACGTTCACCTGCACATTAAAATGCAAAATCTTAGTTGCAAATCTCGAGACCATAAGTGCAAACTCTCCATACCTCAGCTATAAGAAACTAGGAGGAAGCAGAATTAAGACGCTCATCTTAATCCTAGTACCTCGGGTTGCCAAGTAATACTTTGTTCCAATACTAATGTCATTCCTACCAATCTCATGTAAATCGATAGAGCATGTATTTCAGTAAAAGTAGTATCCACATATTGATTCACATTATTGATGTATATTAGCTGCTCCCCGTATATTAGCAATGCCAACCAAAGGTTGAACAAAGCACCACATACTCGAACAAGTTAGGATAGTTCAAATTCTCTACATAGATTAAGGTGGTCATCTTAATCCAGACTCCAAAGCAATATTTTTATTGTTACATGTCACATTAGGATGGCCATTTTAATCCAAGATCACATATAATACTAAAAATGATATAGTACAGTTTAAGATGGCAAGCTTAATCTAGACACATCTATAGTAATGAAATTAATCTAAACAGATTCAAATGGCCATCTTAATCAAGACGCTTCTACAGTATATTAATTCATCTAAACAGATTAAGGTGGTCATCTTAATCCAGACTCTTCTCTTGTATTTTAATTCATCTATAAAGATTGAGATGGCCATCTTAATCAAGACGCTTCTATAGTATTTTAAATCATGTAAATAGTTTAAGATGGCCATCTTAATCCAGACGACTAAAACGTTTTCTAACTCATTTAAACAGATTAAGATGGCCACCTTAATCCAAATTATACTATACTACTGATAAACTCCAAGAGACCTACAGACTCATTTCAAGTACATCATGTTAAATCCTTTGCTATTACGATCCCAAGCACAAACGCAATTGCTTTAGCATTGATAATTCTGAATCGAGTTCTCAAATGCAATTGTGGAGTACGTATGACTGATTCTAACAAGTCTTGGATATGAGGTTTAACTCATACCCAATTGTCACAAAGTCTCTTAATTGCAGAAGTACAGTAATAATTAACGCAAGTCTACCACATGGAGAATAAATATAATAATAAAAACTGAGTTCATATAATTTCAATGGCTTGAAGAAAGGGGCAACTTACAGCAGAAAAACACACAGCAAAAACACTCACCTCGTTGAGCCTCTCGCGAATATCCTTCCACTTAGTCCCGGCAGGTAACACGCGCTCCACCCTTTCTCCAGAAGGCAAGGTTCGAAATCTATGGGGCATGAGATCTGCGGATGCATTAATTATGCACGCAAGCGAGGCTGATGCTTGCCTTGTACCTGCTACGCTTCTTCATTCCCCGATTACCATGGTGATTTGATCGAACACCCAAGCCAGCGTTCGCCACGCTGTCTGTAGAACTCGGTTTTCGAAACTGCCATAATGATCATCCAGCCTTTAAGGCACACTTCGTCATTTCTAGTGTAACATACTTTCGGTCACCTCCGCGCGAACATGTCTATGGACCTCCAGTTTAATGTGTGACCGTAACTTGTGGTCTGAGGACCACATTTCGTGTCGCAAAGATTTAACAACGTCGACACTGATCCTCCTCGTGCACCTCCTCAGGCAACATTTTTGATGCTACTTCCCATAGAGCCTGGTCACTTGTCAGACGTTCCAGTTTGTCCGACCTCATCCGTTGGCGAACCCTTGAAGTGTTATACTGTCGTTTTGGACCACGAAGCTCTCCTGTTGCTCGTGCATGCGCCTGCTCTTCAAAGGCCCTGCCGAGGTCGTACAATGAGACGCCATCGCTTGTCGCATTCTTCGATGACCAACGTCGGACAGAGTACTTCCAATCAGCAGGTAGGAGGTCATAAACGAAGAGATTCTAATACAAGAATGCCCACATCCTCTGTACCAAGTGGTCGATTGTCGACACAGTCAGAGGCATGGCAGTTTCGAACAATACCAGAACCTACGAGTACCCCTTCACTGCTAATAAGAGAGACGCTGCGGTTCAGCCATTCAACTCGAGGTAGTCCAGCTCGAATTGGTTGTGGGATATCACCATCAAAATCTCCCTGCACATCAGATTTGTCGCACTGATGTCCCCAGCACATCCTCCTGAACAAAAAAAAAAGGTTAAGCATGATTCCTTCCAACCTCCAATACAAGACTTTGTATAGTACATTTAGCACTAGATGGTGATGCTAAACAAGAAATACGCAAACTTGAATTGACTCACCGTAATTGAAGCAGTGATCAGTGGGGTTGATACGGTCTCGCCAGTTAGTGTAGGATCTGTGCAAACAACAGAATTGTATTCATTACAGTTCCCAGAAAAAAAGGCGGCCCAACAAGGACATGACTATTGGAAGCCACCGGCATTTCAAAGGTCATCCTCTTCTTACATTCACCCCATTTGCCATCGTAACAAACGCATTGTTCCAGAAGTCCAGAAGTACTGCACTCCTAATATAGATCATTGTTCCACACCTCAATTTCAATAAATGCTTTGCTTCCTAAATGCACATTGTACTGAAAAAGAAGGAGTGACAACACAGCCCAAAACAAAAATTTAAAAAAAATATAGAGATGATATATATATATATAAGAAAACTATATAATATATAAATATAATTAAAAAAAAAAAAAAAAAAAAAAAAAAAACCAAAACAAGATCATACTAAGCACTATCACCCTAAAAGGAAATGACCTGTCATGTGTGATAACCGTCGTGTACAAGAACTTACATAAGGGGAACATAGTTAGCTATATATTATCTTGGCATACTAAAATACAGGAGGTCTCCTCAATCCAATGATTGGGATGGAATATATATAGGCACTCACGTGATGGGAATAATTATTTTAAATAATTAGAGGTCTTGGTTTCTTTCTGTGGACTATCAAGTATAGAATAGATTTTTATAAAATGTTTGACTTACCGTTCAAAATGGCGGGGACCCGAATGGCGGCATCTTCAATTCCCCTTCGAACATGATCTGCACAATTAAAGGCCAACATTACTAACTACAAATCACTTGTTATAAGTGGTCACCGACGGATTTTGAAAATATTTCAAGGACGGATTTTGAAAATATTTCAAGGAATAACATTAGAAATTTACATTACCTCCTCCGACTGATGATCCTCGATATCCGCCATCGCATACGGTGTGTCTAGGAAACACACAAACAAACACCGTTATAAAAAGTTGCAGTTCAATTTTGCCACATCATACGGAACATAACATCTCAATCTGGAAGACTCTGAAAATAGAGAAAGCATAGGCATAAATTTTTGGCGGCTCCAATGAGTGGTAATTAGTTCGAGGTATTCCGATGCCCCGTATGTGGAGACTCTAAATGCTCAACAAATATATAATCTGTCTTCTTTAAGCCGCCAGTACAATAGTCACTACATCCAACTCTGCTAGGATTAAGGTGGCCACCTGAATATAGAATGTCCCTAAACTTTGTCACCGACTGTCTATGCCGATACGACGCATACATGTAGAGATTCTGACATTCCGACTTTAGACTATTGCTATTTCATAATGGAACATATACCTAGGACCAGTTAATATCTGCATGTACTCCATAAGTTCCACTAACCTACGAAATTGTGAAATCATGCATCGGCATGCAAAATCTAATCTTTCATGCACGTAAGGTCAAGTTTCAATAAACAGGCGGATAAAAATCACAAAAATGAAAGTCGGTTCGTGTTTATCAGTTGAAGCAATACAGTTAAACTACTTGTTAGAAGGAGGTTATGTCCACAAAGGTAACGGTAAATTAGGAGGCATTCTTAAACACGAGTTTGACATGAACTAATCCATACCATTACCTCGTTCGTGATTCAAGTGTCATAGAAACCTCACTTCACTTCATCTTCATTGTAGACTCTAATTTATTCAGGAGGTCACCTTAAACTCAGAGTTCATTTAATAAATTTTCAAAATAATAGATTAAGGTGACCATCTGAAAATTTATACATAGCAAGAATGATGTTTGTACGTTTCTAAATTTAGTAAATCCAAGAATCATTAGTATATGCACTACAGTAACACAGTATATACGTCAATACAATGTATTCATACTTGGTATGAAGCTATGTAACTTATCAAAAATGTCTAGCTTCATCAACAACAACAACAGACGTCTGCATCTCTGAAAACAATGCAGTCCCTCAACATTGATTGCATTCAGTGTCAACGTCAAACACAGTAGAAGAGAGCCAACGTCTCAGAACATTGAAAAATGCTACAATGACATAAGCTCCTGAGCCTAGTAAGGATGCGACTTCATTAATTATCGTGTGCAACAATGCGTTGAATGAGAAGAGAACCAGCATGTAAACTTACCTGTGTATGTTGCCTCCGGAAAGAGAGCAGTTATCGGAAGATGAGTGGAAACGGGTACTCTAGAGTTAATGGTGAGAACGAGAGCGCAGCATGACAATGACAGAGGAGAAGTTGCTGGGGAACCAAGAGTCAAAGATCACTGCAATAAGCAACTACAAAAAATAACAGCAGAGACTGAGTCCTAAGACTCAAGGCGACAACAGTTGATAGACAATGTAGACGGTGCGAAACAAATTTGGGAGCTCCAGCTTATATAGACTAAGGACTCCAGGATGATACCACACAAGCACGCGGGAAAGAATTCGAATTTCACAATTGGAGGGAAATGGGACGAACATTCAAACAAGTTTGCAGTAGGAACTTTCTAAACACACAGAAATAGGATTCTTCCAAAATTAGAGGTGTAGAAAACGTTTCTCGAGTTGACAGCGACTGCCGTTTTACGTGCTTCATCAATTAAAGAGCATGCGCCAAGATATATGAACCTCATATGATTCTGAAAAACTAATATAGAAAGTTATTATCGGATTCCCTCCACTTCTAGAAAGATTAGCTACGTACTTTGGGTACAACAGTATGATGTACAGTTCATAATTCATGTCTTCAAAGCATATTTTAAACATGTAAATAACCAGAGGCTACTCTAGAGATGGAAGCATATTGACGACGCTGTTGATTCCATAAGATCTCAAGGCATCTCATCACTCTACGGAAGATAAGAATGTTCATATGAGTTCATACACACGCACAAAATCAATGTCAAATAATATTCAGCACATGAAAGAACTGCACAGAACCAATAATTAACACAAAATAAACATGAGATAATGGATACTGTAAATTTAAAGCAACACAAAGAGTGTCATCACAGCAACATCGACAAGTAGGGGATATCGATTCAAAATTTCGCTGTAACTGTTACATTAGGTACTACACTTGAACAATAATAGAATCCGGATAAGCAACTCCTGAAAGTAATGTAGTCAAAATTCGTTGTCAAAACCTGCAATGTACTAAGCCACTGAAAAATTCTACACCAGTTAAGCAGTAGCTAAGAACATGTGTAGCTTACAGTAGCTGTGATACTACCGGTGAGGTTACTCTACTTCATCGTTTGAACGATCGGTAACTGATGTGATATATCCTGATGTATTCTTCCAGCCAATTTCCAGCCTTGGATTCGATTTAGTCGTATGCATAATATTGCTCCCTGCAATGGCACTTGTCATCCTCAGACTCGGTCAGCAAGATGGGATTATCTGCACTAAGCATGTAGAGCCAGGCTTCCAGCTGCGAAGGAGGATGAAGAGCACCTGTAGCAGGTTCCAATGTCCTCAGTGAAGAAGCTTCGGGAGGTTCCACCGTCCTCGTTGGAGATGCTTGGGGCCGTTGTGAGGACGCCGCGGAATTTGTGGCTCATTAACGTCGACACCGTTCAGATGGAGTCCACTCTGAACGAGACGCTGCGACGTGCTCCACACGCGGCTACGCTTCAGCCGAGACGGAGGGCTTGCTCGAGCCAATGTCAGTTGAGCGGGCATGGAACTCAAGGCCCGCTGCCCCCCGCAAACGCCTCAAAGGTCCATGGCGGCCGCGTCGGGGAGGATCAACAGCAAGTGGGGTCGACGCTTAGTGGGGTTCAGTAGTAGCTGGAGTTACCGCTGAGGTGCTGCCTCGTTGGGCGTGCACAAAAGGTACCAATGCAGTAGAGAGTGAGTTCGAGTTGATCTCCTCATTAACATGCTCAATTGCAATTGGCATGTTGGCGTCCATGGAAACGTCGTGCCTGTACTGAGCAAGGTTAGTACAATTGCATCGTTAGCAGGAATATATTGAAAACCCCTGCTCTCATGAATCCTTCTAACATTGATCAGCCACTGTAGGACTTCTACTGCGGACTCCGGGTGAGAGACAGGGCTCGTGGAAATCGGCATTGTGCAAAGAGTATTCTATGTTTCCTATTGATGTCATCTACAAAACATGCGGAGCACACTTAGAATGGGAGGAAGGAGATGGAGGTATCCTAAGAGAAACTGAACAGAGCTAATGTAATCATTTGGGCCGTCACAAAGGACACTGATTTTGACTAACTGGAGGGGTGGAGGAGGTTCATTTCTGTAAAGTCACTTCAAGCCGCCAATGGAATAATCAATCCTCAAGCCATATAATCATATGTTGAAGACAATAGAAACTGATGATTCTCCTTAAGATAATTCATTTTTTCCAGAGGAGGTAATTCATCTGATCCTTGAGCTTGGTCAGTCTTTCAACAGTCGGACATTGTCCGATCTGGCGTTTAGTGGAATAAAAGCATACGAGCTTTACAAATAGATTGTATAGGAGAATAAATTTTAAAAAATAAACACCAAAAGAACATAACATCCATCTATATTTTTTAATGTACTAAGCTAGGTTCATTGGCTGTTAACAAACTTTATTTTGTGGAATAACAATTTCATGTAAATTAAAAATAAAAAAAAGGAATAAAAATTAGACGAGTATAGAAGTAAATAAAGGAAATTGGATTAAGATTATCAAACTTTATGATTTAGTTGTAATAATGAAAATAGCCAATCGGCATTTAATACCAGATATAAGGAGAAACGGTTGAAACCATTATACATTAAACATAGGAGGATGAAAAAAAATTATGGTTGGAACAAAATTTATGTTCATCTGTTATGTTCAAACATGAATTATAACATAAAAGAACTAAATTTATTGTTTAGAGTAACGTTGTTTCGTTTGCATCATTCAAATTGAAATGCATTGGTTAAAGATTAAAGCACATCGTCTACGTAAAATAATCCAAATAAAATCTCAATATTATATATAATATTAATGGTGAAGTACAACGTTTTTATGATAATACCAATGTAACCATTTATTAAATTGGTATAAAAGCTGAAGTACAAAATAATAATAAAACATTAAGTTTTAGTTATACATTTATTTTTAACTTTTTAAGTTCGATAATCCAAAATCACTAGTTGTAGGTATGGAAATACACGATAAATATGTAATATATTGAAGAGGTACATATTATTACTAAAGAAATTTTTTAAGTAATATAGTGGGAGTATGATATGATGAAATAACAATTTTAAAAAAAAAAATCTCAAATAAATGTTCAATTCATTACGATCTTATAATAAAAGCGCACTTTATAGTTCTAAAATCCATTTCATTTTACATCAAAGAATATAGACCACACAAATTGCATTTAAATATTATAGTTGTTCCTTATATTTTAAATCTACAATTCTACATAATTCACATACAAGTATAGTATACTTCAAGAAGTGTGACATAATTATATGAAATAAAAATGCAACATGCCTTACCTTGTGATTATGGCTTATGCAATGATGAATTATAAATATATGAATGTATTATATAAAATATTTTTACCCAAAATAACAAAGTATATATTTATTTCTGATAATGTTTTTTACTAAGTCACTAATTATAAAAAAAAAAAATCATTTCATTAGATAAACAAATTTCCTAGTTTGTTTAAAAAATCACTATAACATGAAAAGCTGAAGACATAAGGGCTTTTACAAATAATATATGCTTTCCTTAATTAATGATAGATTACTTGATTCTTTTTATAAGACTACACTAGACACTTGATTCTTGTTCTCACTCTCTTCCCCTCCCTTTTCTCTCTCTCTCTATATATATATTTAGATATATATATATAGATATATATAGATAGATAGATATATATAGGTAGATATATATATAGATATATATATATATATATAGATATATCTATATATCTATATATATCTATATATATATATCTATATATCTATACATATGTGTTAATATATTGTATATTTAAACATTTGTATATTTGTATATTTACCTTAATTATCTTTTATTATTAATTTTGAAAATATGTACATGGATTAGTAGATCATTAAAAATACTATAAATACGACACCGGGACCAAATAAAATACTAGCTATACAACATGCCTTATACGGTAAAAATTACATTTGCAATTATAAAATGCAAGTATATGAACATATTATATAAACTATTGTAACAAAATAAAAGAACGTATATATACATTTGTAGTACATTTTAATACTCACTTGTTCGATAAGGATGTTTGTATCTTTAAACAAATAAATTACATTTTCTTGTTTAAAAATTGACTAAAAAATAAAAATGCAAAAACATTGGAGATTTACAGCATAATAAATGCAATCATTAAAAGACGATGGGATATTTGCGTTTACTTAAAACGTACAACACACACACTTAGCTTGTAGTCTCTCTCTTTTCTCTCCGTCTCCCTCACTCTCTCCCTCTTTGTTTCTCCCCTCTCTCTCCAAATATATAGATTCTTTAATGTATATATATATATACATATATTAATTTATGTTTAGAATATACATGTGTATGATCAATTCTTATCAGGAATATGGAATTTTTAAAAATACCATTGATATTGCAGGGTTTGTCATGAACTGCAGGGTTTCGTTAACACTTTCAGGGTTTCGTTAACACTTAGAGGATTTCGTTGGCACCTACAGGGTTTCGTTGGCACCTACAGGGTTTCGTTGGCACCTACAGGCTTTCCTTGATAGTTTGAAGGTTTTGTACATATATGCATATTAGACCATTAGAATCAATGGATCTAAACTTATCAAATAACCAGGATTACAAACACCCCTGAACTTGCCAAAATATTCTTTAGAACTCTATAATTGGATCGAGTAATACAAGAAATAAAGGGTACTGATGAGTTGGTACAAAACATCCTAATTTGGCTCTATGGAATTTAATTTATTAATATCGCCGTTATCCTCACTGACGCTAAATTCTGTACTAGAATCCAAACTAATGAAATAAGCATTTCTTCCTTTTCATGCGTGCCGTAGTTTACTTTTGGTATCTTTAAATACATGTCCCCTTCTACGTTTAATTTAGATAATTCGAACTTCGAGAGATGCTTAATTCTATAAACGAGTCGTAATTTAGTTCCTACTGTGCCATTGTGGCCTACGCTCCTCTTCAGAGAACTCAGAACAAATTACATTTTTCGCCTGTAAGAAACTGCGTAGTTCTTGCAGTGGATTCTCCTTCCGCAAATTAAGGTGACCATCTAAATTTAGATGTTTCATCAAACGACTGTGCTCCCATATATGCTTACCATTTCCGTCTTTTCTTTGAGTAGCGTGGATTAAGTCTAAAATGGATTAGTTAGTGGATTGTTTGTATTAACAGTTTAGTTTTGTATTTAATTTTTAATTTTTTTTTGTAGGGGGGGGGGGGAGTAAGTACGAATTCAGTTTACGACACAAGAGTAGACTACTTCCTTTTTTTAATTATTATTAGTTTTTTAGTTTTTTATAAATTTTATTTCTGGAAAGAAAGATGTTAACATTCAATTAAAATTCCACTTCAAATTTTAAATTGAGTCGAATGAACAGTCAAGTTGATTACTCTGTAGACTTTCTTTGTTTTTTTTTATTTTTATTTTTAATTTTTTAATTTTTTTTTAAACTCTGTAGACTTTAGTGTATTCAGAACATAAAATGATGCACATGTATGGCATTAGTATATATTGTGTAAATTACATGAATTTTAAGTCTTCGGATTCTCCTTCCGCAAATTGAGGTGATCATCTAAATTTAGATGTTATATAAAGCGATTGTGATCAAGGGTCTATGCTTATCATTTCCGTCTAGTACTTTAGGTGAGTGGATTCAGATCGATAATGGATTAGTAAGTGGACTATTTGTATTTTACATTTTACAATAATTACGATATTTCTGTTCTAGGAATAGTAATCAATATTAGTTCAATTTTTGAGGACAGTAATTGATATATAGTTCAATCGCTGGAATTGATGTTTTTTAATTAAATTATAAAAAGTACTTTTGAGATTATTCGAATCCATGGAGTTCAAAATCATTAATTTCACCAGTTACTAAGTGAAATTCTACGTGTCTCCCTATACTATACACATTCATCAATGACAAATGATGGAAATAGTCATCCTAATGCATCGCCAAATCCAAAGTGCCCAGACTATGAATATTGATCATATCAACCATTGCCCATTAATAACATATAGTGGCCATAATCCATCATAAGAATCATTTGTATAATACACTCACGTCAATCGCCTTGTCTTTCACTCCCATGAACTACCATCATAGAGCCGCCAACTTGAGCCTAAGTATAGACATGATGAATTTTAGTTCCCGCCACCTTCAAGTCACCACTTTCAGACGTGCCATTCTGTTCTCAATGAATTGTCTGTTATCCACTATCGTTCCCAGAGGTGAACTACGGATTACTTCATGGGGAACTACGTTCCCACTGCTGTTCGAATACTCTCTAGGCTGCATCGACCTTCTCTCCACTCTCTCCACCCTCTTCCATTTCCAGTTATTCTTGTGGGAGTTCTGGACTGTGTTCCCTTCTTTGCAATGTGTTTGTCTTCTTTCATTTGCGAAACTTGTATTGCAGCCTTCTGCAAATCCAGAGCCAGGCTGTTACTTAGGGTTCTATAGAGTTGTAGGATTGGACGAGTGTTTTCTACATTCCGCGAATTGGTCTTTGTAGATGGTCCACTGTGTTGATAAGGGATTCTTCGGACGCTTTGAGGTGATTTCTATACGGTTTTACACTCCGGGGTATTTGCCTTTGGGGTTTCGGCGATCTCAATTCTTAACTTCGGCGCGGAGAGAAGCGTTTCGAAGGCGTACCCTTCCGTTGGAGCGAGCTGAACCGACACTGCGTATGCGAGGTATGATCTGCACACTCCAATTTGTGTGTGGTCCATGATTCGGTGGTCATGTAGAGAGTCTTCAATGTGAGGGAAATAACAACAAGTCCGGAAGTTTGTTGAACTACACTACGAGTGTGGTGTCTCTCTATGCCTGAGCTTTTGAAACTTTGAAAGCCATCGTGAAGTTCGTGTTTTGGAGTTTGTTTTCTACTGTACAATTAATACGTGTGTCTATCTGCACCAGGATGTAGTTCTGATTTATAAATGTGTCACTGTCTTGTTTTGTTTAGACTGTCTCGCGTATTGGTATTGGTTAACCACTCCCCTCGAAGTGCAACACCATTCTGGAGTTTAGAACCTCGTCGTTGCTGGAATTCCAAGTTCCTCCATCGACTGCTATTCAGGTCAGTGCTTCTTGTTCATCTCGTTTTAAAATTGCTCCTGAAGTTGCAATACTGATAGAATGTGCAACGTTACGGTTGCTTGTACCTACCGGTTATTTTCCGCACCCTGATTAGTATAGATGTATATGTACGAAAATACATATAACAAGCGATACGAGTATACGACCCGTATTTTTTCTAGTAAATTAGAAAGAGATTCGTAGCAGATTCATTTTGCTTTGCTACAACCCAGTTCAGATTAAGAACGTCTCCTTAATTTGTAGTCTAAGTTGTATTGTTTCCATGCACTATTCTTTTCTTCTTGATTTACATTTTTAAGGGTATTGAGTTCTTGGTCATGCTTAAATATCTTCTACCGATTGAGACCTAAAATAGTTCAAGTTTAGCAAAGACATTGTTTCCAGTGGACTACTTCCTAATAAGCTGACTTCCTCAAACGTATCCTTTAGAATAACCTTGTCCACCTCATTTCTCTTAGATGCAACCCATTTCAGAGTTTTGGTTTTTTAGGGTTGTACTGAATCTGTAGAATTAAGGTGTCCTCCTCAATCACGCAGGTACATATCCTAAACCCTAAACCCTGCTGTCTGAAAACATTAGTATAATTGACTACGTTCTATGTACTCTAACCTTCTATTTGTTTTTGAATACATGATGTCTACCAATGATCCGTTTCTTTTTAGAATCGCTGTTAGACAGGATCTGTGCCCTAGTGACTGCGACACCGACTTCTTTGAAGAGATAGAAGATGTTAAATTCACGATCCGTGGAGATGTTATAGATACAAGCGCTGGATGGTTCTTGACAAGAGAGAGTAACACGTCTTCGAAGCCATGCCTCTGCATCAAATTCGCTGGGGCTGAGAGCCACGTTGTAGTGACAGGGCATTCAGTAATGTTGTGCAGAGCCACGCATCCCTACGTGTACCTCCTTCTTCAGCGAAACGATTCTATTCGGGAAGCCCTTCTCATCAACACTGTGGTCTTCTCAATCAACCACGTGGAATTGCGAGAGGCATGGAAAGATTCTACGTTGGCACCTTTCATCCCAGAGGCATTCAACAAGGAGTCCAACAAATCCGGTGTGATACAGATGCAGGTGGAGAAGTTGCTGGAGAAGCTGAAGGACTCCGTGGCGAAGAAGAAGAAGAAGGAAAAAAACTCGAAGAAAGATAAGGGAAGTTCTTCAGGGGTTACAGATGCTCGTCCTGTTTCCGAAGGAGCCGTTGATGGAGTAAGAGGTGCTCCGAAGAAGGTGCCCAGAGCGAAGACTACATCGAAGAAATCTGCAGAGGCTGCGTCTGGAGCTACGACTGCAGTACCTGTTGATGCTGAAGCCGAAGACGAGCTTCCAGTGGGGCATAACCTACCTTCGACCCGGAATGCTGATGGAACAGTTGTTGCGGAAGAGTGCATTTGCAGGTTTAAAAACTTTAGGGACGATTTCGGGAAATACTACCCACTCGGGTACGATACCTTCGTTGAAGTGGATGTCACCAAGGTTGATGTTGCTCCATGCAACTATATTGTCAGAGTACTGGAGGGGGACGGGGTGACTACGGTTTATAATACCTTGCTCACCCAAGTTATCCCGAACAAGCAGGTACTTTGTCTGTTCCCGCAGGGATTGAAGCAAATTCCAAAAACTTGGGACGAGATTAAGAATCTTAGGTTCTACGCCATCAATGGACAGCATACGGTAAAGGCAGCACAGTTGATTCTGAAGAACCCTGACGTCGACGATGCTAGAAAGGAAATGGTTCGAAACTGGAAGGCACAAATCGTGTGGGATCTAGAAGCATGGAAGATACAAGCCATCTCTGATTACTACAACCAGTCGAATCAGATAAATCCATTTAAGCCAACGTGGGCGTCAAATTTGGTGCATGTTAGGCGAATCTGGGTCGAAATGGGGAGACCTGAGAGGGTACGCTACAATGCTTCGGACAAGGCCAGCCCCGAAATGTCGAAGAAGCGGAACGACTGGAATGTAAGTACAGTACATCTAACATTCTTGTATTCAGTCGGTAAATTTCTATATCATGGAATTCAAATATTGTCATTGTAGGAATAATACGCTGCTAGTATTCCAGATTGTGAACACCTAGGACGTTAACTATTGTCTTAATTCTAACTCTACTATGATTCAACTGAGTACTGAAACACTAGTACACAGTCAGTCTGATGTAGAGTAACTGTTTTAATATTAATCAACCTTGGTTTTAGGTCCGCACGCTTGCTGAATGGTTTTTGTTGTCTATAAAACTTTATGGTTTGTGTTCTATGATTTAGCATTGCATTTTTCATCGTGTGGAGTCAAGTACATTTTGTCAAAAGCCGGATTAAGAAGACCACCTTAATCACGTTTTCTATCTTGAACTGAAATACCGTAATAAAGAACATATGGCTTTGTTAGATGAGATAGGGTGACCACATTAATCTAATTCTCGTTTTTAGTTCAAAGACACTTAAAGACAACTGTGTGTGGTTATAGGTGGTGATCATAATCTGTTCGAATTTTGATTTCACCGATAACGATGTTATGCTGAAGGCCTTTTATATAATTGATGATACTAATTCTTTTTTTTTAACTCCGCAATTGTGTGGTTGCAATCGACCACACTCTTTCCCTGAATTTGTTGTTTTTTGTTTTGATTGTCAATTACTTTCATAGCTCATGGTATGGGTTCCTTGTTATAAGGTTTTAGAATTAAGGTGGTCATCTTAATCCAGTACATGAATTATACTTCATATTCGTGATTTCTATGTAGGATTTAAAATACCACCTCTATTTTAGAACAGGTGTGTCGGTTATATGTAAAGAATGTGCTTTCGGGAATTCGTTCTTGTATCGATTACTCATCCCCTTAGTCAGGTGTTAACAACTAGACCGTTCTCCATCATTCTTATTCTATTATCGTAGCATTATAGTCAGTTTGATTTAGAGTAACTGTATTAATTAAACCGAATATTGCCTCTGTTCTCCAAACCTGCTAGTAGGGTTTTATTAGCCATAATAATTTGAAGCTTGCGTTTTTTGTTTACTTACTGCCTTTTGCATTTTCTTATTGTCGACTACTGTAAGTCAAAACCTAGATTAAGAAGTCCACCCTAATCTCGCCTCCTAGCTTGAATTCAAATCCGAGACAAACAACTTACTTAGTTAGATTAGATAAGTGTAATAACTTTAATCTATTTCATTTTTTCAGTTTCGAGGCAGTGTAAGACATTACTTTGCAGCTTTAGGTGGTAATAAATCTCCTCTAATTTACTTTCAACGATGAGGTTGCTACGTTGACGGCATGTCATTTGAATAAATGTTTTAATAACTCTTTTGTTCATCATTTTGTAATAGTCGACTACTGTAAGTCAAGACCAAGATTAAGAAGTCTATTATAATCACATTGTAATTCTTTTCATTTAGTTTTGAGGCAGTGTAGAATTGAGAAGGCCATCTTAATTCGGGTTCTTCTGAGTATGGCTCGATTTTATGTAAAACACGCCTCCCGGGATGGGAGGGGGAAAGTTGGTTCCCGTCATATTGATCACTCTTCCTCTTCAGAGAATTTTAATGGCACTTGAACTCAGAGTTTGCAACTATTTTTTAACGTTGTTCTATTGCCTAAATGAACTGTTTTAGTTTTTTTTACGAATGAAATAGCATTAGTCAGTAACAACTACTTCAGTTTTGTTATCATGCCTTCGTGAGTACCTTGCGTTCTGTTGCTTGAGCCTGAACCTCATCGAAGTTTTAATAATATAGTAATGTTGTTTCATATTGTTTTTGCAGAGATTTTTAAACTCCATGATCCAAACTCTGTCAAGTGTGAGGTCTAAGAAAGATATGGCCGAGAAGGATGACAAGCTGATTAAGTGGACATATAATGAAGTACGATTCGAGTGGGCACTTGTTAGGTCTAGCGACGCATGCTGGGAGAAATGGGAACGATTTTTTGAGAAGCACGTCAAAGGGGAACTTGTATGCCCAGAGTTCGGTCACTTCATCAAGGACACCCCAAACTTCAAGAGTAACCTGAAATGTATTGCACCTCTGACCAAGAACTGGTTTAAGTGCGTGGAATCCCTTACAGAAAAGGAGATCGAGAAGATGGTGACATACCTCTTAAACGAAAAAACGGATGATGATAAGCCAATTCCAGTGTATCCGAAGGTAATTCCTTTTACGGTGAAGGGGACTTCCAAGAATCGCAACATTCTCTCTGCCGTGGAGTGGGGCAACCGAAAGAGAACGAAGCGTCATGTGATTGGAGAATTCAATAGATACACGGATGGCAAGTTCAATTTAATTGAGACAGCGGCCGCTACAGGACTGGACGAGTCTCACGATGTCCACCGAGAGAACTGGAGGAATTTTAAAAAAACACACATGATATCTTCAAAGACGATGGCGAACGTGATACAATCTGCTGGAGAGAAGTTCTTCAACAACTATGAGGGGAGGAACCGGCCGGAGAAGGGATTCCTTCCTCCTTCGTTCATTGAATCCATTCGAGCCGTTGTAGATACAAAGTCGGAGCAGGCTCTCAACACAGATGTAGGGGTGTGTATGCTGCTCGCGAGGGATTTCAGAACCACAGGGGGTGACGTAATAAAAGCAAGGAATTTCGTGACAGTTGGGGATCTTAGGAAATCAGACATTCGTGCGAAGACTAACTCTGAGTGGACTGCTGTCATTGACTTTCGCAATGTTGAAGGCCATGTGAGGGGTACCGACAACGAGCATCCATTTTGGGAGACGTTTGTGAAGAGGTTGGAGGCATTTAAGATGCCTAGGTGGGCGGAAACAACAGTTTGGATTTGGATCGCAGATGAACCCCGAAAGGAACAAGTGCTCGAGCTCTATAGGAGGAAGCTGAAGACTACACATCAAAAACCTGTGGAGGCTTATTACCACCCTGATCCGTTGGAAGGTTTTAAGACTGAGAAGAAGGTGAAGGGGAAGGTGGTTACGGTGTTCTACATTGGGAAGGAGCAATGCCCAGTGCCTACACTGACAAACATTTTTAGGTGTGATAAGCTGAAGCTGTATCCAGAGGCAAAATACCGTTACTATCCATGTGAATTTCGGATGGAGACTTACCTTCGAATGCTCCAAGAAGTTTCAGCTCCCAGAAGACTGTTCTCAACATCTTCGGCGGACGGAAACTTATGCTTGCATGTCAGGTAAACGTCATCTTCCAACAATAATTGACATCATGTCATTCCATATTCATGTATGAAAAATTATTTTTGAATTAGGACTTGAGACGATTAAGATGGTCACCTTAATCTGCCTACATTAAAAAGTGCGGGTGTTCTGATAAAGTTCTTCATCTTATTTGCGTGAAATCTACAATTATTTCCTTTCCCTCATTTGCATTTTTGACTGCTACCTTTCACCATGTTCCTCATGATTAAGATGACCATCTTAATCGTGATTATAACGTAGACCATTATATTTAGTTGTTTTCCTTTCGGATTAATATGTAGGTCTAGTTGTTGTGCCCACTGTCAATACCTCTTATCATTAGTTGTCTACATCTTTACTTGTGAAATATATCATATTATCCTTATATCAATATTAGTTGTTGGATTTTCCTGCTTTCTTTACTGCGCTTTGTATTATAAACCGTGGATGCTCTTTTGCAGATGCTCAAGATGCATGTCTACACATATTGTGACCAAGACTGCGTTGATGATCTACTATCTCTAAAATCGAAGGCAGCAGTGATGAACTTCGAAGATTTCCTCCAACCTCAACGTAGTAGTGCCGCTGGAACTAGTAGTGTGCTACCAATTAGCACTGCACTGCCAGGTACTACTGCGCATGCAGTTCATAGTTCGTAGCAAGATCCCAGTTGCGGAGCTCATCCTTCCATGGACGTAAGAGTTGGATGCGCTCAGACTGGATCATTCACAGAGGGCTCTTCCGACGGCACCTTGCATTTTGATGTTCCTGAGAGCCAACGTCTACGTAAACGCCCACGTGGAGGCGAGTCAGATGATGTCGATGCCGAAGCCACTGAAGACGAATATATATCTCCTATGAGCTATGGAAGCTCTCCAACTTTCAACCACTCCGGTGGGCCATCTGAGCCCAGAATAGAGGCTGCGAAGAAGGCTCGTGACTGCCAGGTTGACAATGACCCAGAAATCATTGAGTTACAGAGGAAGGTCAGGAAAGCTGAGTTAGAGCTAAAGCTGAAATCTTTGAAGGACAAATTAACGCCTACTCTTGTGGCAGCACCTCCACATGGTGGATTCAGATCCAACATGTTTGGTTACAACCATGGTTACGGTGTGGGATATTATAGTGAGGCTGGAGATTCACAGATGGATATAGACCCCCTATCTGATGACGTCGGCATGATAGATTCCCACGTCTACATGCAACGAGCTGGATATCAGCGAGGTGGACGGATGGAGGCCTTTAATGCTCCAAGGAACCCCCTGTCAAGATTTCAAAATCAATTGATAATTACAAATGACACTAGGGCTCCTCGTATTCGGAGTTCCTCATATACTGTGGAGCCCATGGATGTTGAACTTCCTAATGTGATTGTGCAGGAGGTTCACCCTCATATTGAACCCCCCAGAATTCAGCCTAATGACCTGGATATTGCAACATCAACTCGTGATCAAGAGGTGCAAATTGAGGAGACCACCTTAATTCCCTCAAGTCCCAACCCCAACGAGGCGACTCAGATGCCAGTTTCCAACCCAACTCCAGATGAAGCCGAGCTTCCTCAGTTGTCTTCACAGGTCCAAGTTAACCGCGTGGACCAGATTGAAGCTTAGCCATTACTCTCCCTTCCTCATGTAGCAGAGCAGATGAAGGCGACATCATCGACAATCGACGTGGTACCTACTGGAGGAGTAGATGAGGAGGATGCTGAATCTAAGGGAGGGAGTACAACAGAAATGGAATGTGACGGCCTTGGAAGTGACCAGAACACATCTAACGAGGATATTGCTCTGGTCACGGACGACATTGCTCATTGTCAACTGCCCTCTACAAGTGTTGGAGTTATTGTTGCCGAGGGAAATCCTGAATTGACAAAGATGGATATGTTGGAGACTAAGTTAGGCAGAATTGAAGGTGTCGAGCCGGAAGTTGATGTAGTGGATGATGTGGCCGAGGTAGATGCCAACTTGAAAAAGGGGGTTGATGATGAGGCCAACGTTGATGGAAAATTCGAGCAGGGGATAGACGATGGAAATAATATGAAGGAGCTCTTAGTTGGTGAGGGTACAGGGATTACTACTAGCATTGCCAATGAACACGAGACTCCTCCCAGAGGACAAGATGAGACTACGGATCAAACAGTAGACAAAATTGGACCTTTGAATTCGACGGAGCTTAACCGAGATGTGGAGCCCGCTGAGATCATGAAGGATAGTCAACCCGTCACAACCAGATCGTCACTACGACTCTGTTTACGGTCAGAGAAGGGGGCCGATAAATCTGCGGTTTTGAGTAAAGACGACAATCCAGAGGCTCAAGACGGGAGAGGGAGGCCGCAACCCTTGAGGAATGCTGCGAATCAGGCTCTGAAGTCCGCTTCCAATCCCGCTCCATCGACTGCGAAGATCAAGGTTAAAGAAAAAGTCCAAAAAACCTTGTGGGGTGGAAAGGGGAAGGTACGTATGATGAAGGACCTTTAAACCTTAACTATAATGTTAGAACTTAGAAGTGATGGTCTTTTGTCTGTTGCGAACGTTACCCCTAATCTGTTCTAGGTTTAAGGTGGCCCCCTTAATCCTCGTTCAATTTTAGGTGACTTAGATTTCGTGATTGCACAGGACCTCGATGACTTGTGTAGGACCGATATGGCAACGTTGCTGCCCAACAATCCAACATCTGAAGTACCACATGTCCCAACCAAAACTTACTTCGTGATCTTTGAACTTCAAAGAGTTCTGGTAAACATTCAGAATGTTGGAGAATTTGATATCTCCGGGCTTGTGCACAGTCCTGCAGATTCTTGCTTGGACGAAGTATCACTGACCTTAGTTGGAACGAGCGATTTAGTCCGTGTTCGAACCAATTTTATAGAATTTTGGGAGAAAGTATGTGCTCTGAAGAACGTATTCCCTGTTATTTGGAGTGAACTTCCTTACGCGCGTGTTAGGGACATAACCTCCTTTCTCTTTCAAGAGTGTACTGTAAAGCCGGGTAGGATCTTCTCTCGCTATGACATGGTAGAGATGCGTGATGCTGGTGGCTATAGGCACCGAAAACCAATCCCTCCAGGGTCCCTAAAAAAATGGGGTGACGTGTATTACTTGAAAGATATGAGGAGTACTCTGTGGACTAAGTCTTACCATTGGAGTTTCAATCCCATGCCACCTGAAGATGTGCACCCGGATGCCTCGAACACTCTACTGATTGATTCAAATCGAGATACAAGCGTTCTCTCTCCCGGAAATGTGTTGTACCCGACTCCTTGGTATGGACCACTTGACCGTCACTCGAACCTTGTCAAGAATTTGTTTCCCTTCATTGAAGATCTTGCCCGTTCTGGTGAAAATGTGAGGGATTTCATGAAGAAGAGACGTAGTATAGTACCCGGTGACGAACCTTTAGCTGGTAAAGCCCATGTCCTAGTTGAGCTTCGGAAATGGCAGCATGCTCAGTAGTCGGATTATGTCACTGTATGTAGTGAATGTGCTCACCAAAGAAGGTGTTTTCATCCAGTAAATTTGTGTGCCTCATTTTCCACATTATGATTGCCCCTTTCTTGTATCTGTTTGGATACATATTTTTCATGAACTGAAGATGGCAGAGATGGTTCTCGCCCATGTTCTTATAAGTTCTTTCACTGTGTGTGTGAACCTTACAGTGTTCTGTAGTTGGTTTTGCTGCTTTGGAATTTGAGACATGGCTGGTAATTTTTGATTACTTTCTTGCCTCGAATCTGTAACAAAGTCAGGAATTATATTTTGAATCTTGGACCTTCTTCACCTATTCTGATTTTGGTTGTTATTTATTCTCGAATTATTTTATTCGCAGCTGTTATCAATGTTTCTTACAGTGTAGGGACTTTTGATAAGGATTTCGAAATAACTGTATTTTCTGTTTGGGTAACCCCTTTGGATGAACAGTAGGTATAATTTCTTCGACATTTAAATTGTTTAGAGTAGTGTTCACTAATCTCAAGGTACAGTCGACTTTGATGAAATAATGCTTTTATCCCAAGCAAATCCAAGATGACATGCTGACGTGGTTTTAGAATTAAGATGACCATCTTAATCTGTTTCATCAGTAATGTATTGGTGGATTGCAGTAACGACTGCGTAGAGGATTAAGGTGGCCATCTTAATCCAAGTCGTTTTTTTATCTGGGGCTTGGGAGGTATAGTTTAAGGAGGTCACCTTAATCTCTTCTATCTCATTCAGAGTAGAGAAACCGTTATACGCCTCAAGGCATGTCAGTTGTTTCAACTAGTTGGAGGACTTATGCTTGTCATAAAGTTTTGTTACAGAATCGACGTCATTGACATAGGATTTGGGGTGGTTCTTGTATTATCGTTACTAACTGTAAATTCTGATAGTTATGACATTTATTCTATTTTAGTTATTGTTTTGTTGCGCTGTTGAGACGTTGGATTGGTGAGTTCAACCTGGCGTTTTAAACCTATCCGTCTGGTTTGACAATTTACATAGATTTTCTATTGATTTATGCATGTTCTGGTACCGGGGAAGATGTGATTCAAAAGTATATAACTTTATTTTATTTCAGTCTGTGTACGTAGCCGGAATTGGTGTGGGTGTTAGTATATACTTTTTCTTTGATGTTTTACGTGTTCACAATGAATGCTTAAACTGGTAAGGTTTCATTCTTTTCTAGGATCAAGGATTAAGGTGGTCATCTTAATCCTTCGCATGCTCAAAGGATTGGAATTACCATCTCGTTTCATTCCATTGTCACTTTGATATGATTCTAGGTCGCTTTCCTTCATTGCCTCTAGTAATTTCTACTTATTTTGCTTCAGAGAAACTCAAGATTGTCTGTAAGGGACTCTTTGGGCGATATGGCGAAGTTTCCTCCGAGTGACACTTGTGATGCGAGGGATTCACCTCTCTCACCCATCCACCGAACCCGCTCAAGTACACGATCTGGAAGATTTCTACTCTAGTCGGTGCTAACGTTTTAAAACTGAGTGCGTGAGTGCGTAATGTGGTCGCCTGAAAGTTTAAGTAGTGATCAATTTGAAAGTAACACATGTTTGTTATCGTAACGCCAGGTTTTGCAAATTGAATTGACATTTGCTCATTATTGGGATCTTGTCTTGAGATATTGTGTGTCGTTATTCTCCACAGGATAGCTTGGGAGATGCTCTAAAGATTCAAAAGGTCCCGTCCGCGTCTAATAAAACAAGATTGATCATACTTGATGTCAACCACGTCCTCTGCAATATTGCGTTTGTCCGCTCAAAAGACGCTATTCCGGCACACACGTATGTAGGCATACAGGAGGATATTCAATACGAGAAGCCAGCTCTGATAAAAGCGTCCAAAAGGGAGAACTATAGGCTAGTGACTGCCCGCCCGAATGTCCGTTTGTTTTTACAGAAGGTGTCGGCCATGGCACATGTAGGGGTCTGGACTTGCATGGCAAAGGATATGGCAGCGCCCATAGTCTCTTGGTTGTTTGGGGAGTGCCAGCCTATGTTCCTTCTCACTCAGGAGTATTGCACAACCTTGAAGCACGGGGAGAAGAATCTAATGTACCGGTCCGAGGATGCATTGCATGAGGAGTTTTTTAAAGAACTTCCCCTCTTCTGGAAGTCTCAATGGCACGTAGATAGTAGTCTCTTTGTGTCATCACCTGAGAACACGGTGATTGTTGATGATAGCCCGTTGAAGTGTTATTTGAATCCGCCAAATAATTGCATTCATCCTCATCCCTGGCGAAGCTCGAATGATCCTCACAGCGATATTGTGAAAGATCTAAGGGCACTCTTCAGTTTGAGTCAGGACGTCTTGTTAGTCCCGGAATTTGTGGATGCACTCTTTGTGGATCCTGAAGGATGTAGATCGATGGGGCAAAACCCGATTTCCAGAAATGGTCAAATTTCTAAGACACTGGAACCGTTCACTAGGTTCATCAGGCCCAGTGTCCCCGTGCTAGTTCGTAGTGGTTGTAAGAACGTTCCTTTTAAGGGAAAAGATTAAGGTGATCACCTTAAATATGAAGAACATTGGGATTGTGATCGTTTGACGTTTTTCCTGGTCCTTGGCTTTCGAAGTTCATCGCGTGGTAAATTTTGATGAAGCATGTCTTCGTTTTGGTTGTATGTTGATGTACTATGTTTGTATTAATTTGGCGTTTCGTTACTGCTCAATAAATACAATGAAAAGAATTCCGAGTGCTTGTTTTTTTGAGTTTTAACAATGGAGAGATGTATTTCATGTGTATGTTGCGGGGAATGCATGTGATCTAGGTTACAATTGTGATTGACAATGGAGATGTTGTAGGCACTCTAGAGACATTGATAAGTATTTGAGTACGGCAGACATCGTTTCCAGTATTGTACAGGACATGGTTATCGAGTAGAGTGTCCATTTGGATCACAGGGTCAACCTTTTCAGTAGCGATTTAGTGAAATATGCCACTAGACATGTCACACATTTTGACCTTTATATATGTATTAATTAGAGGTGTGACTATGTGAGTTCATATATACTCCCTGGAATAAAGTTGGGAGGATCATTTTTTATCTAAGCGTACAGTGTCTTCTACTTGGATCAGACTTTGACAGTTTGTTGGAATTTGCCAGGCCTTACGAGAGGAGGATATTTGTTACCGTCCACGAGATACGAATCATACCATTCGGAGGCCACTTCAGAAAGTCCGTGAACACTACGTTTTGCCGGCAATGGACTATTCCTTACCTTCAGATTTAGAAGCGGGTGTCGTCAACAGTTGGCCACACCGGCCCAAGAAGACAATCAATCCACGTAGTATTGTTCATGCTTATGCCAACGTGAATGGTAGCTTCTATGGTAACACATTCACAAAATTCCCAGGACGATGCTCCGTGACTGGAATACCATCGAAAGTTCGGGGAGAGGGTCCCATGCCGCGTGGAAGTTCGAGATCCAATAGAGATGCCATAATAAAGATTTATAAAGAGAGAAGAGCAGCTGAAGCAGCTGGAATTACACACTGGTCGGATGTGAGTGCTCTGAAGTGAGGTAGTGTATTGTAACGTAAGTAGATAAAGAGTACTTTTATTGACCATGCTTACCCATATTGGGCATAGATATATGTATTTTGTACCTTATGAATATACAGCAATGAAATTTTGGTACGCCATTATGTTTTTAGTATTGGTTATTCATTAATGTTATGTTTCATGATGCCATGCACAGAGTACTATTTATAGATATTCAATTTACATCTTAAGAAAGACTAAATTTCCCCCCGACTGAATGGTTGATCATACAAGGAGATGCGTCATATATGATTTGGAAAACAATGATCCGTTGCCAATATATGAATTTTTGCTCGCCAAATATGTTCATTTCATAGTATTATATGGAACACACGACATACTTCTCTGAGAACTTTGGATGATGCAATTTGCTACCAATGTCCCAAATTCGCCCTTTATTCCCAAATTAATGAATATAGTGTTGGATCCCCCGACACAATGGGCACAAGATGGTTATGCTAACTTCAACATCGATGCAGTTACACACATTCTTGGCACCCTAGGAGCACCTAACAACATTATGGTCAACATTGGAGGCGGTCCTTCGATCACTTGGATTGGCCTGGTAAGAGGATCGTAGGATCCTACGATCTCATCCCCTGCAACCCGTTCTGCTTGTCATATTCTCCTCTTTTTATTATAGTTACATCATCCCCTAACTAGTTGAGATCGTAGGATCCTACGACGATAACTACATTCAGTGATTTAAGCAAATTAGAAATTCAAGTTAGCGTTCGAATGATCGTAGGATCCTACGATCTCTGAATGAGTTTTGCCCTTCAACGATCATGCTTTGGGAGATCGTAGGATCCTACTATCTCCAAGTTCCGTGCCGTTTCACATTGAGCAGTCTGAGGATCGTAGGATCCTACGATCTCGTTCCCTAAATCCTTTCTGCTTTCAATGTCTTATTCCATTTATTGTCGTAATTTTATCACCTACGGGCTTCTCGTATTCACTCTTCCACCTTACTTTCTGTTGTTACAGACAAGAGGCGCGCAAGTCCTCGAAATCGTGTTCAACAAGAATGAAGTGGAGAAAGCGACGAAAACGACAAGTGATATTCTCAAAAGTGCGAAAACGCTCGCCATAACTGTACCTGCTATGGAGGCTCTGACAATGAGGGAGAAATCGAAGAGGGGTGCCACTTCCCGGGAAAAACGTCCGATTGAGCTTTCCGACGATGAGGAGGAAGAAGAGCGAGAGGAGGTAGAAGAGGAAGAAGAGGATGAGCATGATGAACGGCGGGGAGAAGAGGAGGGTTTGCACCTCCGTGGAGGAGGTGCTCGGAAGAGACTGAACATGGAAGGATCTTTTGAACATGAGTATGGCTCACACAATCTCGGCGGACGTCGGACCGACGATGTCGAGGAAGAGATTTATGAAGATCTTTACCAAGTATGATGCAGTTCCCGACTTCTGTACTAGTAATCAGTTGTGGTGTTTGACACATGGTACAGTACGATCCATACGCTCGTCTTAGTGTTCTTACAGAAATGTCTTATTTTGATCTCAACGGTTAAAGTCTTCGACGTCTACGCAAAGCAAGAGGAATGTACCAATTGTTCCAATGAAAAAGGAATCTGCATCGTCTAGAGAAGGTAATTCTTGCCACACTATTTGATTTTACATGACGTGTGTTCTGCAAGGATGATTCTTATTAACGATTTGGCTGTCTTTTGCGGGCAAACAAACTGCCCCCGCAAAGTCAACCGGGACTAGTGGCAAGAAGGTAAGGCAACCTCGGTACACTATTGTGGTGGACTTGAATGGTTTTCTTGTAAATCGAGGCGGCGTTAGTGGTCAAGAAACCACTATTAGATTTGATGCGGGAAAGTTCATGGAGCTGTTAGCAGAGAAGGCTAACGTCCTGGTATGGAGTTGTATGATCAGAAAGAATGTGGATAGGATTCTAGCGAAGGTTTTAGAAGGGTCAAAACTTAAGCCGGAGCTCCTAACGGTGCTAACGCAGACCGAAGCTACCAAGTCCAATTACCGAAACAAGGAAAACCCAGACAAGCAAATCATGCTTAAGGACCTTAAGGTTGTCCAGGAAAAGCTTGGGCATGTTGACCTAAGCCGAACATTGCTCATTGACGACACCTGGTACAAGAATCTTCTCAGCGATTACCATGATGCAATCTTTCCCATTCCGTGGACGGGGTTGCCTGGGGACAAGTTCCTCATGTCCACTCTGCATCCTTGGCTCGAAAGTATGTTCAAATCTGGCCAGACTGTTCAGAAATATGCCGGTACAATTACCCTGAGCCCGGATTCATGGACTGTAGGAAGGACTTCACTAGTAAACTGGCTACGGAAATTCTGGATGGATGTAAATAGGACAGTCATCATCTTGGATAATCACCCCACAAATTTAGTGTTAGGCGCGTCGTGTATACTTTGTAAAGTTTTGTTTCATTCCTTTCAAGGACGCACATAGTAATGAGGATATAGTTCTCGTAGTGAAGGGTAAATACCGGTGAACAAGGTGGGTTTCAGTTTTTGAAGCACTTAACTATGAGTGATTCACTAGCTACTTCAATATTTGTATTGAATTGCACACTTTGTAAAATTTCTTATCTACATAAACTTCTAGGATATACCTCAACTTTTCGAATCCAGGTGTAACAACATTCTATCCACAGGTTGTCTGAACAGTATTTTGTTCACTACGAGGAGAGTGCAAATTGTAATATGATTGTAGGATTAGACCACGCACATTGAGGAGGGCTGTGTTGTAACCCCCACTTTTACAGTAGTTCTGCGGTCAGGGAGTGATGTATAGGAGCTATGGTCTAGACGTGAATTAGGGACCTTCCGGATATGGATAAATCCAATTTTCCACATCGTAGGATCCAGTGATGCCCATGTACAAAATAGCGCGTCCGATTATGGTTTCCATGCTTTTGCGATCATTGTTTTTATTTCGGAATCGTAGGATCCTACGATCCATTATGTTGGTTATAATATCTGGCGGTGCTTCATGTTCACAGCGACGAGACGTTTCGAGGAAGGTTATAGTGCTATCTGTTAACGGATTGCTTTGTTTTGAGCAATATATCAAGTGCACCCTCCGTCGCTTCAATCCGAGGAACATTATGGCTCGTCCGGGTCTTCTAGAATTCTTCAGGATACTTCTCAACAACTTCGAAGTTGGAATATGGTCCTCCATGGCCCCTGCAAGACTAAGTAAGGTTATTCGATATCTCCTACCCGATGAGATTAGATTGAGGTTGCTCTTCTGTTATGGACAAAACAAGTGTTCCAGGCCGCATTTGTATCCTTTTTGCGACAAGGAGCTATCCAGACTCGTAACGGACGAGAAGACGAAGCACTTCTGTCGTCCAGACAAAATTCTGATGGTTGATGACCAGCCAATGAGGCATGTTTTCAATGGAGACCTGGCGTGCTACTTTCCAACTCCGTGGAGTGGTGAAATGACGTTACCCAATGCAGCAAACGTAATTCCTGACGTAGCAACAGCGTTGCTTCCGTTCATTCTGCCGCTAAAGTATTCCGCCTCGGTAAGGGAGTACCTGCGTAGAAATCAGAAGGATGGAAAGTTTAAGCGTAGACTGATTGAGAGGTGGCACATTGAAAGAGTGCTACGTAGTGATGGTGGATCGTAGGATCCCACTGCATCGTCTGTAAACAAACATAACCTTGTCAATAAATATATATTAAGCTCAATTTGTGCAACATTGTCTGAACTTCGGCTGAAAACCAGTAAATAGTGCATTTTTGTGATACTGCCCACGACATCATGGTGTGATCCCACGGTCTTATAATCATGCAAAAAGTGTACTCAAGGTCCGGTTTTTACCTTTAAGTCCGGATTTACTTAAATGTGGCATGAATGTTTAAATTATATACTTATTTGTTTTTAAAGTACGTTGTCATTGTATTTGTATGTTTTAGTATGTTAATATCTTAAACAACACTCTCTCCAACTCTTGGTGAATCGGAGATAAAAACCTTCTTAAACGTCATACTTGTAATTTCACTTAATAATACAATTGATCTAATTAATCCTTGACACCTTAGTTGTCATCATTGCTTCATATTCATTTTTACAACAACTTTAACTCCCGTTGCTGTATTAATTGTTCAATGTATTCTTGTTTGTTACATTATCAAATTCTAATTTGAACATTCCTCTAACTTGTCTATCATTAGTAAAAACATTATATTTGTACTATATTTTTCTTTAACCCGTTTTTATATTAGCATCTCAATTACAGATTATATTCTCAACATATATACCATCTATCAAGGTATCATATATAAGATGGAATCCAATTTAATTATTATTCTTATACTATTTTTTATACATGATCTTTACTTCTTTTGTTTTATTTTTCTTTACGATCATTCCTTCTTCCTTTTTTCTTTCTTTATCTTTTATTTTGTTTTTGTATAGTTTCTATCAACATCTATATGTATTTTTTTTATCAATGCTTTAAACATTTTTTTTAATTTTTTAATCATTGTCTTTTACTAATTCCCTTTCTATAATTGTCCTTGACATCCTTCTATACTTATTTGTCCTCTTCGTCTTTCTTTTTCTTTTATTTTCTTTTTTAACTTTTAACTTTTCATTTATCATTCTTTCTTTTCGTCGAAGACCCATTTTAAAAAATGATTTTCTTTAATTTTAATTTTTTTTATTAATTTCTTTATTTTTATCTTTTGTTTTCTTTTCGGTTCAATATTTGTTTGATAATTTATATACTTTCTTATCTTTTTTTTAATCTTTTTTTTAACCTTTTTTAATTATAACTATTTTTTTTAATAATTTTTTTTTATTTTTCTCTTATGTCTTCTTCTTGGTTCGACTTCATTATTTTTATTTCTATATTTTATTCTCTTTTTTCCCACTTATTCGAATTAGAAATCTTTATTTTCCTATTGTATTTCTCTCCTTTCTTCTATTTATTTTTTTAAGAGTAGCTTCCACCCTTTGTTTGATACTTTCCCTTCTATTGAGACATACTCTCCATTACTTTTTTAATAAATTTCATTTCCCATTTTTTTATTTCTATTTAATATCTTGTATCATATATATTTGTTTCATTCGCTTTTATTATTATTCAATCTTGTTATTATTTTTATCCCGATTTGATTATTTGGTCTTTAATTCTTTTACTTATTTTTTCTTTACAATATTTTTATTTTTATTTTTATTTTTTTTATAAATTGTTTTAACATCTATATTTCCTTTGTAATATCATTGGTTTAAACCTTTTTACTTTTCTCTCCCTTTTTTTTTTCCCACCTTTTTTTAATTTTATTTTGTCATCACTATTTATTCTCTAATTTTCAACATTTTCTTTGTTTTTCTTGTTAATAATTTATCTTAACATCTTTACTTTATTTTTTATTGGCATTGCCATTTTTGTATTCAGTATTCTTTACAAATTTTTGTGGCATACATTTTTTTAATTTTTTTTTTCGTCATTATCTATTTTATAGTTTCTCATCCATTACTTTGTTTTTATTTTTTTAATTTCTCTCAACATCTTTATTTTCTTTATTATATTCATTGTCTTATTACTATTTATTTTCTTTATTCTTTTGTTTCTTTCTCAAAATATTTATTTTATTTGTTATCATTATTGCCTATTTTCTACTTTCTTCGCGTTACCTTGCTTCTTAATTTTTTAATATCTCTTTACAAAATTATTTTCCTTTTTTATTATCTTTCCCTTTATTTATTTTCCTTTACCATTTCTATTCGATTTTTAATTCTACTTAACCTCTTTGTTATCCTTTTTAGTGTTTTTGCTCTTTTTCTCATTTTCCTTTATTCTATTCTTTCTTTTTCAAAATTGTTCTTGACATGTTTCTACACTTATTTTTCCTCTTCGTCATTTAATTATTTTTTACCTTTCAATCCTCATTTTTTCTTTTGGTCCAAAACCCAATTTATTGAATTATTTCTTATTTTCTCCTTTTATTCTTTAAATCTTTCATTTTATCTACTCATTCATATCATATTAATTTGATTCTTGAAATTTGAATTTATTAAATTTTATCTTGTTCTCTCCATTAACGTTCTTATGTTTTTGTTCACAACATCTTTTTTTACTTCCTTCTTTTATGAACTCTTTCTCTCCTTTTTCCATTCACTTCATTGTCGTTCTGAACCAAGTCATGCTTGTACAATTTGATATTTAAGCATTTTATGTGTTGCCTTATTCCTTTTCGTAATCGTGTTTATGTACTGCATATTATTATTATTATTATTGACTGAAGTAATACCTTGCGTTTATACTCTGCCAACCAACAACACGCATTTTAGGCAATAATGACT
Organism: Ceratodon purpureus; assembly: GCA_014871385.1. NCBI lineage: Eukaryota > Viridiplantae > Streptophyta > Bryopsida > Pseudoditrichales > Ditrichaceae > Ceratodon > Ceratodon purpureus. Next base: position 50,514,559 of record CM026426.1, read on the forward strand.
GTAGATTACCTTGAATACAAATTTATCCACTAAGCATCCAACGTTCTTTATGTGGATAGTGCCATTGTAATACCACAGCAGCTCTAGAATATTCTGATGGCACACCAAAACTATAGAGAGGGTACTACAGAAATGCAACATTTATACACTTGCTAAACGTTATTTCTTTCTAGTCCATCCGTTAACATCCGAGGTATTGCCTCTAATTAAGTTTTCAATGTAGATCCAAAATTAGTACGTTGCTGCGATAGCAGTACAAGGTCGAGTCTTTGGCGAGTAATATGCTCAGTAGAGCTTTCTTGACGACGGATCTAACCTCTGAAACGGCGACCTGTCAAAAGATGTCGGGCATCTGTCACAAAAACAACTGAACCCTGTCAAACACATGCGGCAGTGGCTACATAAATGTAGACGAAAGTATCTTAGAGTACAAAGAAGAGGGTGTTAGGAGAAGTATTCAGCACTTACATCACTGAACAGATCTGATAATTCCATGTGCTTCACGTGGTTAGTGTACATCATCATGTAAGACATAACATAAGAACTACAAGAGAAAGTATCACTCTATTGTGGGCACTTTATGTGCATCCAAGATTTAATGTCGCATGCCTTTTATCATGCTCTAGAGTCCTGCATGTGAGCCATTCCCATACACCACACCTTTGCTAGGGCCTCATGAAACATTCTGAAGGCCATGGAAATTAGGATTTCCGAGAAAACTAGAATCAAAGTTAAGGAATTCCTTGTCACTCAACACAGCTAAGCTCCAGTGCTCGAAGTCGCAGACTAGGACTATGAGAGTAGTCCAATTTCTAGGACCAAGACCAAAATAATCCTTAGAGAATTCTTGTAGTGCATGTATTTTTGTGGTCTTGTTGGTGAGTTCCCGCACTTTGATGGCAAAATTTGATGGGCATTGCCAACAGTTCTGGAGATAACCACATCTAAAATCAAAGAGAAAAAAACTCTATTATCGGAGCTTGGACTTTTCCCTGGTCGTCATCTAGTGCTAGCTTATTGGAATCGGGCCACAAAACCGTGCTTCCCGTGTTAGAGGTGAACTCTACACACCAGTGCTGTACGTGACCACGTTAATCCTTGTTGACATTACCTCATACAAACTAACAATTCAACTCTTAGTGAAGTGTTGCCTGGAAAAGAAGCACATGGACGATGTTAGTATAACAATAAGCACTTGTAGTACAAGGTTTACTGTTTAGGAGGTGGCAGTTGAACAAACCTTGGTAAGGAAGCTTGGTCAGTAGTGGATTTTGATATTCCGTCGTTGTGGCCCCCGAAGGCCGCTGGCTTCGATTATTCTGCCTGCATAGTTAGTGTAGCGCTCAAAATAAATTTTGCAGTGTTAATTTGCAATGGGGATACGCCCGAGTCAACCTTGCTGTCATCTGAAACACTCAATGTAACATGATGTTCTGGAGTGTAGCTTTCTACCACAAGGTTGTACTTTACATCGGAGGGAAGCTGTGACTTATTGTAACCCAACAAATCGTAAGCAGCCTCCAATCCCTTGTTTTGAAGGTCGACAAATGCTTTTGTTGCATTGTAGAGGGTACTGTGGATGTTGTTCGAGGGGTTGGTTGTTTGTCCTACACACAACAATGCCCACCTAGTGTCCACATGTTCCTTGATTGCCAACACTGTTGAGAAGACCTGCAATGCCCCAAAGGTAAGCGTACATTGTATTTTTCTTTCTTCATTGTCTTCTCATGGAAATCATATTTTTCAGTACGATAAAGAAGCTAACAAATTCCTCTGCACTAAGTAATTTTCAGTATCTACACAACAGTACCTATGTACTACTTACATCTATGGTGATTGGTAGTATAGACAACATATCTCGTACGTAAGAGAACTTATTTGATTCAGTTTGTCCTTCGCTGAGGTGTCACTCTTAGAGTGATCCAATGTCCACATTGCTAACAAATGTTTGTAGGTGTTGCTTGTCTAGCAAATGTCAAGGAGGGCTTGCTGTGCAATACGATTGAAGAACAATTAAATCTTGAGGAAGACGACCTCTTGCTTTGTCCTATCTGCGCCAATAAATGAGTTCACATCCTCTGTGCAGTTAGACAATGGCTCCACATTGTCAGTACGAATACAAGGAAAAAGCGTCCTTCCAATCTCGGACAGTTGCTGAGCGCAGAACGATAATTTTTGGAACTCTACGTTGTCACCGGCCATCTCTATCAATCTCAACCGTGTACAACCGAACGTAGGATGCGACACCAGAGAAAACTGCGTCTTTGCTAGGCGTTCGTGTAGTTCCAATACACGCACTACATGGGGATAGTCGTACTCCAACGTGGTCTTTTCTCCTTGATACTGTCCTTCTATTGCACAGAGTATGGCTAACAACTCCTCTTTTGTATGCTTTTAGGGCCTCGGCGGTGTTGTCTTTGGTAAGTCCAACAATAGGACTTAGAACATTGAGTACCACGCCCAATCCCGCTTCTCAGCCTTAATCGTATGTTTCGATTTGTAATCACTTAGAGCTTTCTCAATGTACTTCTCCCTAGCCAACCTTAGCAAATTAGTATCCCTCAGCTCAAATGCAGATTGCTCTTCGAGGTATTCCAGGTAGGAAGACAACTTCGAAAGCTCATGTTGTCTTCCATCAAAATCTGGGTTGCTGACTTAGGGATTCCATGCCATAGTTGTGAGGTGCACAAATTATTCCTTGTACATAATCTTCCGCTTGAGATCCACTGATAAATCTGGTTCACCTTGCTTCTTAAGGCGCTTGAAAGATGTGGTACCACTTCGTAGCCTAGGCTGACTTGAGGTGTCTTGAGGCTCTACATTTTGGGCAACTATGTCGATGTGAGCTTCATCTCTACCTCTATCCGAAGCCTCCATTAGGACCAAAGATCCTTCCACCACAGCATCAGCTGTAACGCTAAGTTTGGGCTCTGTGTTTGCAGAACTTAAACTTGATCCTTGTAAGTACACTCTCATTCTTTTCTTATGTTGACTTTTCTTGTCCTTCATTGTGCAATGGTCCTCTGAAACTATCTCTTGTTTAGGTGCCGATGGTCCATGTTCTAGACAGGCGGAAAACTTAAGACCAGCCTTCTTCAGAATAGTCTTGACTGTCTTCTTGTCGCTCGGACAAAAAGTCAGGTACATCTTTAGAAGTGATCCCAATTTTCCCTCTCATTCCTTCCAAGCAGAACACTAGTCCTTCTGCCAATGGTATGATAGACCGTTCTTATCTGTAAAGTGCTGCTGGCAGTACAAACACCAAGACCAGCGACGTCTATCATTGTAGAAATGATAACTCCAGGTGTTGTGTAATTTGATGACGAGTTGCTTGAATTCTTTCTCCGTATACAGGCACACCCAGTGCTGCCTACCCTACTTCAAGGAGTATCGATGTAGAGCCTCTCCATCCATTGTGACACCCTCTATAATGCCCATAGGTCCGTGTCGAACCAAATCTAGCCACTTCTCAAAACCTAACTCCTTTATGATCCAATGATCTACATTGACACTTAATTTTTTTGTCAAAAACTTACGTTCAACCGGCCCTCCAATAGTACCCTCACCGATTTTATATTGTGCGACAATTCCAAACAAAACAGCTGGAGAAGTACTTGAGGCAGACATTCTGTTGTCACCAGATTTGTCTTCACGTAAATATGTCGATGAAGTGCCTAGAGTTAGCCTCTTGTTCAGTCTATCCTTCTCCATCAAATCCTACAACTTCATTCCAATAGAATGTTCCACTGTCGCACTCCTTTCCTTGTCTTGCTGACAGGATCTACTGCCGTGCATACTTCTTTGGCATTTCTTTCCATACTAACCAAACTTTGATGCTCACCCCGAAGCTTTCTCCTAAATATCATAAACCATAGGAACAATTGGTTGGAGAAACCCTAAGTGCCATTGTTATACACCCCAAACCAACCTTTAAGAACTAAATATTCTCAATCCAAAAATCTCTTCTTTGCCGACCCTAAACAACCTAAACCCAATCAATTACATACAACATATTCCAGAAGCATAACAACGTCGTTAGCCAAGGAAATTATAAGAACTCGACCTATATCACAACTGAAATGTCATACCTCGCAGCTGCAGCCTTCAAGTGTTCACACCGACGTTGAACTTTGCACCTTCACCTAAGTTATAATACCAATTTTGCCACACAACATACTAGAAGCACTCCACGCCATCTCAACACCGTCAATGTTGTAATACCTAAACCCTAATGTACTCATCCTACTACGTTTTTCAGGAAAGACAACTAAACGCACTTCCAGAACAACTAATTTCACTGCAATAATGTAGCACACAAGTGGACGGCAACAGAGCTACATCAATGTAGAACAAAACTTGGCCCAAAATAAAACCCGACTACCACTATAGACAATAAAGTCTAACGGAGGAGCGAAGGGAACTTGGACAAAAAGGTTTGCTAACTGTCATACTGAGTAGGCCCTAGACCTAGTCCATCACAAGTTGCCCGGGATCTAGAGGAAGCCGAGCCTAGCATAGACCCTGCCGCCATTTCGACGGGCACGGTAATGCAGCCCGCAACATTATTGGAATGGGGTTTGTGCGGGGGTAGCTGACATTTGGCGTATGTTAGTAACTCAGGAGAGTAAAATAATTTATTATCAAAATTTAAAAATTCTATGTCATTTTGATCGTACGAGTATCTTAGTTTGAATTTTGAATGCGTGATTTATACCTTCATCCGGCCCAGACACTGTAGTTTTGAATGGTTCTAATCCTGCACCTAGGTCTCTGCCCTTTTACTCTCATCCCCGCCATCTGAATCTATTTTACTCTGAGTCGTACACTCTCTACACTTTAGATCGAGTTGAGCTAAACTATAGGCGGAACATGCTATGTCCAGTGTATTTTAGCTTGACTTGAGCTAAAACGTATTGCTTTTAGCAAGTTCTGCCTATATTTTAACTCGACTCGATCTAAAGGAGGATCGATACCCCTGAACCATATTGGCTCATCACTTTAGCTTGAGTTGACCTAAATTGATGATAGAATTTACTCTATAGCATGCATGTACCTTCTACTTTGAGGTAAAATGTGTAGTGTGGAGGAAGTGTTGCCTTTAGTTAGGTCGATTTGACCTAAGCTATAGAGCTAAATAGAAATATTGTTGCAATATACCTGAACAATTGCATGTGTTTCTAAAACTATTGCATCTATTTGACTTTGTGTAGGAATGAATGAAGCCAAATTACTAAGGCTTTGAGCCATTTCGCGAAGTCTGTACATAACATGACACATAAAGACCATGATGAGGATGATTTAAAGTCATTCGAGTGTTGGGCAATGGTTGACCAATTCATACACAAATTGTGGATCTTAATATGGGTTTTGATTACGTCCTTTCTTACGTTCGCATCAACATTCGTTAGCTCAATCAATAAACCTCAGGTTAAAGACTTCTAGACAAGAAAAACAGAGTTTGTCCACGAGAACGCAGACGTTTTCAAACTATTATGTTTTCAACTAGGGAGAATCCATACAAATTTGCAATAACTATACACACCAATGTAGTCCCCTTCAATGTAATAGACATAGTTGAAGAGCTAGAATCTTAATAAATTGACAAAATTAAAGTACAATTATGGATGAGGTGTTGGAGAATAAATGGAAGACTAAGCAACAACATTATTTTAAGGCAAATCCTCTATCCTTCAAGCTATGAAACGTCTTGAACAGCATTTTAATGCAAGCAAAAATCAATATGGCTAAGAGAGCATCAGTTTGTGCACTTGTGGATGTATTCGGAGTCACGACGACGGAGAGTCAAATCGTACGTCAAGCTTTCGGACGTGGTATAGCAAAGGCAATTGCTATGCGACGAACACCACGAAGCCGAGATGCATCTGCGACTCCTCCACCTCTATCTCTTGCCTAGAAGAAAGTGGTGATGAAGAAGACTGACAAGGTCATCACCAAAACGAGCAAAATCATCTCTACATTAGGTGAAAAATCAGGTCACAAAGGGGCCTTACAAATTGGCACGTGAGAGAAAAATATTTTGGAAATTGGATGCTGTCAGGAGGAGTTAGGACTGCGAGGATTCCACGTGATTTGAGAGAGTTGGTGCGATATAGGTAGCACATTTTTGAAGTGAGGTGTCCACTAGATCTAGGAAATTGGGTGCAGCCAGCAAGGGTTAGTGCCAAGGGAGAAGTACGTGATTTGGAGAATTCGGTGCAGCTAGCAGGAGGTGGCACTTCTTGCGAGGTGTCCACGTGAATTGGGAGATTGAGTGCTGTATAAGTAGCAAATTTTGCTTGAGTATGGCATCTTGATTCAAGGTAAAAGTGCGGCTTTCTTCGCTGTCAACATAATGTGCCTTGCGCTCCCAGCGAGCTGCAAAACTAGATAACTTTTTTGCTTTGTTTCAATTCTCTAGCTTGACATGATCCAGGCTTTGTTGCCTCCTGGGGCAACGTCGTGACTAGGCGGAATTGCGGAAAACTTCATCTTTAATTACAAACTGTGGATTTTGCTGTCATCATGTGCTCAAACTGTGCAAATGTGGTTTTTTATCTTCTAGCAAAACGTTCCTAGGCCGCTGTTGGTATCAAAGGCAGATGTTATAGGTCATTACTATGTCTTCTAATACCTTGGGGTTTAGAGAAGCATGGCTAGACGACCAAAATTGATAGTTTAGAGCATAATTTTGCACAACGGTCAAGACGTCCATGGCAATTGGATCCTAATGAGGCTGGATTGGAATTCAAGGGTTCTGCTGCCACCAAAGTCAGAGGGGCCTTGGGGTAGAGAGGCAAAATGGCATGGAAGAGATCATTTTTGAAGGGCCTTCAAGGCTCAAATCATGGATTTCTTCGGACACTTGGTGTGCATGGAGCAAGAAACCTTGATAAGGTGCTTGTGCGGCATGCGTATTAGCCTCGCCATCTACGCTTGGATCCTGCAGTGGCAGCAAATAAGCTATGCAAGGCCAACTACCTATATTCCTTGCACTTTGATGATTGGATGCACCCCACATCTATCATCGGTCCCATTCTTGTGTTCCATGGAGAGATTGAAGAGGCAACGCAGAATGGTCGAAGCCATAGAGACTTGTTGGACACAGGTACATTCTTTCTTGGTGGTGTAAATTATCCTCCGATAGAGCCTACGTTGTACGGGAGGGTAGAATCAATCCCGCTCCCTGATTATAGGACGTCATGTGGCCTTTGCCAGACATGCACACCTCTAAAGCCTTCAGGACCAAGCTCACAGCAGATTTTGCCAATGCAACGAAAGCGTCCACTGGTAGTAGTTTCGCCCATGAGCAATGGTTTATGCCTATCCACGTTATGGTGGACTTGTTTGCGGACGCATGTGACAACATTCGACGGACTCCTATACTCTTTGTTTTACACTCTCTGTCTGAGGCACTCCTAAGCTATCTGATGAATCCTGGATGGGCTGAGAAGTTTCACATCGGCTAGGATGTTAGCAAGTGTGTTGTGATTAGGTCCAACATTGTCTTCCAGTACCATGTGGGCACGCAGACACTATACAACAGGTTCCAGTATACAAGGTTTAGGGGTGCTGCCAACAATAGGTGGGATGCGTTAGACCATCTACTAGGGTGGAGATGGTGGAGGTCTGTTGTACATTTAGAGGGAGTCCAATGCCAGCATTTGTAGTGGTCAAGGCATGGCCTGTATCCCACTAGCGCCATAAAATTGCAATGACGCTTGGAGATGATGACCCCAACAGTACAAGATGGTTCTGGTGGAAGCAGATGGTACTCGTAAAAAAAAGGTACTTGTAAGCAACATCACTTCCTTGGTTTTAGACAAGCAAGGTGCTGCTGCTTGTTGCCACCATAACGGTAGTAATACAGTTTGTTGGAAGCATTGATGTAGATCAACATACGTAATGAGAGGCGCGTACTTCTTGGTGAGGTGGCAATTCCCAAAACCATCAAGAGTGTGAAAGTGTAGGACAAAGGACTTTTATACTTCAGCATCAAGTGGTTCTATCACGGTCTTCACATATCTTCCCACAATATCTTCTACTTTGGGTTTAGGGTATCCCGCATTGACCGTTTGGTCCATATACTTTGACATTCACGTTTTGCTAAACCGATGTAAGTGTGATTTTTTACCCTTGTAAGAGACTATACATTGTGCTTGCAACATCATGTATAATTTAGTATATGTTTTATCCTCCCTAGATTGGTCTGTAACCTTCTCCCTTGATGAATGCAAGTCTACTTCTAGAACATCTTGCTGTTAGCAAAGAGTAGGGTTTAGGACAATGGCGACTTCTACAAAATAGTACAACAAGGTGGCAGCCACATGTACAAAATGCAAAAACAATAGGATGAAGTTCATCATAAGTGTCCAAAAAAAAGAGGTTCGGTTTCCTGAAAGTCTGAGCTCTCACTATCGGAACTACTTACACACTGCTGACAGCAAGTACTTGGTGCCTCCGCAGTTAAGAACATAGAATTGGAAATCAAGGCAACACATGAAAATAAAACGTGGAACAACGTCAATGCCACTAATACTAATCCGCTATGGCACTATCCACAAAGAAACCACAGATATCTAGGGCACTACTAAGGTCTCGATGGCATCAACAAGCTTGTCAAAGGCAGCTCCATCCGAGCCTGAAGATGTCCCCCTGGACTCTGTGACACTGCCACTGCGTTCACCTCCATGTGAGCGTGTGTTCTCGGCCTCCTTACGTGGAGGGGCTTGTATCACCTGGAGGAAGCTCAGGCCGTCTGACTTCTGGGTGTTGGCAACACCATCGGCATCCCCTGCGGCTGCTGGCAGCATCTCCGCGGATACCACAGACTGCGTGGAGGTCTTCGTGGTGACAAACGGACCTGAAGCCACCTCAGGGCCATCAACACGGGCCTTCTTTCCGATTTGGTCTTCCTCCTCAGAAGGAAGAGAAGTATGCTCAGCCCCCCTCTTGCTGCCAGCAACGGAGCTCTGGAAGCCTGATACACCCACCTCGGACTAGAGAATCTCATGGAGCTCCGCTTGAGCTGACTTTTGCAGTGGAAATCCCGATGGCCCAAGCCACTCCCCACTCAAGGAGCGGCAGCAACGGCTACACTTGGCGTCAAGGGGGAAGGCAACCTCATACATGCAATGTGGCTGTGCTAAGCAGCCGCATGTCAAGGATACACAAACGGTGTCAACAAAGTACCGGTCACAGAGAGGGCAAGGGTCTGATACCTGGATGGGGAGGGCTCGAAACTTGGATGGCAGGTGTAGGAGCACACTCTTTGGCCGTATGAATGCTACTGCCAGCTCAAGGGACAAGATCTGCTAGCTGCTTCTCCTTGGTGTCGATGCGTTGCTGGGCTTCTTGGGCGGCCTTGCTCGCATTGGACATCTGATCACCACCAAGACGGGCCAAAGCAGCAAACCGCTTCTTCTCTCTTGCGTTGCCAGCGGCCCTAGCCTTGATGCTGGCAGCATGGTGGGTGGCCATATCTTCATAGAACCGGAGCTCTTCATCCTCCTTCTCCTTCAAGAAAGCCTTGCTCGTTCACAAATCTACAACAATCACCTCCCTTTGAGCCTCCTTCTTCGCAAGGTCGGCTTGAGCTCTTGCTTTCTTGGTTCTGGCATGGTCCAACTTCGCCTTTGGATCCGAGGTGGGTCTGTCTTCATCTCTGTTGCCATTAAGAGAAGACTTGGGCAGCCTTCCTTTATCACTGCCCAAGGCCGCCTTCGCCTTGAGCGCGCTTCGAGTGCAATCCCTTGGTCCTCCTACTCCAGGCTCTCCCTTGCTGCTGTTTTTAGTAACAACAGCGCCGAGGCTAGGTTGAGTGCCGAGTCCCTCAATGGCCGAGGATGTATTGCCAACAGAGAGGCGATCATCTATGTGGCCGGCAAGCACGTCAAAGATGGCCTCAATCTGCTCTCTCAAGGTTGGAGGTGAGACCTTGAGACGGTTGCGGGCAGCTTGCTTCTCACGTGCATTCTGCAAGGACTCCGCCTTTTGTGCTCAGTTGACCTCTTTGCTTAACTCGTAGGTCAGATGGCAACCTCAAAGAAAGGAGGTACCAAATGTGTTGTTGTCTGGGCCTGCACCTCCATACACCTTCGCATGCTGCTCTTTGTAAGCGTTGAGAGCCTGCTCGTCATTGCAATGAGAAGTGTAGTGGCGCCCACAATTCCGCTCCGGCCACCGTTCTATAAACAAGGATTTCTTGCATACCTTATCACTGCTAAGGACGGATGGGGTTCCACTATTGGAGAGGCCAAGTGTACAATGGAAGAGCTCGATGTTGTAGTTTGCCATCTTTCTTCCAAGAAGAAAGAGAGTTGTCACCCGAAGCTCAGATGCCACATCATCCTATTGCGACTTCAAGTCGAATGGGTTGTCCCATAGCGTATCCACTGGCTCCTCCTTGCTTTCAGCAACTATGGCTGCGGCACAACGACAAATTAGATCGGGACACAATGTACCCAAACTCGAAGCTCTCTAACTCCTAAGTAGATTAAGTAGAAAATAGATGCGGAAAATGCTTATCCCATATTTGCTGACAACAAGGACTGTAGCTAGAACAATGAGGTTGACTTAAATCATATAGTTTGTGCAACCAAAGACACACAGTTGCATTAGACTAGGGGATTTACCTCTAAATTGTCGCGCCTCTTCAGCTCCTTCCTTCGCACTGAGGTCGTTGTCCCTAACGCGCCGACGTTGCTCCTCTACTCACCGCCCCTCTGCAGCATCGTTATCCACTGCACCCCTCTGTAGCACCTTGAGCTCTGTCCCTCTGAAGCACATTCAGCTCCGTCCCTACGTAGCACCTTCAACTTTGTCTCTCCACAGCACCTCCAACATCGCTCCCTCGGTAGCTCCTTCAGCTCAGTCCCTCCGCGGCACCTTCAGCTCCGTCCCTCCTCCCTCAGCTCCCCCTTCCTTCAGCTCTCCTCGCCCCCTTGCTCCGCCCCCTCCCCTCCTCCCTTCAGCTCCGATCTCAAACTCCATTCTCCAACCTCCCTCGGAGGAGCTCACCTTCACTCCTAGCGGGCTTCAACGTCCCAATCGCCTAGTGTTGCTAATAGCAACGAGGGCAAGAGGGGAGGAAGAAGACCGCGACTTCCCTTCTCTACACAGCACGGAAATGGGTGCCACGGTCATAGGGGAATGACCAGCGCCCATTAACCTCGAGCCCCCTCTACAATGTTGCATCATATTATTTCAAAATTTAAAAAAATGAATAAATAAAAAGATAAAAAAAATAACGGAAATTAAGGGAAAGAAAAAAGAAGAGAAAGAATAAAAACAAAAATAAGAGAACTACTCAAAAAAAATTCTAAAATAGTGTTTGGTAGGAAAATTAACTAAAATTGGGAGACGAGAAATAATTTAATCTTAAGAAATGGGGGGAAAAAAAAGGACAAAAAAGGGAAAAAGACATATTAAAGACCAAAACAAAGCAAATTCTATGATACTAATTGTTAAGAGACTTGAAGAAAATTGAAAGAAGAAGGAAAATAATGTTGACTTAAAAATTATTAATTAGTAGTTCTCTTAGGAACTTTCAAAAACATCTATTTAAAGAAATGAGAAAAAAAGGAATTCAAAAAAAAAAAACAAGTGTATAAAATTTGAATTAAGACATAATAAAAACAAAGGAAAAAAACAAAAAACCTTCTTTGTAATTTTAAAATAATGAGAAATTGGGAAAAAATAACATAACTCGGAAGACCAACTAAATTAATAAATGAATGTTGAAACATAAGAAAAACCAGAACAAAAAATATTTGTGAAATTGAAGAATATGACTTGTATAAGTTTATGAAATTCTTATAATTTATTCTACAATAACTCCGCGGAAAAGTGTATTTGATTCTACTATTTAATCTGGTGTATTTAAGTAATTATGGACAAAACGCTCAATTATGGACTACTTTGCATCATCAATAAACGTCCATTTAATGCGTTTTCCCTCAAATATAAAGACAAAGATGTCAAATATTTATGAAAAAATGCATTGGGCTTACAAGAGATAAAATCATTTGAGTGAATTATAATATAATGTTGAAAACTGGACATCCAAGTTCCACTGTCATGGCCGAATCCCTCGGCGGGCGGCTGACTGAAAACCCTAAACCTTAGAAACCCTAAACCCTAGAACCCGTATCCTTAGACATCTACTTTTTCTAATAAAAGGAAATACATGCTCTGCAAAATTTGGATCTGTGAAGTGAAGCGGGTGAAGGGAAGATCGTCGGCGACCCGCTGAGTGCACACCACTGCCAGGCTTCTCTCATTAAGTAGTCCGTCAGTGAGGACTCCGAAGTTGTCCTTTAGAACGGAACAATATTCACGGTCATGAGGTTCAAAGTCCTTTCTAGTCGGCTGGCTGCCGACTAGGAGAACCAACCTCTTCATTACTGAACCGACCTGTGGAATTTGAAATACATATAAAAACGATGAAAAAATGTCACATACTGCGGATTTAAAAATACATCAAAAAGAAAAGTAACTATCCATATGGTTTAATTTCTGTTGTTCGCCTAAAAGAGCGTTCAAAGGAGACAATGCCCGGTCTTGATTTTAGAAATTGGGATAAGTTATCATATGCTTGCGCGAGGCGTAGGTAGTTAGGAAAATTGTCCCCTTCAAACATAGACCATACCAGGAGAAGTACACAATGTTGGTTAATTACGCTTAGATAAATATCTGCCAAAAATGTTAAGTTATTTCTAGTTAGGTTTGTCCCAGTTAAGCTAGTCCTAGTCGGCTACCTGCCGACTAGGAGAGTATGCGCTACTAGGCTAGCTGCGGCTAGCTGCGGGTAGTTAAGCTAGTCCCAGTCGGCTACCCGCTAACTAGGAGAGTAGGCGCTACTAGGCTAGGTCCACGTTGGCAACTAGTTTTCCAATAACCCTAGAGAAGTGGGTTACTAGAACTTTCACCATTTCAGTAGAAGAACTCTCGCCACCGCTTCCAGTAATTGGTACTGAACTCCCTTTGCCATAGCAGCTGAGCGCCACAAGTTTTGTCAGCCAGTCGCATACTGTAGAAGTTAGCTAGAGCCGCGAATATTTTGTTGTTATGAGGAGCCGGGATAGGAATGGTATCTGCAATATCAGGAGATACCGGCTTATGTCGAGGAGCTTTGGCCATGGTATGGGGCGGTAGTCCCCAAGCTCGCAACACCGCCATTGTTGCTTTCGTGCACATTGCACGCCTTCTACAGCCAGATGTGGAGTGGTATCGGAGTGTTGCTCACACCATGAAGTTGCTGGAGATCTCTGACGCTTCCGGCATCGCCTTTCCCCTGACGTCCGAGGAGTCCGAGGAGTACGAGAGTGCTGGCAGCGTTCACTTCAGCCACATTGGAAAAGTGTCAACGCACACAATGTCAACTGCAGGGTGGCTCCGCGCCATTGACGAAGCATATGACGTCTCGGAGGGTGCTAGAAGTCGTCACTCTGGCCAAGATCAGTGGTGCAAAGGGAACGTAAGCCCGCAGTAGTCGTATTCGTCGTTTGGATCCGTGCTTCCATCTGTAGGTGTAGTGCTATCCGAGCCAAGCCCAGTGCGAAGGACCGCACAGTGCATGGCCGTTAGCGACCATATGCGGCTTTTCTCCATGTACAATGGCTACGGAGGAATTAGTGTGTGTTGACATTCTCCAGCTCATTTTCGGTAGAGCTGCTTCTCACACTCAGATAGCTGTAGAACTCATGGTTAGTACCTGTTATTAAGGCTTTAGGAGTAGTGGCATCTCTGATGTATTCACAATACAAAGTAACATGTAAAGGGCGGAACACTACCGTTGTACTCCAATAAGAATATAATGAAATGGATATATATTTTTTCCCAGTTTCTTCAAGCGCGTAATGGATTTTTAAATGTTGTGGAAAGCGTCGACGGGCAGCTGACTAGTACCTAGTAGTCGTGTAACATTGCCCATTGTAAAAATCACAGGCCATGCAATATAGACCAGCGTCACGGAGTCACCGGTCAAGATGATTATCTACTATGGTTAGAAGCATCGGCGGACAGCCGACGATCTCTCAAGAAAGAAAAGGAAGGCATCAGAACAATAAAAAGAAGACCAAGCATAATACATGACTTATATTGGGTCTATGGTTAAATACAATTCTTATTCGAAGGAATCACAGTGTTTACAATATTCAACTATAACGACGACATAGGAAACCATGAGATCCTACGTTTACTACGGCTAAGGTCACAAGCATTAACAAGCGGTCGACTAGTCTTCATCCTCGTCATTCTAGTTCATCGAAATTCCATGCGATTCGAAGTTTGCCATGACAGCAATCGCAACCTCTTTGGGTATCAGATGAGACTTTGGGGGCCCCTCATGCGTAGATTTCTTGGTCCTATGAGTGTACACCACGGAATTACACTCCACCCACTCTGCAAGAGTCAACTCCCTCTCCCACCCTCTAGTCCAATACTCCCTCGCAACTTTCTTCTTACCTTCCTTCTTGCCTTCATCGCAGTCCACCATTTAACCTTAAACTTACCATAATTAGGACGAGGCTCTGTTATAACAGGCTCTATTGCCCTACCCATCCAAATGGGTAGGTGGTCTTCCTTACTCGGACGACAAAACACCCAATCGCCACGTAACACATCACGATATGGATTAAACACAGACTTTGGCCAAGTATTGTGCGGACCGCAGAAAGGATAAGGTTCGGCCTCATCCTCGTCACCGAGACAAATATCTGGATCCGGTATATAATCGTCCTCTGCATCGAATGTGGTGACGTGGTCCCGCTTCCAGCCTGAGATAGGCCAAAATCCTTCCTCTAAGGTGGCAGAATTGGGAGGTAGTGGCTCATTGACCTCCTTTAAAATTTGCTCCCAATATTGTACACATGGTAACATGTCTTGTGCGTATTTCTTATCCCGAGCCATGCCAGTTCTCCAGTACTCAATGTACTTAGATAATCCACTTTTAATGAAATTTCTCTTCTCTGAACACTCCGCTGCTCGTGCCACCTCTTTATCCGCGTTCTTCTTGCCCTCATCGACTTCAACACTACCCCATAAGTGCTTATAAGGAACCGGTTTTGGATCAGTGACGGGCAAACGTGGTTTGTCCGCTTCATTTGCCCTCCACATTTTTACAGGTTTGCCAGGTGGAAGCCATGCCGGATCAGTTGCACGCTTCTTGTACCTCAACACGGGCCACCCCGCATCCTCCCCATCCTCCACTACATAGAACTTAAGAAGATGCATTTCACTGTGACCTTCTATCGCATTACCTTCGTCGTGATGAAAATCAGCAACGTAACTTTTGAAGTCTGCCACGTCCTAAACAACCTCTGGAATAAAGGTACCTGTCTTCTATTAATCCATGAATGCGTTCATAAGGTCGGCAAGGCAGAATGTGTTCTTTCGCTTAATGAGTTTTGACAGGTGACTATAGTGGGCGACGATGTCCTCATGTGTGTGTCCCTCAATCAGGAAACCAACTGTAACTGCCTTGAATATTCGCCTCGCCGTCAGCATCAAGCAGAAAACTAGAAGAAATCGGTTCTTGTTGTCCTTCGCTGAATTGTCAAGCTGGAGATACAACCTCTTCAGCAAAGGAACAACAGACCTACCAGGCAGAGGTGGAGTGAGTGGCTCATCTCTAGAGGGTGGAATTGAGGGGATGCAACGTGACGATCCATGCATAAGCGCTTCTAAGAATTCATTTTGTGGCGGAGCCTCGAAGAGTGCTTTTGACTCCCGGACGAGTAGTCTCTCCAAGGCACGGAATACCCTGCACAACGAGGAGATTGTGAAATTTGGGTCTCCTGGCCATAGGGCAGTTGCACAGTGTGCGTAGGCGCCATCTCCGTGTCCGTGAGTCAGCATTCCAGTACAGGAAATCAAAATTTGACCAAGCCATGCCGTAGCCTTCGTGATACGTTGCATCCGGGGGATCGCTGTTTTTGATGTGTCGATCTTATCGTGTATGATGCATAGGAACTCTGTAGGACTCTGTATATATTGGGTTCTCCATCCGTAATAAATGTTGCGACAAGCTCGTTGATAGTTCAAATGCCTGGTCCTATCCTCTGTCAAGCTCTGCCACTCATCCGACCCTCTAGGATACTTTGCAATGAGTTCAACGAGGAAGTCACATCCACTGCACTTGGAGATATTACTTCCTACCGCCTTGACCTCAACGTTGCGGAAGTAATCCTTCCTCATGGGACTAACAGAGGACTGCAAAATCGGCTTCGCGTTGCACTGCTCATTGACCTAGACAGCACAGAGTGAGGCCGATCAGTTGGCCAGTTTGTGATCCGCTTGGCGGGCCGCCAACGTTAGTAATCACTAGAATTCAATAAACTATCCAAAGTGAAAGAAGAAGAGTACGAACTTACGGCGTTGGCCATTTCGCGCATGTGATTCCAGTTCATCGCGGACGGGAGTACTTTGAGTGCGCCCACTCTCTTCTTGCCAATCATCCAAAACTCATTGGGCATTTGGTCCGCATTCTCATCAACCATAGTGGTCAACGTTGCGCGTGTCTGAATTGTGTGAATCTGGGGACGATGTACACCAAAATTTCCGTGAATCCCATCCACACCGCCACTTCTCGCCAAAGCCTTGTAGTTGTAGTATGCGGATTTTGATACTCCGTGAATAATATACCATGCCACTTCGCATATGTCAACGTTTGCAAGAGAGTAACATGGAGCTTCCGCTTACCGAGTACAGTATGCAAGTGCCCTTGCACAACAAAGGACATCTCTTGCCTCGCCTCCAAGGTTGTTGCGTAAAATTTACGACGAATACGCACAGTATTATCCCTTCTAAACGTCTGGAAACAGCGGTCCTTGCAACACCGCTGTGAGCTCACTAGGCGGAATTCAGCAGGCACAACCATTCGTCAAAGCTTAGTAGAGGAGACGTCATCTTTTTTGCCAACTTTCCTCCTCACTAATCGATAGGCATTCTTTGAAACACCATCTAGACCATCGTCCGCGCAGGCGTGTGCTAAATTCTCGGAGCAGTAAGTAATTATATCAGAGAAAAAGTGACCCTTTTGTAAACCGAGTGTGAGTCAGACGCCATCTGATAGTTGTCATCTGTAGATGATCGTCTTAAGAGACAAAGAGAACCGCAACCTTTGTATCCCCTAGGACTTCATCATCACATGCCTCGTCCAGTAAACATACTTGAATCATTGCTGTACCACGGACTGACAGGTCATCATTAAGAAGTTTGACATACCGATTTCTCTACAGGTGGCGGTCGGGATATGAAGCGTCTGGAGTGGAAGGAGTACCCGAGGTCCCGGAAGTCGGACCCCCAATATGATCATCCGTGTCTACGTCGGATTCCCCTTGTTCACAGAGATCGTCGTCACTGCTGATATTTGTTAGAGACCTAGTCCCCAGATCCTGCTGAGATGGAGCGGAGTTGCTTTCATCAATTTCTTCATTGTCGTTCCCCGAGTGAGGTTCCGTCTGCTGGCGGCCGACGGGACATGTGCCAGCAAATGCGCCGTTCACAAGTGGACATACCTTGTATCCACTCCAGAGTACCAATTGCCCCACAGCACACCCAATCGTTAACACATCCGGTAACTCGCAGAAAGCAGGTGTTTCAGAGAATTCTGGATTGACGGACGACACTCTCACTATTAGAAAGAAGCTGTGAGGAATCAAGAACCCCTCCCAAGTTCCTTTAGGAGAGCACTTCAAAATGACTCTAGCGGCAACACAACGCTTTGAGCCTTCGGATTCCTCGAGGAGCGAAACTTCCATCTGCTTTGCGAGGTCCAGGAATTCCTGAACGGGCTTGACATCTTCTACAACTTCCGTTGGCGGGCAGCCGACGGCGTTGATGTCATCTCCTTCCACCTCTCTAAAAGGCCTGAGGTCCGCCGCCTCCCACAATATCACGCGTCCTAAGCAGTCGCTCAAGGACTTCATACCCTCATCCGGAAATGGTATATTCATTTCCATGTTTTCTGAAACCTCAATCACTTTTACCATCACCACTATAGGATCAAATTCTACTACACGTTGGATCACTGCCCTGCCTGAACAATAGAGCCCAGAATGAGTAAGGGCCCCAACAACGCCCTTTTTAACCTTCCACTGCCCTGATCGGCCATTCCTTAGAAACGTCTAGATCGGCTCTACTTCCATTGGATAGAAGTAGAAGACCTCATCGGCGAGCCGCCGATGGGTTGATGGAAATTGTCCTCGCCGACTGAGAAGACTGTATCCGCCGAGGACGAACACGCCTCGGCGAGCAGCCGACGCAAATCAGATGACTCGGAGTGTGCACAGAAATAGTATCCGTTGAAAGAAGATAGATAAGTCCGCCAACATAGATTGGAGCAGACCTTTCGTGCAAAGTGATAGACTGTCCTCCACCTTGTCTAATCAGAGACGATAAACAAAGACAACGGAAACGGCACTAGAAGGTGCTGGACAGTTACGCACATACAAGACAAATATTGGTTCTCTCAAAAACGTGTGCGTGAGGAGTAGTCTCAAGGGGAATTGAAAGTGCAATGACAGAAATAGAATGAATCATGGGCATCTGACAGGGGGTTAGTTATGAATTCCCAAGAATTCAAATTGGCGCTAGAATCGAATTCAGAATTGCGCGCCTTGAACATATCAAGATCATATCATGGCGGCGAGATACCCTCGCTGTCACTGAACAATGTTAATTCATTATTACGAATTTGAACGTGGCGATAGGAGCAGCTGTCATATCAGTTGCCCACGACGTTGAGGTCCATCACGACTTGGTGACGGATTCAAAAAAAGTCACAACACGCCCATTAAAATCCTACGTGGCGTGATGGGACGGATGTGAGGGATGACCATCCATGTATGGATTGTATGTACATGGCCATACATCATGTCCCAACAGGCGTGACGATTCAATCTCAGCAGGTGGGGGTCTGCAAATATACATCCGTCACTCCCGACATTTCCTCATCATTTCCAGCCTTTCGTGTTTGAGCTCTCTTTTGTCCTCTTCTCAGCGCTACGTAGAGGTCGCGTCGGCTGCTAGGGTTTCCTGCGTCGGCCGTCGCTTCATCCTTCGTCGGCTCCTTGACCTGCGTGCGTCGCCTACTGTGCTCGTATCATCTGTTGACGATGAAGAGCCATTCGTTGACGACAAGGCTGCCTCCGAGACAGGGTAAGTTCTCCCGTCGGCTTTCTGCCAACGCATCTGCTTGTTGAGTCCTCCACTTCCATTCCTTCATTTGGGTTTGTTATCCCGTCGTTTGTCCGCCAATGGGGAGGGAGTGTTGCCCCGTCAGCTGTCGGCCGATGAGGAGGGAGTGTCGCCCCATCGGCTGACCGCCGATGGAAAGGGAGTGTCCCCCCTGTCGGCTGCCCGCCGATGGAGTGAGACTCTATTCAGATGGTTGGCTGTCCGACGAGGTACAGGTTTAATCTTCTAGTTCTGATCATGCAGGGCAATGGTCGACGTAAACGCAAAACCTCAGGGGTTACGGTGGCGCGTGGGGCAATCGTTGATCCTGAAGAAATAATAATTGCACGGGGCATGTAACCGAGGGTGACATTCTTCGTTGATCCGAAGATAACGGAGTAGAGCATCACTTGGAGTTACCATTCCATATCACTGGGATTCGTGACCAAAACATGTCAGAAGCAAGTGCAGGGTGGTCGAAGATTCGAGATCATAGGAGGCAAAGAATGGAAGGGGAGGGACAACGTATGCTTGGTGATTGCAACGGTTCTCGTGGACTCCACTGGATTGCTTCGGGGTCGTTTTTCTGGCTCACAAGTGCACGGACGACTTGTAATTTAAGGGAATACAGAAATCGGCTCATTGGTCCAGGGGCAAAAATGCCGAAGATGCTGAACAAATACTTGACGTGATTGATACGCTTGGAGACTTAGTGAAAGAAGAGAGGAGGAAGAATGCGGCTAAGCCTTCACCAAAGAAAAGGTCTACGCAAGACTGCTATAGAAGCGGGCACTGATACAGTCACCCTCTAGACCGGAGAGATACAGGCGACAGTGGAGTCAATGAGAAAGAAGAAGGGGAAGGCAGGGTTGTCATAACGGACGGACATGGGCCAAATCTGGCGAACCAGACAACACTTTGGACGGACGAACGGACCGGTCTGTCCCATTTATTGGACATAGCAATCCCCTAGAAAAACATTAATTGGGATATATCTTCAATATGTGCAAGATAATCTTCAATATATGCAAGATTGGGATGGTCAACCTTAAGTTTTGGTCAAACGGACCTCTTCTGACCCCTAACGAACGGACGAGCGGACCGGTCGGTCTTTTGGACGGGGAGGTCCCATAAACAACCATGGAGGAAGGCTGCGGCTGCTGAGACCGAGGGTGGAAGACAGAAGAAAGGTGGGAAGAAGGAAGAGAAAAAGCAGACCTTGGCGGAAGCTCTCATGCTAGGAAGCAATCTTACTTCCAAAACATAGGACACCAACGTCCTTGCTATGTACCAAATGTTGGAGGAGGGACTTGTGCACGGCTTTCCCTACAAGCAACATGCCCTTCCTTCGCAGATTACATATGACAGAATACACATAGCTTCTGACAAATTTAAGTACAGAGGGATATTCAAGAAGAGG
The DNA here is from genome assembly GCA_014871385.1 of Ceratodon purpureus. NCBI lineage: Eukaryota > Viridiplantae > Streptophyta > Bryopsida > Pseudoditrichales > Ditrichaceae > Ceratodon > Ceratodon purpureus. The sequence continues at coordinate 50,535,155 of CM026426.1, forward strand.
CAGGCGCAGATAAGTCTATTCTACAAAGGACTTGGAGCAATCTGAAAGAAGCCCGAGCTGTACTGCCTTCCTTTCAGGTATGACCCCAGAGTAAAGGATGCCGCGACGGGCGAGATTAGGATGGCTCGCAAGGAAGCAATTTAGAGTCCTATGCCGTTAATCACTGCCAAGATGTTTAACACAATAGAGGACGGCACACAGAAGAGCATACCTTGGTATGAAGCTGAGGGCGTCCACTGGTATATTATTTGGGGCCAGCACACGTACAAGGCTTGTCGAGAACTGAGAGAGAAGGAACCACAGGAGTCTCTTATGCGGAAATATTTCCTCAACCACGATGTAATCCTTGTATGGTCTAATGACGAGGATATCCTCATTAAGGTCCATAACGCATTAAACATCGAGGTGAAGGATAAAGTCGCTGAAGTGAGTTTTAAGTCCCAGCTGGAGAAGATGCGCGTCAAGTGGGAAGAGAAGGGGAGGATCGACAAGAAAGCTGTTTTCAACGCATGGATGGTAAGTTACATCTTCGTCTTATCATGTTGTTTACTTGTAGTTGAAACCCGTCGGCGGCCCGCCGACGCTCAGGTGGCTTTCCATATTGTAGAAGTCAGATTGATATATCGACTTCATTTTCTTCTTCCCTGCAAGATTTCTGCAAGGAGTACCTCAGTCCGATCCTCGGTAAGTCCTTTGCTACGCAAACTTTGAAGCTGCCCTTAGTCTTTGTATCAAACGAAGCATACAACAAGTGGCATTTGGTCTTCAGCGCCTTGGAGGAGGGGAGGATCATTGGGGAGGACAGTTTGAAACTAGGATTTCCTCCAAAGCCAGCCCGCCGGGACATAACGTTGAACGACTTGCAGTGGGTGATTGGTCTTCGAGACCACAACTGCAAGAGGCTGGCCAAGGAAATTCTGGACCTGAAAGTATACATCAAGGTCACTGGGAAGGAGCTAGTCCAACAGGATGGAACATCACTGCAGAATTGGTGTCAGCAGGTCAAATACGAGTATATTGTCCGGAACGACCTTACGAACATTTACACGGGCTTTGCACTCAAAAAACCTGGGAATGCGAAGTATATTGAGTGGAGCATGAATGACAAGAATTCCCTTCAAGCCGAGAAGGGGTTCAGCAAAACCATGATCAGTAATATTCGAGCTGACTTGGAAGATAGTCCTGAGGGGAAGAAGTGGCTGTGGGGACAAAATAATGGGCTCACACCGACGCACGAACCAACACTTGATATATTCAAGGACATAGTCCAGAAGTATTGGAAGTCGGATGTGGACCAGTTGTCGCAGTCGGCAGTACAATTCAATGCCCGAATTGCTGAGGACCTAGAGGAAGTGTGCAAAGTTCTTGACGTTTGCGGACCTTTTCCTTTTGACAAGGGGCAGAGTGAGATGTTTGTAGTCTTTGGCTTTGACACAACGGGGAAGGAGATGTCGAACATTCAACAAAGAGACATTTTTAGCGTTGCCGAGAGGATTCACCGAGAGGTGGAGGAGTAGGTCTTTCAGGAGGATGGGGAGGAAGAATCAACTAAGGTATTAAAGCTTGTTACCTCGTTGCTATGGCTACTCAATGTTGCCTCCAATCACAACCTTCAAAACGTGTCAAGGCTGACGAGTAGTTCGTGGATGGTGCATACGATGCAATACTTTCCCGTTAGTTTTGCCGGGTTCCAAAGTAGTTCTCTCATTGGCTCAAGGCCCAATGTTCATGTGTCCCTTACAGCGTTTTTTTTAGTGGCTATATTTCGCCAGATTTCTCTACAAAATATGGCATTTGTCTTTTGTTAAGGAAAAAATTGAGAAAAAATTGACTTTTTTCGCCATATTTTCATTACATTTTTTGTGAAGATAGCCAGATTATGTGAAGAAGACCACCAAAATATTGAGAAATTCTATTAAAACATGATTGTAAGCTTAAGATTTCGCCAAATATTCTTTCCCAATATTTTTCAAGTCGCCAGTTAGGCTTCAAGGAAAAAAACATAAAAAAAACACTGGTCCCTTATGTATCCAAATCCAGTAACGCCCGGGGATACATGGAATACCTTCTTGGACATCATTGGTTTGAAACGGCCGCTTCCTCCATATGTGGATGAAGGAGAAGATGGTCAAGGGGAGGATTGGTCTGGCAGTGGGAACTGCCACGCTAGTTACTCTTACCTCCGGTCTCTTCAGGAGAAAGCGATATAGTCAGAGGACGTTTGGGTGTTCAATGTCTGGGGAGGTGGGAATGTCACGGCCCTTGCTCAGATTAGTCACTGCTGTCTCCCTTAGGTAGTTCGTTGTTTGCTCACCGAACGTTGGCGGGCAGCCAACGATCACTGCATCCTTCGTGTTTCTTGTGTACAACTGTTCCTTAACCGTTTCGTCTTGTACTTCTGCAAAAAAACCATTTGACCGTAATAGAGATCGTGCGTACCGAGGAAGAGAGATTCCAAGCGCACTGCCGCATTCAGAATATGATGTTCATTCCGAGCGTTTATAACGTGCCACTCGAAGCTCCAATTCAGAACACGCAGTCTGGAGCAGGCCCGCTTGTCTACGCCGCTGCTAGAGCCATCTCGGCCCCTCTCACACTTGCCGACTTGGGTGTGAATGCAAAGGAGGCCCATTTGGTCGAGTTGGATGGATGTATGGGTTTGGGGAAGACTGCGGGGGTTTTGTCACTAAATCTTCTAGACTCTGACAACGATGGCAATGAGCCACTACACGGACCCGACCCAGACGTCAAAGTTGAAGCTTGCCTATGAAGTGGAGATGCTGAGGTACAGGAAAGATACGACAACGCAGAGATGTCGAAGCTCAAGCTCGCCTTTCAACTGCAGATGCAGAGGTACAGGATAGATACGAGGAGGAGGTAGACTATGAACCAGGAGGAGGTAGACACTGGTAACTACGGGAGGGTGTCGGATCGCACCGATTCGATGTGAACGGGCACCATCCGCTGGTACAGTGGGCAAGGGGGTGGTCCGCGTCTCCGAACCATTTTGAGACGGTCCGGCGTGGAATAAACGTTGGGTGTTTAGGGTTCTAGTCCCAATATTGTGGAATTACAATCACTCTATCATGGCTTCGGGGTCAGGAATGTGATAAACAAACTCTATTTACAAATTGATCAATTCAGAGTAGGTACATGACCTCCTACGCGCCTAATCTAGACGAATGCAAAGTCGGACCCTTGTGTTCAAAATGATCTAGTTTTATTCATATTGTCAGACCACTACAAAGCGTTCCTTGCGCATCAGACGAAACATTTCTAACAAGTTTTGCATACTCACGTGTAATTTATGAATGGGAGTCCCGGAAACACATATTCAGTGTTTGCAGATTGTAAGGTGGCAACTTCAACGTCCTCACGACGTCTGTGACGGTTTGTCTAGCAGCCAGGTTGATCTGGGTCATTTCGTCTAAACCCTCCTTCGGTAAACGACCAGCTTCTTCCGAGCCTCAAAGTCCAGACCTACGTCTTTGAGAAGTTCCATTTCATGGGTTTCCCCAAATTTCATGCATGCTCTTCAACGAGCCTCCGTTCCACCATAGCGAGTACGACTCTAGTGTCTTTCGGTTTAGGTATTGCAGCTTAATCACACCAGGGTGATCAACTGGACACAACATTGCCTCGATAGAGCGTTGATCGCGACTTGTCTTGAAGTCGGTCACCTTCATGGTCTTCCTTGCAAAATGAAGCCTCTCCGGGATGAAACATGCCTCTGCAATTCGCACCCTTCGCATAATTCCAAACAAACCCTAAAAACTATTTTTGTCTACAGGGATGGCGTAAGAATCCTTCGGTAGCCACTTTAGACTGTTTCTATCCCGAGTAGCGATGTCGTTGGCCAGAGCTCTTCCGAAAAACTTTGGCAGTGTAGTCATTCCCTTCCCCTTTGCGAGGATAGCGCCTCTTTTCCAATTCTCCAGCTTCTGTAGGAGCTCGGAGGTTGCCCCACTACATCTCGAACCAGGTCCACACAACATGTTAAATGGCACTGTTGAATTGAACAATGCCTCCTGCACCAATTCTTCGATCCCTTGTCCCCAATTGCTCTTCCCTCTATCCTCCTGCAACTCATCCCCTGCCATGCCCTCCTACAGCAGTTGCCTCAGAGCATTCGAAGCTTTCTCGAGTCCCGCCGGACCATCATTCATCGCGCCGTGTCGCCCCCCAGATCCATAGGTTGCACGAGAGCCGTGACTTCGGGAACCATGGCCTCCCCGCGTTCCCCGCGCTCTTTGCAAGTGGCCTTCTCCAAGGTTTTCCATCGGGGTGAATTCTTGATTAAACCTGATTCTCTCCCCGCCACGCGCCCCGCCCACCTCGAGTGCTCCGGTGGGGTTCCCGTTGGAGCGCCATTCCTGATGTATGCGTCCACTCTCCTTTGCCATGGTTCCCTGGAAAAGAAGAAAACAGAACAATCAGCAATTGGTTTTTGGGTAGGCGAATTAGTTCAGAACCCTGAAGAAAATTAGCAAGGGTTCGTCTTTGAAATCGGTTCCGTGCTCTACTGACCCTCCGGACCCGCGCAGTGCCGCTGTCCCGACCGACGCAACATAGTCTCGGATCCCAACAAGAGGCCTAGAGAGGATGGGAAAGTGAGCAGAAAATAAAGGGACACCTTTATATAGGAGACGAGGAAGATCATTGATCTAGGACGATAACTGATTGCTTGGCGATCACCCTTTGAAGGAATCGGTTGGGTGGCAGACGTAGGATCTAGGCCTGTGAGCGATTTAGGGTTAGCGAGTTGGTCAGATGGCACAGTCGGACTTGGCGGACTATGAAGGCAGACGAGGCCGGTCGTCGGACGGGGGGTTGCTGTGTCCGCGTGGGCTCACGATCTTATGATGTGAGCGGACGGGTCGATTGCTGATTGCACCACGCGTACTCGGACGCATGGGCGGACTCGGACTCGGACGCATGCGCGGACTGAAGGAATGATACTGCTCAAATGGCATATATCCAATCTTACATGTTAGAAACTCTAGGTGAGTCTTCGGGAAAGGAAAAAGCCGAATGAAGTTATCTTTTTGCAATGGTTACTATACTTATGAAACAAAATAAAACATTGTTCATGGTTATCACTCTATACAATTCTAGGAGTTTATCTCACTCCAAATCGTCCAATTCCATTATATCACTTGATCCAGACGCTGCACTACCATGGCTAGGTTGGGTTGGGCCCTGGGATGGCGGAATCGGCGGTGTCGGGACTCTGGAAGGAGGTGCCGACTAACTTGGGTTTGTGGCACTCAAACGGGTTCGTGACGCTTTCCTCTTGGAATTCCCCGGCGGTGTCGCGCTCCTTGGTGTGGCCCCTGAAGTTCCTGAAGTCGAAGCACCACTCGATAACACGCGTTGACGACATACGGGGACCTTTGGCTTGGGCCTTGGTCCTTTCTTATCCAGCCACTTCTTGGTTTGCGGGTGAATTTTGCATAACAATTCTTCGAAAGCAAGAATCTGTAGCCGCATCGTATGGTAACCGTGTTCGAAATACATCTCCCTCTCAGTGTTAGCATCCCTATTCCAGTTCGGAAATCTTGCCAATACGTCGGAAGGTGTCGCAGGCAATCCTTGTGAATTCACTGGATTTGGATTTGGCCCTGGGACTAGCTCCTTCTTTGCACGGTTGTTATAAGACAACAAGCCAGTTAAAAGTATTGCGTGATTCCATCATCGACAGGTTTCCTTGGGTACAACAAATCGGCCGCTTGCATAATGATCTTCGGCCTCTTTAGCAAGTCCGACTTCTCAAATTGGTACCACATCTCGAGCTGCGACGTGTGTAGTTGCCAGACCCACTCCATTGGTTTCCACTTGAAATCCCCGAGCCGGAAGTCCTTGTCAAACTCTCTTGGATCATACGCCCAGCCCCTGGGCATGAAATCCTCAATCCGAATGTCAAATACAGGCGAGGATGGAGAGGGGCTACGCAGATTGGACACGCACGTCTTCTTATCATCATCGGGATTAAACACTGAGGGTGAAATCTATGTTTGCACGTCCCCAATTGATAGCATCCCTCCAGGCCAAAAGGATTAAAGCACACGATGCATTGGGATCCGTTACTTGTCATTTCGTGCGGGTCGGGCCAAGTTAGCACCGTCTGCTCGTTTTCGGTCTTGCCCATCCCCCATTGCTGATCCCGCTTCCATTGATGATTCACCTCAACAATATTCTCCAACTGAATGCTGCCCGTGCCGGACCGCATCCCCGGACTGTCCTCCCATTTCGGAGGGTACATCGTCTGTAAAGGCGGCCAAGAGGTGAGGAGCAAGTGTCGCAATCGTCCATTCTCTGCCCACTCTTTCTGAAGTGCCTCGAATTGTTTCTTGTACTGAAGTCGCCCCGCTAATGCAAGGATAGCGATCACGTACATATCCTCCGTTTTTTGGAGCGCACCTAGGAGTAATGCCTTCTGCTCGTGAGTTATTGACTCGGACAAGCGCTCGATTGGATTATCGTTGGCACCACCATCATTCAAAGCGCCGGCGGCCTTCCCAAGCCGTGTTACCTCCTCTAGTAGTCCCAGGTTCTCTGTCTCCAATTCCACCACCTTGGCATATTTTGCTTCTTTCTCCGCCTTTGCCTCTAACGTATCAAGTTGTCGCTCGTCTGGGGGACTTCCCGGAGCTCGTTTAGTTCTTCCCGCGTTTTCTTTGCCAAAGCTATTGCGTCCGAAGCCTCCTTCTTATGATCTTGCATTTTGGACTGCATTGACAGGATGATCTCTCCTTGCTTCGATGAATTCTACTTCTCCTCCTCCAGTTGGCGCGACAATCTCCGACATTTGTCTTCCATTGCCTTCGCACGTATCTCGGATTCCTCTAGTCAGACACCCCGCTCCATGGATCTGGCTTCCGCCGCTGTTGCTCGCTTTTTCACATCTTCGAGTCGGACGCTCACCCCCTCGAATACGTTTCCAACCCCCAAATGCGTACTTCTGCGTCCGCAAGTTGGCCATTTAACTGCGTGGTCAGGTCCTCGGCCGATTTCGCTGCGTACATAGAGGCTTTCATATCCTTTTTCCATGCATTAGCCCGTGCCTCTACTCTCTCAGCGGATCTCAACGCCTTGTCCCTTTCTTGCATCAACACCGTGTCCGGCGTTCTAGCGATCTGGTCCCCACTGTCGAACACGCGAAGAGCCTGTATCTTCAGTTCCAAACCACCTATTGTTGCTTATAGTTCGCGAACGTTCGCGTCATGTTTGGCAAAAACTTCCTCTAGCAATCGCCGCATTACCGGGTCTGCTCCAAATACAACGTTTGCTGCACCTCTCGGCTGAGGAGGATCGTGATGGGTAGTGCTAGTTGTTGCACCTTGTCCGAATAACCCGTGTTCCGACCCGGGCATCCCCCAATCTGGTGTGGTTGTCGCAGCGATTCTCCCACCGAATTTGTGGTCCAACCCACCTAAACCCTCGTCCAACGCACCCAAACCCTCGTCCGACCTACCTAAACCCGGGTTCGCATTCTCGATCTCATCGTGCGCCATGTCAAGGTCTATGTCAGCTTCAGAAAAGGAGGCTTCTGCCGCGTTGACGACTTCTTCTAATCCGACCATAGCCACATCTGGCCCGGAACTCTCCTCACCTGCCTCAGATGGCCCCCATGCCGATCCCGTCCGCTCGTTCCCCCCATCTCTCGCATAGGATGCAGTCGTTGCGCCCGACCCTTCTCCCGCACTCTTGCTAATGGTGGGGTCAAACGTACTTCCCTGCCATCCGGATCCGAGCATGCCAGCCATCTGATCTTCGTACGTCGCATTCTGTATTGTGCGTTGCCGTGGTCTTCCGGCCCTCGACGGTTCCCTGTCTGTCCGTATCGGACCCCTGGATCTTCAACAAGTGAAGGATTACGCTTGAACCATTGGGGCACATCTATATAAGGTATGTGCACCGGCTTTTTCGCTGTCAATTTGTCTCCTAGACCTCTAAAAGAGGAGCCTGGAGTCTTTGAGGTAGACTAGTCGACTTTCTTCTTCAACACATGCTCGGCATACATTAGGGAAGGAATAGCCTTCGAGATCTCATTCTTAGGCCACTTTGATTCATTGGAAATTGCCCAAAGAATGCACAGGAATCTCCACTTTACGTCCACGTCTGTCAAAGATGCGTATTTCGCATTCTTTGACTTGCAATGTTGTGCGTGCGAACTATCTGGCTAAAGCCGATCGAAATGAGGAAAGTCGACAAAGTGCATAGCCGTCGCAGCGTCCCAAGGCTCTGGCACTTCCTCCCAGCCATCAACACCCAGTAGAGCTTGATTGTGGAAAATGTCCAGCTGCAAATCCAGTTCTTTGCAGGCTCTCTTCCCAGAACCATTGGCGGACTGCGATCCGCCGGCGGACTCATCTCCGCCCAGTCTGCTCGGCCTCCTTCTAGAGGGAGTGCCCGATCCGCCGGTGGACATCCTTGTGCTGCGAACTTCGATCCTGCTCGTAGTATCTTGGTTAGCCCTTGATACGAGTACTCTTAAACCCTAAACGGACACTTCGCATATGCTAGGTTCTGGGAAAAAAATAAACATTTAGTATATAATGTGACAAAGCACATGAATAGGGTCAATTTAGTACTTACAGAATATTAAGGTTGTACAAGGACCCCACGCTCCACCCCGCACCCCGCGCGCCCGCACACGCAGAGAGAGGCAAGCGGTCTGGGCACAAAAGTTGAGAACTGTGGAGAACGAATGTGCGTTTGAACTTGCCTTTTATACGAGTCCGCCTCTCCGTCCCGCACCCGCCCGACCCACTACCCATCCTGCTCTTGCCCCTTCCCATTACTCGCTCCATTCCACATCCTGCGCTCCCTGTCAAGTACACAACGTTCCCTTTCCGTTCGAGGGCGGTTCGGACCAGGAATCCGACGTCCAATGCGACTACTAATCCGCATTCCGATTAGGAATTGTCAGTCCGGCTTGCAGTCCACAGTCCGCGCTACAATCCGGATTGTAGTCCGCTGTATCGCTGACATGCGTGAACGTTCCAGAGTGAAGCCGTGACTAGCAATGTCCGACTTCGTCCGTCGTATCGCCCTTTCAAGCTTTGGTGCTCCCCAATTATCACGCCATCCGGGACAGGATGACACTGCGTCGGTCCGGCTTGTTTTTTTATCGATTAATGCTTTCCTTATTATTTTTTCATTATTACTTTTGGCAATTTTTTGCGCCAAAGAGCAAACTTCATCTCAAAGACCCAATTGAGGTCCTCGTCGGACGACTGTTTGCAGAGAAGATAGGATACTCGAGCATTGTACATGTACAAAACTACCATAAGTACGGAGGTATTCCTTAAGTTTAGAGTTCCAGATCACGATGAGGATGAGTTCGAATTGCAAGGATGTGTCCGACCGGGTGTTGGATTAATCGTTATATAAGTACTCTGTGATGATCAGCTCTACAGTGAGTTCTTACTGGACAGTTGCACATTCAGAATCGTGTTCGAGAAAAAAAGGAAGGAATCAAACAGATGAAGGTTGCATGCAAGAGTCTTTCACGCATTGCCCTGGCTAGAACACCAGTATCGTACATGGAGAGGATACACAACATACGCAAAAATTAATAAAGGGTAACATAGGCACATGACAGCCGGCAGAGCCAGAATTCCATAACGCAACGCGGACTCTATATCACGACAATGAATGATCCGGGATTTAATGCACGCCGCCAACTCCATTCAACGAGAATCTGACAAAATTGGGACTTTATTGGACGTTGCCAGAGCATTGTTCTATACATAGTAAAAAGGGACATAAACCGATAGTAACAACATGTCTAGCAAAGGTTCGTGCAGGATTAGAAAAGCCGAGTAATCCAACCTAGGATCACTTTCCGTAAATCAAAAACAGGAACTGCAAAAAAGGGATCTGTGAGACGTAAGTTACCGGGAAGAAAAGTTCTCAAAATCAAGCTTAAAAATTGCAAAGCTCATTATGCACCGCAGCTCCAGCGGACCCTCAGAAGAGGCGGATTCAAAGCAAGTTGCATTGCATCGCTGGCGGATTCATACTTCAACAAAATTGTTCGTTCGGATGCAGGTCCACCCCTTCCATTGCGTGGATACCCACTCCATTCTAATAAGCCCATAACCTGTTCCCCTTCTGCGGCTCCGTAGTGTCCACTTCCAAATGGATTAATAGGTACACGTACAACCCGGCTACGACATAAGATCCACGAAATTGGTCTGCGTTCCCTGGTGGCGAGTGACGCGCCGGGGCGTCCGAGATCCGCGAAAAGCAGGAAATGGAAGAGGGATACCTTCGTAATCGCAACTAAGCCGCCGTTCCCGACTTCTGCGATGCCGTGCGACTCGGCCACCTTCGGCGAGGGTCCCTTTAGATATGCCCGGTCGGATTGGAGCGGGGATGTCCGTATCGCGATGCGCGCTTGTGGATGATCCGGTCTGCGAGTTTGTGGGAGTTCCGCTCTGCGCGTGAGCCGAGACGTGTGCAGTTTGATCTCCCGAGTTCGCAGCTCTGGCTGCAAGTAAACTCCGTCGCATCCACGTGCTGTTCAACACATTGTTGACGTTGGTGTACTGCTCCTGCATAATGGGCGTTCACTGAAAATCACGAGAAGTATTCAACAAAGACCTCACAATATCCTTGGGATTTGGTAAATACCGGAAATCTCGAATCTCGTGCATCACGCGGGTTACAAGTTGCCACTGTAAAACATCCGTGGCGGACTCAGGGTGCGGGGAGGACTCTGTCGGACTAGTTATTCTAAACGAGGAGCTCCCGGCCATGCTAGGAGACGATGCGGAAATCAGGTGAGTCAAGTAGGAGTCTCAAATGACAGTCTCAAAAATACGCACCCTGTTCATTCTAAAACAAGAGTCTCAAGAATAACCAAAAATACTATACGCATATCGTGGAAGAGCCTAGGTAATCTACCGTGTAGACAGTAGACTGCCGTTGTAGAAGAATGAGTGAATAATGACTGAACAATGCATTTGACATGATATCCGAGAGCACGGAAAGGGTGACAATGATTGAGATTAACCATGTTCATCATAAGTACTGATGTTTTGTTGGGAGTGGAGACATATTAGTGCATGGCTTAAAGAAGAACGTGCATTCAAATCCAACATTGCAATCCGTCGTCCAACCTTCGTATCCGCGCTCTCCGCATCCCGTCTGCTTGAACCCGAGTGCATTCAGATCCGATGACAGCACGCTCCCAACCTGTCCGACCCATTGTCCCCGTGTAATTCCCATTGATGAACGCAGCTTCCGATGGCTCAATCGCTACGATTCTCTGATTACAACAATTGTCACCGACCACGCTGCCAAGAATAAACAAAAACATGAAACTCATGGAGAAAAGAAAACGCTATGAATGAAGAAGGATGAAGAGACGTTTAATAGGAAAAAAAATTAAGGGAAAGTTATAGAGAAATTATGAAATATTGTTTAAATAAGGTTGATATAGAAACAAATTTGTGAACGATAAAGGAAAGAGGTGGGAATACAGAAGAGAGTACTGAGAGTTAAATACGATATTAAAAAGGAGAAATACAGATTGATTACTAATGGGAGTATTGAAACGGTATTAAGAATTAAATTAACTAGTAACAATGATCAATGAGATGGCATAAGAGTGAACTAAAAAATAATATAGAAGTCCAACTACAATAACATTGAATATAATTAAATTTCCTTAAAAAATATAACGACCGTATAAGTTATACTACGATTTAACTATGTATGACAAAGTTGGTTGGCGTGTATGCAAAAGGTTTAACATATGTAGGCCAGAAGTTATAGATATGAAAGGCATTTCAATTAAATCTTCACCACAACGTTACCGCAACGTTACATTGCTTTGAACATTAAGTTGCCACATTGCTTGACAAGTCTAGTGGTACGACAACGTCCAATCTAATGGTAGTAAAAAAGCCCAACCTCTCTATACTATAATGATTTACTAAAGTTACAAGCTTTTAGCATCATTATTGTTTTTAAATGACGATTAAATATTTTGTGTATTCAAAGAATGATTCACAAACAACATATGACTTTTAACAAATTGAGTTATTTAGCAATGTTAAACTTTGATGTGTTTATTATACATTTTTCTTTAGTTTTTTAAATCATATTTGACCAAATACATATATCCTTTGTTAAACTTTATGTTAAACTTTGATGTGTTTATTATACAATTTTCTTTGGTTTTTTGCCTTCATATTTGACCAAATACATATATCCTTTGATTCAGGTAGTGATGTTTGGACAGAAGCTGGTAATTTAAAGACAGTATGGTTTAGCACGATACCAGCGCTTTTGATTTCAATATTTCAAGTAAAGATCGGTCGGTCGGTCGATTCAGTCATGCTCTAATTGGAACTGCTCTCAGAACTCATGTGTTGCTTGGCTTGAAACTCTCCTCAAGATTTAGAAGCCGCGTGCACATACTTTCCTGAATTTGATCAAGAAACAAGTGAATTTTCCTCGCTGCTACTCTCCAAAACCCTCTATTTGGAATCAAACTATCCACTGTCCATTGAACATATACATCTAACTGGAAAGGAAAACCACATTTCAGGTGCAAAGCATCCTGGTAGTTAATGAGGTAGGATTTAGATGGATTCTAAAGAAGTGGAGGTCGAGGAGGGTATGAGAGTGTCTGAATGAGTCACAGTTCTGTTAATGTCCATGTCCATCGCGGAGCAAGGAATCACAGCTAAGAAGTCTACTATTAAGGTGGTTGTTGCACACCTGGATGGTATCTCAAATAATTCAAAATGGTATCCTTATTACTTTGGCCCTTACCATTTCTATCTACAATCACGATGTCAATTCTGCCTTAGAATGGAGAAAATTGGAAGCATTAAACTTCAGTACTAGTAAAGCTCATTTCAAAAATAAATATTTTATAAGTTAGTATATAATCCTCATAACGTGCGTCATTTGGGCGCTCATTGATCTCAATGTTTACCCTAAACCAATGCAATCTTTTTAAAACATGGATTAAAAGTATTTAAAAAAGTGGGTAGTCGTTAGTAAAAAATATTAAAACTTAAATATAATGTCATATCGCAAAACTATATAAATAGACAGAAGATGTATTTTGGTAGAAAATCCACAAGACTGTAGTTTGTGATACGACAAGGACTGTTGATTACATTTAGTATAAAATAACATGCCACACCGTTAGTCCGTCTATCACATGGCTGATTTGAATGGAGTCATTTGTAAAATCATTCTGGGAAGTTTGAATTGACATGTTTATTTAAAGATAAATTGATGTCGATATAGATTTTATTTAAAGAAGTTTTATTTTAAATAATATTATTTTAAAGATGATCTAGATAAAAACTCGTGAAAGACAAAAGAAATAAGCGAAAGCACATAAAAGACTACAAACAGTTTAATAAGATACAATGAATAACCAAAAAAATGGTTATTCATAGCAGGACCGAAATAATAGTAAAAATAAAATAAAATGGTGGATATGATCAATGGTATGGCATACGAGTGAAAATAAACTGATACAATAATGGAGATGACAAGACACAGTAACAGTGAGGATAATGAGATTTGGGTTTAGAGAGCACGTATAATGAGGCTAATGGGATTTGAATTTAGAGAGCACGTACACTTGGAAAAAATAAGATAAGAGAGCATAAATTTATATTCATTACCATATGCATATGTTTGTTATATGAATATGATTACTATACTCATGTGTTCGTTGCATAAACAAACATTTAAAAAATTAATTAAAAATATATCTCCAAAGTTTTGAGATTTTATAGGATTCTTGGAATATTAATGCTGTAATTAGTAATTGATTGACACATGCTTTAGTAACTTGTTATTTGTGCTTTTAAAAAACGGATGCAAAAAAATTCCGATGTTTTCCTTATTCCATTTGTTTTTTATAATACAGATCCTCACTGTGTTTGTAAATCACGTACAATTACATCCAGATATGAAATACTATACCATATGGGACTTCCCACGTTGCATGCTCTACGAAAGAATGATATTTTTATTTTTCGGAACAGGATAAAATAGACAAAGTTGAAGGACGGACTGCGGAGGGTGCCATCTAATACGCATGGAAGGGAACTGAACTGAACGCAAACGGGAACGAAGATTACAATGCACTCCGTCCGACCTGCAGCGGACATTTGGCAACGGCGCCGGACAAGTAGCCCTCCGAGATCATCCAATTACTCTAGGCGCCGGACAGTGAGTCGGACAGTGCCATATCCGGGGACACCAAGAGTGCATGTTCGACATAGAAGTGCGGATGGCGCGAGGGGAGTGCGAGGAGGGGGAGTGGGAGTGGGAGAAGTTTCCACGGCTGCGGGACGGGAGGGGCAAGACACAAAACACTAAAGGGAACATGGCGGACGAGGTCGGAGAGCCACCAAACGGGGGTATTAATCGTGGCCGGACAGAGGTCGCACATCTGTTGCGGAGCAGACCGATTCAAGCGTGGACGGGTCCCGAGGTTGTCGGACACGGCTCGGATAACTACGGAATGGAAGTCGCTTCATCTCGTGGTATAAAGACTAGGCGAGCGTTCACTCTCGGATCCGCACAGTTGGGTCGTTGGCTTCGTCGCAACGCCGGTCGTCCTCGGATTCATCTGTGCTCATGTCGTCATCAGACCGCGGACTTCTAGTGCTTAGACGCAACTCATCGTCTCTGGTGATAACTAGCTTCTTCGTTGGACGGGATCCTTCAGAGTCGCGTATTCCATTTTCATCGAGTTCTGGTCTACCTTCAGAGTTGTCAGGTTTGTAAGGGGCGAAGCGCGACGCAGTCCCCTGAAATCTTTTCATTTGCTTTACACCTCTTGTTGTTCATTGGATACTACTTCCCCTTGCAGGACCACTGGACGCTCTTTCTCCAGTCGAACAACTAGATACACGTGCCGCAACGTCTTCAATCAACGTAGATGGAACCCCTCTCCGCACGGGCCGGCTGCGTCAAGAAGACGCGGTCAAAACAATGGATTGACTACCATTGGTACCAACAGATCCTACCGCTCGGCGTCTGCGTCCCCGGCCGGAGGACTGCTGCGGAAGGATGTGACCCCTACCAACGGGGGTGGAGAGCAAGGCAGAAGCTGGCTGTTGCTGGTTTACAGCATACTTCCGGACGTACTAGCAAGGCTTCGAGTTATGGGACGGCGTATTTAACACCATATTCGTTATTTTGGGAGATATTCTTGCTTTTGGGAAATCAGCGTGTAGAGAAATGGCCACATTCGTGCCCTCCTATTTACTTCAATCTTGCGGAAATCAATATTGAATCATTAAAAACACCTTAAAGGAACAATGAGGTCCATGTCATTTAGGTCGAGTGGACCTAAATGCACGAACATACAGGAGAAAACTTAGTAATGTTCATTGATTCATTAAAAACATGTTTAAAGAGAGATGATGATTAACTCATTTAGGTCGATCACACCTAAACGCAATATAAACAAGGAAAAAGAATATATACCACGTTCCCTATATTTTTAGTGGTAACTATTTGTTATCTTTCTAAACCAAGGTTTCAATAAAAGGCAATGTCCAATCACATAAATTACATTCGGAAAAGTGTGCAAGACAATGAGGCAAAAATAGCAGACGAGAAAATTTGACAAACAGATCAATCGTTTTATTCAAAACATAATTACATTGAAATAACACAGACGACTCTTATAATCGTCTACATTGTCTGCGCCATTGCTATACAGTACATAGTATCCTCTATATGGTTATGGAGTCCCTCCGTAAACCTCAATTCTTGACTTGACAAATTCCCGTTGGCGCTGACGTGTCCACGACATTCCCTCGACCTGCATCATTGGACTATCAAGAAGACGTTGCAACTTCTGCCTACGCCTGTCACCGATGCTTGACTCTGGCAGAGAGTGGCGACGGGTACTGGATGGTTTAGAGTGGGAGTCGGCAGACTTCCTTGCCCTGGATCCTGTAGTTGTTGATCGTAGCCTCGGCATCTGCAAAGGGGATAAATTAGCATTAGGAAGAGATTTTGGTTTAGGTCGAATCGACCTAAAGTGCTGAGTGCAAGTGTAAAGGTCGCACGGACCTTGAACGAGGAGGCCTACATAAGCTAGAACCAGACCTAGATGAAAGTATAAAAAGATCAATCATTTTAGGTGGCCTCGAGCTAAAATAAGGACATCAGAATGAAACATCATGAAAGAAACTTACAGGAATGAAACATCAGAAAGGAATGAAAAGTGAATACTCATGAATGAAAAACCTTTGCCGGTGGTGGGGGAAAGTTCGTATGTGAGCGGAGAGCGTAGAGCGGAGAGCGGAGAGCACAGAATGGAGAGCACAGATTTGACAATTAGCAAAATTTTCAAAAGCAAAGTAGACCCTATAACCGTGGAAAATTACTAAATTAAGGCTTGATTTTGACACTTTTTTTAGGAAAAGAGTATATTACCGTGGAATTCAGGGTTATCTCTGGTAAGAATTTGTTACGTTTGTTCTCTTAGATACAAATTAGGGCTGATGTCATGATGACGTCATGCATACATTCCATGCGATTTGTCATGGGCGTGGCAAGATACAATGATCAGGCGTTAAGTTTTAGATCAAACAAATAATTCTTTCATAGAATTATGTAAATGCACAAGGAAAAAAACAACTTTCATAGAACATAAAGGAGGCAAGGTTTGAAAACTTCCTGGAATATTTTAGAATTCGTGTATAATATCTTAACTGCTGAAACCAAGATATACCTTGTTAGAGTCCTTGTCTTCATCGAAGATTACTCTGTCTTCCTAGGCAGCGAAGCATCTTCATTTGAGTGATACAAGTAAGAGATTTTCATCATCAAACAGCACTTGGTAAGCTGGGTTCCAGAGAAGGAGGTCACTCTTGGTTTCTATAGCTTGTCTCTAGGTGGCGTATTAGGATAGTGATACAGTCCTTGGCATTCTGTGCTGTATGCGAAGGTAGCGATGGAGTTCGGGGGGGTCAATCTGTAGGCTTGCGTGGAACGTTTTAAGACTACAACAACTTAGTGTGTTGCGCGATGCCGAAGGTGTGTAATGCAAGATCGAGGAGGACGAGAGCGGCTGTAGGTTTGCCCCCAAAGGCACCGGCGAGTTATGAGGAGCTGCGGCCGTGGCTGTTGGAGGTGGAGCGCGCCATAGATCGAGGCATGGACCTGCCACCGTTTAGGCACATCGGAAGCCTCCATGTTGGTGAAGGTGAATGGCGTTGGACAGTGCTTTGTACCAATGAGCTTCTCCGTATTATGGAGTTGTCTCTAATCCCGTATCCCTTGCTATCGAACGTCGATGAGAATCCACTTGTTCAGCTGCCCGAAGTGATCATATCGGATGGCGAAACTTGCTGGTTTGATATCGACAAGAGTTGGACTGTATATCCTCCGAAGGATTAGTACTGTGAAGTCTAGTGGGGTGTTTGGAGACATTCCTTTAGATTTGGTCCCTTACTGGATCTAGATACGAGTATTCCAGCATAATGGCTTAGATAATATAGACAATTCTAGGAATAAGACAAGTCGAAACAACTAAACGAAATGGTCTTAAAAGTTCGTGGAATATTTCAGAGTTCGTGTATAATAATGGAGTGGCAGAAACCAAGATGTACACCAAGTCAAGAATAGGTAACATGGCTATGGAAATGTGGGATTTTGAATGATTAAACTATAAATTACAGCGCAATATTAATTTTGAGCATTTCTTTTGTAACATTTCATTATTCATAAGACATGTCTTCGAAGACTTGCAATTTTAGACCTTTACATACACGAGTTCAAACTGGAAATGAGAATCATAAATATTTTAGTGGTTTGCAATAGAGTAGACGATGCAGTATGTAATGAACTCCACTGAAATCAAATCAAATCAAATGGAAACAATGATAGAGCGAGGCCTCTTTCAAACTTAGAAGATGCTACAGTTGCTACTTCCACTCTCTGAACCCGATGACTCAGACTCTCCTTCTACAGCCTCTTCATCGACAAAAAGAAGGGCCCTGGGATCGAAATTAGTGGGCCGACTAGGAACATATCTAAGTGCACCACATTGAAGCGCTTGTGCTAAGTCCTCTGCATAGTCCGGAAGAATAAAAGGCTGAACCGGGCTGGATTTAAGAGGCCACGATGGAGTGAACACGGCTCTATGCCCACTTGGCGGTGTTGTCACAACTACTCTGCAATAGAAAGTCAGAAGTGGTTAGATCGAATAAGTAAATTTGCGTACAGAAATAATACTGGATGCATTGCACGAAACATACAAATTCTAGAGTAAGACTTACAATACTTAGTGGGTCTTTGTTTCTTTGCTGGTGCTTCCTCTTCTGCTGCCTGTCTAGGATGTTTAGGGGGGCCCATGGGAGATTTTGCTGCCATATACGGTTTGAGAAGGGCGTTGAATATGGTTTCGTCATCCTCAAAAGCTATAATATAACGACCAATAGCCTGGCAAGCCTTGACAGAGGCCCCTGCAACTCAAAGCAAGGTGAAGACGTGAGAAACTGAGGAAGGAATGAGAGGAATAATTCTGTAGAGACATGTAAGAACGATTACCTGTTCTTGCCTTCCAGTCCAGGACTATGTCGCCGGGCTTCGAGAGCTCTACAATTATGCTCTCCATCATCTCACGGGATTTCTCCCTTGGCCCTCTCCATGGAACATCCCCATTCATTTGCTGAGAATCAACGTCGGTCCAGTTGAAAATCGCATCACTCTCGGTAATGTTGAGGTCGCCATGTATGACATCGGATTTCCTCGTTTGAAAGGAGAACTTAGATGGCGGCTCGCCACCACGAACGAAGACTTGGATCCAGAACCGATTAGTCTGCAATCAACCAAATTATGTCAGAATGAATAAACGGAACGGATAGTACTAAGTAAAGTGAAGGAAAGGAAAGGATGAAATTACCAGGTTCTTGGAGTTCGTAGGAGAAGTCAGGCCGAGCACATTGAAGCCCCACCAGTCTTTGTAAAGGACGAACTTAGTGGCGCTAGCTTCTTCGAGAATCTCCGTAGCCAACGCTTGATCATTGTTGTAGATGATGCACAAAGCGCCATCATTCTGCAAGTAAAGATTTGCGAAATAGAAAATGTCGTACACATAATCCTTTTCACGGGAGTTCCAAGGAGGAATCACTGTAGGGGGGTCGGAAACAAGAGGGACAGGAAGATTCTCAGGGATGTCAACGATGATCAAGTCCACTCCTTGATGATTCTCAGCCTGGCACCGCTCAGGTACTTCGTTCTGGCGGCCACGTCCAAACTGCAGAAAGAAGAAAATAGGGTTAGACTATATGAAATTAATTAAAGTGTATATAATATCGTATTATGTAAGAAGAGAATCAAACCTTGCGCACGAACTCCAGAGTTTTCACCCAATCCGGATGTCCACCCTTGTCTTTGAGCTCCATGTTACGAACCAGTAACGGGGTCACGGATGAGTTGATGATAGAAACACCAGTGGAATGGGGAGTTCCTGCGGAGGAGGTGCTTGCCGGGAGAAGTCTGGCCTTCCGTTGCTCCAGAAGACCTCTGGTGATAGCGGATGCACTGACCGATGAAGGCGCAGGAGTAGGGGACGGGTTGGGAACGACAATAACAGGAGATGGAACGGCCGTGCCCTTCTCCGGTGCGGAGGACTCTGCACCAGTCTCCTGAGAGCCCTGGGACTTAGCACCCAGCTTGCGCAGTCGCCGCCCCCGCCCTTTCTTCGGTGGAGGTGCAGATGATTGATCCTGCAGGCCTTCGGCCTCATCAGAACCGTCTCCTGAATCCTCGATGGCTAATGATCCTCCGTCAAGCTCAGATTTGAGCTTCGCTTCGGACTCAATAACGAAACCTCGAATGCAATCGAGGTACCAACAACCAGCACTTAGGTGGGGCGATTTGAACCTCTTCAACTGCAGAGGAGTATAGATACACTGATCAGAGCCTTTCTCAATCCACGCGGCGAAGTATGAAGGGAACTTCTTGAGTGTAATTGCACCTTTCGGAAGCAGCTCTCTCTTGAAGTACCTAATGAAGTTCACTTGCCATTGATCAGAATCATGTGATTTACATCGTTTACAAGCGAAAAGAAAATAAGATAGGAAGACGTGGATCATAAGTGTCGTACCGGTATGTCACACGCTTGACAACATCTGATGCTCCAGGAAAAGTCGAAAAATCAGACTTCTTATCAAAAGCCTTCTCTACGCGGGTACCAAGAAATGAGGGGAAGGCCTTTTCCCAAAGGAGAATACGCCAACTCTCCACATATGCGTCCGGCCGCATAACTCCCGGGAAGGACTTCCACTTGATGACAAGGTTCTCCGTCTTGCAGATGTCATCAAACTCCCGGGTAACAGCATCCTCTATCTGCGACAGAAAGGTAAAGTCGTTGAGATAAATATTGACATGGTGCAAAGAAGAAGTGGTTTTAGTTTTTTTTACGAAGTTTGAAGGAACTGTACCCCAGCCCAGAATGTTGCCTTGTTCAACCAAGGGTCAAAGTCGGCCTCCTTAAAGTCCTGGGGCAAAAATCTGTAAGATTGTCGTCCACTTGGTGAAGAGTTCCACCACCTCAGCCAACGCGCTTTAAACTTTGCATCAACAGCTGCAGGAACAATCTTCTGAAGCTTCTCCACTGTCATCTCCGGCTTGGAGAATTCACTGTAATGCCGATTGATCTGGGAAGTGAACATTACAGGAACGGGAAGATTAGATTTTAAACTAGTATATGGAAACTAAAGTACAAATGTCAAGAAACTCACCTCAGCAAGGAAGTCGTCACCGTTTTTGGGATTGGCTATGGCCAGGTACTTGGTGAAGTCCTTCTTCTTAATGGTTTCGACCATGCTGGTTGAAGCGGCAGACATAACATCCCAAACACCTGACGCAGTTTGCTCTGAAATGGGTGTTTTCTCCTTGTACATCCTGGCAGCTTCGTCAGAAGCAGCATTTATTTCTCTCTGGGAAATAAAATTATCAAATTGTGAGTGTCAGGAGCAAGACAATTCATGTCATTTAGACGCGTGAGGGAGGGGGGAGTTAGTGCTTACACGATAAAGAAATGCGATGAAGACTTTTGTTGGCAAAGTAAACCATCCAGGAATTGATGGTTTGTGATTCAAACATATTTGATACTCCGCTGGTGAGAGCAGATCCTTGAATTCCTCCAATTTCATCACACCAAAAGAGCAAATACGAAAGAGTTTTGCAGGGAGATTACTCTTCACGTGATCATTCTCTGTAGACCTGCATGAGGATATGTAGTTAGTAAAAGCCGTGTAGTGCAAGTTCAAGCAGCTTTCAAGAAGTGAGGAGAAGAAGTATGGAAAAAATGCTTACCAGTTGATGTCGTGCATGGCATGAAGAAGGTTTCCCACATGACCGCGTGGGTCAAGAACAATGCAATCCACGGAGATGTGCCATGCTGGATCTTCGCTGTGATGATTGTTGATATGTCTGTACCATGCGGCAAGGCGATGGTTGCCTTCCCAGACATAAAACATCTTCCCTGAGAACTCCTTCCAGTCCGGGTCGGCCAAGAGCTCATCTTCGAAAGCATCATTGACTTCTTGCCAACAAGGGCTCCAGTCAGCCTTGATCTCCTCAGTGACATCGGCTGTCTTCTCTTCGTGGTTGTACATGGAAATGTACATGACACGGTCTCCATCTCTATATCCATTGACAAACTCTCGCTCCAAATGTTGAACTCCCACCTCTCCTACTGGTCGCACTCTTGCCATTGAGAGCATCCTGCAAAGAGGAACTAGGATACGGGACTTCGTCTTTGGGAGTATTCGGAGGTCGTTGATGACGCCAATGGAGTCTTGCTTGTACTTTATCCGATGTTCCAATTCACCCTCCACTGCATTAGTCAAATCACTAGGACAAGAGGGCGCTGGCAACTGATCCTGTGTTTGAGTTACCTGTCAAAGGACATACGTATTTAGACTTCATTAAAAGGCAAGGGTCGTGAGCAAATCAAATAGTATAAAGAATAATAAAAGAATTGCTTCTTAGACTGATACATCTTTTTTGAGATCCAGATGAAGTAGTAATAAGTGGAGAAGAGGCCACTATGTGCGTGGTGCACGACTATAATAATCCCTAGCCTGTCTGCAGTTCCAGTGACGGCGCCTCTTCCATAATCGCCTCGTCTGCTGGACTGGGCATGGCAATATCGCTGGGAGGGCGAAGACAACATGGGCTGGCCTCCTCACTCTAATAGGCGAGGAAGGAGAAGGTGGAGACATAGGCGGAGTACCAAGTCGAGGAGAAGTGGGCACATAGCCCGGGGATGTAGGCTCGTAGATAGGGGACGTAGGCATGTACTGAGGGGAGTGGACCTCAAGAGGTCCACTACCTAAATCTACAGGGTTGCCTAAATCACACCTACATAAATGGGGCTGATCAAATGAATCCGAGAGGTCGGAAACATTGATCACTGAGATCGGGGAACTGATGGACAAGGGTGCATCTGAGAATACCTAGAGAGGAGGAACAAAGTCAATGTCAGTTCACAATCTAAGTTTATAGAACACAATAAGAAAGGAATATGGATGTTCGATATACTACGCAATGTTAAAAAGAAAATGCAAAGATGATTAGATTACCTCGGTTTCTGCTGGAGTTGGGCCATCGAAATCACTTGCAGTGAATTGGTCTGTGATCTCCTACAACACAAAGAGTATGCACAATATAAGAAATCAATGAAAGATTTCATGCAACAAAAATTGAGAAGTTGAAATCAAAACAAAACATTCCCCTAAGCGTATTAATTTTCCCCTTAAAAAACTCAATGGAATAATTATTCCCGGGAACCACTGCTTGAAACGCCACAAGGGGGGTCGCAACCCCCACCACCGAGGCCGCGGCTATGGCAGCCCACATCTCCCCTTCCTCATTTTTATTCCCCTCCCCCACGATCATCCCCTCCTCAAGAGGGGATGTCGGCTCCGAATGCGCCCCTGGCTGCCTTGCATTCCCGGGAACCACTGCTTGAAACGCCGCAAGGGTGGTCCCAACCCCCACCACCGAGGCCGCGGCTATGGCTGCCCACATCTCCCCTTCCTCATTTTTAATTCCCCTCCCCCACGATCATCC
The DNA here is from genome assembly GCA_014871385.1 of Ceratodon purpureus. NCBI lineage: Eukaryota > Viridiplantae > Streptophyta > Bryopsida > Pseudoditrichales > Ditrichaceae > Ceratodon > Ceratodon purpureus. The sequence continues at coordinate 50,558,252 of CM026426.1, forward strand.
CCTCCTCAAGAGGGGATGTCGGCTCCGAATGCGCCCCTGGCCGCCTTGCATTCCCGGGAACCACTGCTTGAAACGCCGCAAGGGGGCTCGCAACCCCCACCACCGAAGCCGCGGCTGTGGCTGCCCACATCTCCCCTTCCTCATTTTTATTCCCCTCCCCCACAATCATCCCCTCCTCAAGAGGGGATGTCGGCTCCGAATGCGCCCCTGGCTGCCTTGCGTTCCCGGGAACCACTGCTTGAAACGCCGCAGGGGGGCTCGCAACCCCCACCACCGAGGCCGCGGCTGTGGCTGCCCACATCTCCCCTTCCTCATTTTTATTCCCCTCCCCCACAATCATCCCCTCCTCAAGAGGGAATGTCGGCTCCGAATGCGCCCCTGGCTGCCTTGCGTTCCCGGGAACCACTGCTTGAAACGCCGCAAGGGGGGTCGCAACCCCCACCACCGAGGCCGCGGCTGTGGCTGCCCACATCTCCCCTTCCTCATTTTTATTCCCCTCCCTCACAATCATCCCCTCCTCAAGAGGGGATGTCGGCTCCGAATGCGCCCCTAGCTGCCTTGCATTCCCGGGAACCACTGCTTGAAACGCCGCAAGGGGGGTCGCAACCCCCACCTCCGAGGCCGCGGCTATGGCTGCCCACATCTCCCCTTCCTCATTTAATTTCCCCTCCCCCACAATCATCCCCTCCTCAAGAGGGGATGTCGGCTCCGAATGCGCCCCTGGCTGCCTTGCCTTCCCGGGAAACACTGCTTGAAACGCGGCAAGGGGGGTCGCAACCCCCACCACCGAGGCCGCGCCTATGGCTGCCCACATCTCCCCTTCCTCATTTAATTTCCCCTCCCCCACAATCATCCCCTCCTCAAGAGGGGATGTCGGCTCCGAATGCGCCCCTGGCTGCCTTGCACATTTGGGAACCACTGCTTGAAACGCCGCAAGGGGGCTCGCAACCCCCACCACCGAGGCCGCGGCTGTGGCTGCCCACATCTCCCCTTCCTCATTTTTATTCCCCTCCCCCACAATCATCCCCTCCTCAAGAGGGGATGTCGGCTCCGAATGCGCCCCTGGCTGCCTTGCATTCCCGGGAACCACTGCTTGAAACGCCGCAAGGGGGGTCGCAACCCCCACCACCGAGGCCGCGGCTATGGCTGCCCACATCTCCACTTCCTCATTTAGATTCCCCTCCCCCACAATCATCCCCCCCTCAAGAGGGGATGTCGGCTCCGAATGCGCCCCTGGCTGCCTTACATTCCCGGGAACCACTGCTTGAAACGCAGCAAGGGAGCTCGCAACCCCCACCACCGAGGCCGCGGCTATGGCTGCCCACATCTCCCTCTGCAGAGCAAACTTCTCCACTGCGACACGCTTCGCCTTCCTCCTCGCCTGCAGAGGCTCTCCAATACACTTCGCCCTCGCGGTCCGCAGCATAAACTCCTCTTTCCCCACCTCAAACCCCTCGACCAAGACTCGATCCCTCTCCACCTCCCACACTACTCTCAACTTCTCTCCCCATCCCTCCTCACTCACTTCCTCTCAGTGCGCGACTGCAAGCATCATCGTAAGCTTATCAAGTAGAAGGGAAACCCCAAACCCCCATTCCCGAATGCTTACCTCTTCTATAGCTGGAGCTGGGTCTGATCCTCCTTCGTCGGTCGCCATGGCCTCCTCCAAGCGCTCCTCCTCACGCCCCTCCATTCTCTTTACAAACTCTTCCCTTTCCGTAGCTGCGAGGGTATGCTGAGATTCGGCTTGATGGTTTGGCTTACCCCTCCCACCTCGACCTTTCTTCCCTCGAGCTTTGCCCCTCCCTCGGCCTTCCCCCACGGCCCCTCGACCTCTACCCCGGGCCGACCCCTCATCCAGATCTTTCTCGGACGGAAGTGGGAGAGTATCCTGAGATTCATCATCCTCCTCACTTCCGGGGTCCCCTCTCCCCGCAGAACTTCCAGGTTCCATAAAAGCAATCCCCTTCCTACCTTCGCCGGCCTCCATGATTTCTCGCCCGACTCTACGAGCCACGGCTCTTAATGCCTCTGTCTCGGAATCCTCCTCTACATCCACCAACGCTTTCCTTGCACCTTTAACCTCTTCCTTGACACTAATCCAGTCGTCCCTCTTAACAAATAACAAAGAAAATGACAAGTTTTAGTTCCCGAAATCCATTCACACAAACTTCAACTACGTCTCATTTGCCATTAAAAGCTTCACCGATGAAAAATAGATTACGCAGCACGGGCACTGTTTTGAGTTTATTGAGTTGCTCCATTGAATCAAGCATAAATGGACGAAATGAGAACAGTAAAGCACAAAATTCACTACCTCGGTATTAGAATTGCCTCCCGAATTTGAATTCGTCTCCCGCGCTGACGAGTCCTTGAAACTGATCGAAGGTTGTGGTGTCTCCAAAGTCGGACTGGAATTGAACCCTAACTCTTCCGTCATCTCTATGTGTTTTTTCCCGCTACTTCTTACCTCATGTTCCTGATGCTCAACTACTATGTCCTCTAAAACCTCGTCCTTGACCTCTACTATGGACTCTAGAATGACTTTACGAATGCTACAAAAATGTTTAGCCACAGGCAATCCAGCTCCCCGTCTCTTCAGAGGTGCACTCAAAATGTTGCCATTCCGCTTCGCTTTTCTACGCGATTCTTTCCTCTTCCTCGCTCTCCTATTCGTAAAATCTGTACCATAAGATTTTCTTCTACGATTGGGAGTGACATAAGTGGAGGAAGCTGATCCTCCACTCTCCTTCATGTGTCTAACTATCGATACATCTCTCCTCACATTATTCCTCTCCTTTTAACATCCCTTCATCTTATATAACCCAACCCCCAACCCCTCTGACTCAGCCCTAAATACTTACCTTACGCTTGACTTACTTTAATTATTTGAAACTATAATTAAATGCAATTTGAATTAAAGCTGATGAGATCAATCTATTATTATGAGAGAGAATCTGGAGTCCACCAAATAATAAAAGATTTGAATTAAGCAGTGGAATACCTGTATCAAATATGGAAGCATATGACGGCTGAGTCTAATCTCACCAAACTTCACATCGAATAGAATCGGTCTCACGATTCAATTATTAAAGGCGTAGTTCTAAAAACTCCTACCCAGTACAGTTGGGCCTGCAAAAAGCAACATTCTTATTAGTTAGCGCCGTCTCTCTTAATTCATACATTCGTTAGATAACAGAATGAATCATTCTCCACCTGTTCACATGGCCATTCTAACTTGAATAAAATGATCAACAGCAATGCATCATTCCTCTCACTTTGCTCTCGCGATACAACTTCGGTAATACTCTCACTCTCCTCCGTTCTTTCACTGAGTTGACTGCGAACATGGGGATGGTCTGTCTGTACGCCCAAGGCATGGGCATCCCTCTTAGGTTTCGCGTAGATGACGATGGTCTAGCTACAGTTTCCTCTCTTCGCCTGAGTCTCAGATTCCATTTCCGTGAGGATTCCATCTGTATAGAGGAGGAGATCTTTGATGACGTTACTGCGGAGGTTACCCACACCCTCGGGCAACCTTCAGTGAGAGATGAGAACAACATGTTGCAGTGGAGACTTCTCCCTGGATCCTATAGAGTCTATGGTCTTACTGATTCTCTGATGGCTCCATCCACTGAGATCCTCACCCCCCGTCGCTCTTCTACTTGCACAATTCAGACTCCCTTACCTCGTGATGTCAAGGTCAAAGTCGAGCCTGGTACCGAGACTTCAGATGTAGAGAAACCGCCTCCGACCGTCATATCTCTCTCCTCTGATGACGAAGTCAGTCCCGTCAAGTTGGTGCCTAAGGTCCACGCTGATGCTCCTCCTTCCAATGTGTCTCCTCCATTGTCCCAGGTCACAGTTAGCATTGTTCCGCTCCTTAAAGAGATTGCTAAGACGCGTGGGTCCAAAAACATTTTGAAGAAGATAGACTATTCCACTATTAGACACGAGAGAGTAGAGTACTTGCCTGCGAAGTTTGATGGTCCGGTTCTTTTTGAGTTGCCCCCAGCTGCTGCAGGATCCTCTAAGCTCGCCGTTGTCCTGGAGGCGAGCAAACTCCTCATCGGCAACTACCTTCTATAGCCCGAGGATGCACCACCGAGGAAGCTGACGATGGAGGAGCTGGTTCCTGTTCTCGATCGATGCAAAGATATGGCGTCGCCCAACATCCGCAACAAAGTCGCCACCTTCAAAAAATTCAAAAGGTACGGAATCATGGACAGTATCACCAAGCTCCGTGGTAACAGTCTCTGGGCGTATGTCCAGGAGAATAGGTTTCCTGGTCAGGGATCCATGCGTGACAAAGTCTTCCTCTTCAAGATGTCGGAGGTCGGGCCGGGAAGTGGTGTCGACTTGGTCAGCCGAATGCAAGCAGGTGGCGACTTAGAGAACGCATGGATCATGTTCGACCATGTAAAACGCGTCAAAGACTGGTCGACGATGGCGTGCCATGTGTACGACGCCACCTACTACCGCGTGATGACAATCGCCACTTGCGACATGCAGTCCGAGGACACGGACGCCCAGCTCGTCTTCTGGAAAAACCATAATCCGTGAATCTACAAAACTCTAATCCGTGAATCTAACGGCACCTACTGTCAAATCTGCAGAAATTCACGAAAGAAGAACTCACAGAGATGCCCACCTGTAACCTCGCCGAAACAGTTCACAACAAGTGGCTTCAAGCTTCTGGAAACAACGGGAACGACCTCTACGTTGCTACCGTGGACGATTTCGTTCGGGCTTTTCTTCAGGTTGTCAACTACTACCAGTTCCTCAAAGGTGACGTCGGCGGAACAGGACCGTCCAAGAAGGAACTCAGGCTCCGGATGGCTGAACGCAACGCGAAGAAATGGGGAAATCCTACACTGCTTGATAAGCCCATGCTCGATATGCCAGACGCGGATGAGTTCTGCACCCGTCAGCCTATCATGCCTGGAGCGGAAGTCTTCGGTTCACAGAAGCGAAAAGCCGACGTCCCCATCGGAGCTGACGAGGAGTCTCATCGCCCGGACAAGACAAACTTCTCACGCCCAAGAGGCCCAAGACGTGCCGTCAAGGCTCGCCCTATGCAGATGCCAGTCATTGTGGAAGACGACTCCGAACACGACACCGAGGTACAATGTACCCAACGTCCTGCCCAGGAAGTTGATTCCCCTTTACCTTCACCTGTGAACAAGGGCGGCATTCGCCATGTCAACGCGGTTGAAGAAACCAAGGTCGACGTCAAAGAATGGCACATTTCCAGACTTCACAAACTTTCTGCGAAGTGCTGCTGGGCCCAAAGAGCTGAAACGAAGAAGAAGTGCACTGAGAGAATCGTCAGGGGGCCCCTTTGCACAGCTGCACCGACCTACACTGGGCTGTGGACTAACTATCGCAGGAACACAGTCGAGAAGACTGAGTTCTTCTTCTGCTCCGACGATATTGACCGCTGCGTGAAAGGCTCTAAGCGCAAGTGGGTAGCGCACTACTCAAAGGACCAGGAATTCCCCTCCATTCCTGAGGTCTGGCCAGTGAAACTAGGTACTAACCTAAAACTGACTGAGATTCTTGCCCTCGAAGCAGCAGGCTTTCAACTTCCGCCGAAGAAGCCGGTCTCCCCAAGACGCCTCTTCTCCTTTGCCCAGCCCCCTGCAAATCTCAACTCAGTGCCAGTCCCTGCAGACGCTGACCGCTACCCAGGCAAGAGAGACGGCAAGATGGTGAAGCGCACTGCCACTCGTCCCAATCCGGCGCAGCGACTATGCATGGGCTCCTCCGAGTCTCTCAAAGCGCGCCTCCGTTCCGTCACCATGATACCTGAGCCGGGCCACGGTTGCATCATTGGGCTGGATTCGGGCGTCGCTCCACACATCACACGTTACCAGATTACCATTAGTTCTTACCCTGGTTGCACTTGCCCAGCATTCAAGAAGACGATGACTACGTTCAAAGGCAGGACTCAGTTCACGTATTGTAAGCACCTTTACTACATACTCTTGAAGGTCTGCAACCGTGATCCCGAGGCCGAGCTTTTCATCCATGCGCCTACCTTTAGCTTCAACGAGGTCAAGCTTCTCCTAGAGAGTGGAATCTTGCGTCACCCCTTGGCGTAGAAGTAGGTAGCCCTCCTACTTTAGAACTGCCGTTTCCACAATGGCCATTTGTCACGTAGTGAATGATTTTAGTAATATACCATGTATTAAGTCAGCTATTCAGAAGCTGTATTGACTTTTTCATTATATTAAAGGCTTTGTCGATCACATTGATTGCATTCTATTTCAATACATTCTATCTTGAACAAGTGCACTATATACCTCGTATCCTCTGACATGTACCCTTTATTATAGCAAACATATACTTGTTATTAGATGTCCTAATCTTCGAACCTAACACGTTTAGGGTTGCCCACTACACTATCAGTAGGGCTCCGAACCTCTGACTGTACTGCAGGACAAACTATATTTGCATTCACTTTCGTTCCAACATTTGGCAAGTGTCCTTGGTATGAACGTTTCAGCAATGGCCCACCTCCCCGCCTCCGATTCACTGATTCCCTGGAATAGGTTCCCCTTGGGATCTTTCCAACCCTGGAGTATGCATGAGTTTGCAAAGGCACATCTGCGTTCTCCTCCAGCACTCTGAAATCATCCGAATTTTCTGAACGTGGAGATTCAACTCTTACATCCGGTTGTACGTCAACATCCGTTGTCAAAGGACGCCCTTGGCTGTTGGCCATCACCTCTTCTTCGTCCTCGACCTCAACATATGGTTGAAATGGACAAACATCGTCAGCAAGTGATACAACAATATCTCTAACGTCTTCCATAACTGCTGTCCCGCACTACGGAAAAGAGCTTCACAAAACACCAACAGAAAAGAGGAAGAGACATACAATAATCCCACCTTAAATATCCGTGAAGATGATGCTTGGCGCCCTTGAAAACCGGCTTTTCATTGATTCGAAAGTTGTCGTCCGAAAATGAATGAAAAAGGATGAGGGTTGAGCAGAAGTCATTTAGCATTTAAAAATTAAAAAAAATTAAAAAAAAAATTAAAAAAATTATAAAAGCAAACAAAAAAAAAAAAAAAAAAAAAAAAAAATCAATAAAAAACAAAGTATAAAAATTGAAATTAGAAAAGGAAAAGTAAACAAAAGGAAAAATAAATATTAAGGTTGAAAAAAATATGAAGGCGATTGAGAAAATAAAAGAGAAAATAAAATGAAAGAGAATTAAAGGAAAGGACTCTTTTGACCCCTTTAACAAGATAGATAGAATAATGGATGTTGATATAAAAAATAAAAGATAAAAAGTTGTAAGGCATGTAGACTATGGCGGATGAATTCTAGCAATGTTAGGAAATTAAATGTTACTTGATTCCTTTTAAGAGGTTCAATACGAATACATTTCAAGTAGTAATTTGCATATAAATTTGAGGAGATAAGGGAAATTAATGTATGCCTGAACTAGTTAGAAGGAGCTGGAGCATAGTAATTGGTGTACACTAAAAAATTAATCACCAAGAAAAGAGAATATCAACTACAAATTCAATGAAAATACTGTAATTAATCCACGGTTATAGGGTCAATAAAAGTACTAAAATTAGTAACTTTCTAAAAATATACTAAGAATATTCGAATCTTCTAATTTTATAATTTATTTTTAGTAAAAAAAATGCTATTTTAAGGTTCTGTCCCCCATTCTGTGCTCTCCGCTCTCCAAATCTGCGCTCACCGCTCTCCGCTCTGCGCTCTCCGCTCTCCGCTCACGTACAAGCTACGTCCGCCGGTGGTGGTGACGGCATGTCCTCCACATTATTATAAAGAACACGCTTCGCAGGGGTAGAACTCTGTCGTTTCGGAGATAGAACCTGCAGTACGGTCCGTGGCCACATAGGAGAAGGGGATTTCAGGGTCTTGGGAACAGACAGGTTAACCGGGCTGTCCAGAACCCCTTCGTCGACAGCCATAGTTGAATAGTCCATCGTGGACTGCGCTGTTGCAACCGATTGCAACAGAAGCCCTCTGCTACGTAGAGAGGGCCCGCAGCCATAAGCATTATTCAAAGAATCCACTGAGGCTCGACATGCATTATCCTGCAATACATAAAGCAAATAGAAACATACATCCCACAATAATTCAGCAATGGTTTAGGGTTCGTTGCAAAGGGCAGAATAGATCAAGAAAGAAAAATAAACTTCGTATTACAAAAGGAGTAGTCTGGATACAAAGATTACACAAGTGGTTAAGATGTACAACATACTAATAGCTCCGCGGCAGTTCAGAAATGTCTATTAACAAACTAGAGAATCGAAATCATGCCAAATTATGGTCTACGACTAATTGCCTCGTTAATCTTAGCGTATTGTTCACAGGTAGAACGGTCATCATAATACATTTTCTTCCCGATCGGACGCTCGGCCCTGAATCTAGCGATTGTCTCCACAAAGTGGTGTAGGTCTACAAGATATGGCAAAAGTTTCGACAACAAAAAATGATCATCTGCAGCATTGGGATTCTGGTTGTTCCAAGTGGAGAGTAAAAGGACATTGTAAGAATTATTCTGACAGTGCTTGATCGGGCTGTCGACGATAAAAATGGTGTTGGCTTCGGAATATAGGACACCAAATTTACGAAAGAGACCATCAGACATCGGCTTAAGGAAGATGTCCTTCTGAGTCCCGGGTTCCTTCATATATACCGGACGACCTCGAAAATCTACGCCCATAGGAACTCTCTGAGAGTCCTCTTGACCTAGAATTCTAAGCGGATAGACAGGACGAATAGGACCGAACAAATAGTCGCAGATCATTTTTGTCGTTGAAATCTTCATCGAACTCCAGACGGTTATGGTTGCAAACGTTGACAACCAACGAAGGAAATCAGCGCAATTGGGCCTGACACAAACAAGCTTGGGGCCCACGACACGCTGAGTGGATGCTAAGGTCATGGCTAACGAATGATTGTCCAGGCCAATTAGGAGTACTGAAGCAGAGTATTCCATTGAGGTCGAGGACAACGTTCAACCAACCACTCTGAGGTCGCGTCGCGACAGGACTTTCTTCACTAGAACTTACGTCACATCCAAATGCCTCGCGCACCTGGAGAGGAAATACCGATGACAGATGGACATTACTATATTATACTAGGACGGAGTTATACGAATGATACAATGAGGACAGTCGCAAGGCAAGTCCTTACCCAAGGAAACAGTGCAACGAGATATAATGATGGATGAAATACCTGAACATCCTCGGCTTGACCTTCTACAACATCCCGATCCTCCACAGGACCCATCGACCCTAATGAATCCTGAGGTTGATCATCAGGAATGACCTCTACGCACGTTGGCAAGGTAAGAGCACACTGGGCCGTGACATCTAAATCCATATTTGTGCATACAGGCTCATCCGCAGTTTGGGCCATGACAACATCATCCACGATCGGAAGATCGTCCACTTCCTCATGCACTTCGTGACCTGGGCATTGCAAGAGAAATATAGAATCATCAAAGAGTGATCAATGAAGCTGACATAGAAGGGATTGGTAAAAAGTTGAACGGTTTAGCTCGGGTCGAGCTAAACAGCCCATTTGTATTAATTACAATTGTTTGGGTACAAAAATGCACATTTCAGTGAACTACTCCGGTATTAACACCTCATCTACAAAATTCCGAGTTCAAAAAATCTAAGTTTGGGAGGTGCCTGAAGATGTCTCGGGAGCATCTCCCTGAGTCTGATTGTGGGAGGGAGAACGGGGTGGGCTGGGACTAGAATCACGCATGACCTGGTCGGTGCAATGATGGCTTGGCTCAGGCACTGATGCGGGACTCGGATCTGACATTGGCAATTTTGCACCACTGGTAGGGGAGCCCAAAATCTCAAATACTCGCGGAATAGGTGGGGCGCTACCTATCACCTGGACGTTGGGCAGAACTGGACCCGCATTCGGGAAAATAGGGGCATTACTGATGCCTTGCAGAGTCGCCTGCACTGTCGCCTGCACAGTCTTCTCTATATCCATTTTCTGCTGTGCCATCTGATCTTGTAAGTCTTTCTCCTTATCCTTGGACGCCTGTAATTCTGCGAGAAGAGCTTGAACATCCGGAGAGGGAGCGGCTCTCCCCAACGGGGAGGCTTGCCGAACTGTAGGGTTGAGCTTCTTTATCTTCTGTGCCGGCTTTCCAGTACTTCGCGCACGGCCAGTCTTTCTCCCACTTCCGGATCCCAGCTCCGGTGTAGAACCCGGTCTCTCATTGTCGGTACGTGTAATGTCGACGTCAGGGAAATCGAGTCTTCTCCTCACTCCACCCTCAAATGCTGTCTGACTTACCGGATCAGAAGGCGGAGCATCGCTCTCATTGCTAATGTCCGCAGCACTCGAGGAGGGGGTCTGTTCCTCGGTGGGGGCATCCTCCTCCAGATCAACATCGTCACCCTCCTCCACAGCTCTGCCTTTTCCTTTCCGCACGGCTTTGCCATATTCCGGAAAGCGTTCCATATCGACATAATAAGCGTCGACACTAAAATCGGTTGGGTCCGGAGTTAATCCAAGTGACTGTGCTTCGATCATATGAGACGAGTAACTATCATCCGCGACGACGAAAGCCGAGATCGAGAGAATTTGAAAAAATTAAAGGCAAGGTAAACAAGGTTTAGGTCGACTCGAGCTAAAGTGTGGAAGTGTTTGCATACATGGTCCATAAGATCAAAACAGTAGAACGATTTAACTCGACTCGAGCTAAAGTGTGGTAACACTTACCGCGGCGGCCATGAGGGACTTCGTTCCAGCATAGAGCTGATAAACCGCCCCCCCAGTATTGCAGAAAGTGTCGTGGACCTGCAAGTAGAACTCCATCTTTAACTCGGATGGATACATTGCGTACCTCCTTTCGTTGAACTTCCTGTTGTCCTTGTACAGTGGGTGGTCCGGAGTTGTGTACTTGCTCAGAGGTTCTGGCGTTGACTCATCGTTCTCAAGTAAATTATCATCAATGAGAAACAGGAGTTTGACGGGTTCCATGGCGATTCTGCTCTTTGGGGGGTGTCCGCCGAGTCGCTCGTTAGGAGCGGGTAAATACTCCGAATGGACTCTTCTACGACCAGTCAAGGTGTTTCGCTCCATCCAAGTGAGCACCTGGGCGAAGTCCTCATCGTCTCCGCAAATGAGAAGCCAGTGGCGAACATCGTCAAACTGGGGCTGCCCATACTCATCGATCATTTTGAAGAACTCTATGAAGAAGGGGTTCTCCAAAGTGTAGTTATGCCTTGTTTTGTAGGTTGGGAGGTACTGGAAGTCGATGATTCCGAATGTGAGTGCGCCGCCCGCCAACCTCCATATATCGGAGGGCCAAGATCCGAAGGCGAGTCGAGGCTCCCTGATGAATGGGAGGAACCACATCTTAGCTGAAGGACTCTGAAATGCATGTCGAACCTTCAGGAAGGTTTTGAAGAACTCAACCGCATATGGGGAGAGATCCTTGGCCGACTTGTTGCGGAACTGTGTAGCTCTGGAGTTAGTCCGGTACGAGTCTGGAATACCTCAATCAAGCAGAACGTGCTTGGACTCCTTGGAGACATAGTAAGCCTTCTTGAAATTCTTCCAAGCCGGTACATCGAAGCCGTCTCTTTTGAATAGATGGAGCGTTGGATTAATGTTGTTGAACTCCGCTTGAGCTACAGCCTTATGTTTTCTCCACTCCGCCCACTCCTTGACCGAGTAGCAGTCCTCCAGTACATTCGTATTCTGCTTGATGGTAACCTTCGGATATGTGTACTTCCGACTTGGCCTAGACTTATGCAGGATGTGCTTACACAGCTTCTGATCATCTGCCTCTGTCAAGTTCCCGAGCCATTTGAAGAACTCCCTCGGAAGCGTCCCATCCTTGTCCGGAACGAACCCCTTCTTCTCATAAAATTTCTTATGAGGTGCTTCGTTGTTGGGATCAATGGGTCCACCACATGCCGCAGACGCGATCACCTCCTTCCACAGGTCCCATGTTTCATCACTGGATGTGATGATAAACAGCTCGTTTCTTAGGGAGATAGTGTTCTTCCCTCCCTTCTTCGCCACCATGGCTTGATGCTTCGCGACATCGATCATAGCAAAGCGCTCCCTGATTGCATTCACAAAGTTACGCATACGCACAGAAAGAAACCTTAGATGATTCTGTCACGGAACTACTCTTTAGCTCGACTTGAGCTAAATTGCTCGAGATACACCAGAATATTGAAAACAAAGAAGATTATCAATATTTAGCTCAAGTCGAGCTAAACTGCTAATGCTAATGAATCAGTGAACTTACGTCATACGTCTTCGACGCTAAATTACTTTTTGGACCTGTACTCTAGCGCTCGGCTGCACCAGCGGCAGCATGTTTCTTTTGCGGCTTACCATACTTCACCCACACTTTTCTTGAGGCAAGTATATTGCTCGCCGAAGTTGGCTTAAAGGGTACGAGATGGTTCACCCGATTATAGAATAATGAGATCTTTCGCAGCTTATCAACATCAAGCGTCCAAACGATGTGCGCATCCCACCTCCTGAAGTCCCTCACCAACTCCTCACTGGCGTTATCCTCGATGAGAGATTTGGACGCCGCAACGCTGTGTTGCCCGTTGATGATGTTGAATGTACAGCCCCTTAGATCCTCTTCTAGTTGTGGGCGTGCCTTCGTGTTTGGCATCAGACACAGGGTTTGCTTCTGTGTCCTATCCGGCATGTTGACCAAGTAATTCTTCATCTCCTCCATGCCCCGCTTCTCATATGCAGGGATAGTCCAATGGGCCGGTGCGGGCTTGCACCGCGTCACGTCCACACTGAACTTCTTTGGTTGCCCATTCGTTTTGAAGACGAACTCGTCCTGGCAATCAGCGAAGAAATTCTGGTAAATTCGATTGGCATTATCGAAGTCCAAGACCTCTCCAACCTTGTTCACCTTTGGAAGTTCCCCGAGAACAGAGTTCAAACTTGTTGCCAAGTCCTCCGCAGATAAGAGCAAGTCCTTCTTGGGCTTTGGCTTGTCAGTTTTCTTCTCGAGGCCTTTCTTCTTCATTGGTGAGAGGGGTGTGGGAGTTGCAGAAGCGCCCCGGCTTTGGGAAGGAACTATTGCTCTCCCCCTACTGCGTCCTGTCTGTTGGCTTTCCATTTGGCTCCCGGTTGCTGTCACTCCAGAAACGTCAATATGAGATTTTCCCAGGTTCTGCTTAACCTTTGCCTCCGTTGCGTGGATCGTAAGGGTGCTGACAACATTCCTCAGTTTCCAGGCCAGGGATTTCGCCGGGAGAGTTCGTCCATCTTTGGTCGCCAACTTCCTGTCCAGTACTTCTTGCCTCATTGTGGTCACTATCTCGTCGTAGGGTGAATTCGACAAACTTTCCATTAAGGAAATCGAGTCGAAGAGGTTCTGTGCTACGTCTACTACTATGGAGAAGAGGTATGGATGAGTCCCCATAGATGAGCAGAGGATCTTTATTTGATCTCTCCCCTTATGGTCAAACTCGGTGACCTTGGTTTCCATGTCGATGACGTGGGGATCATCGACTTCACCCTTGAAAATGGTTGCGAAGGTAAGATATGGGGTGTGTGCAACCCATCGCAATGTCGAATTTTTGACCTTCGAGGGGTCTTTGAAGGTCCACGGCTCAAATGTGTTTGAGTCATCCCCGTCATCGTCATCCGAATCAGAGTTAGGAACAGGCTTGAAGAAATGTTGTAGCGCCTCGAGTACCCTTGCTTTCTCCACACTGCAAGGAGGAGACGTTTAACATTAGAGAAATTCAAAGCCATTTAGCTCGATTTGAGCTAAATGTTGGTTCAATTACAAAAAATAACCGATGACATCCCAAGCAGTTTAGCTCGAGTCGAGCTAAACTGCAAGGGGCCTATGGTAGGGGTCTCAGCTGCTTAGCTCAACTCGAGCTAAACTGCAAGGGGCCCATGGTGGGCGTCCCAGCAGTTTAGCTTGACTCGAGCTAGACTGCAAGGGTCCATGGGTGGTGTCTTAGCAGTTTAGCTCGACTCGAGCTAAACTGCTGGGACGCCCACCATGATCCCCTTGCAGTTTAGCTCGAGTCGAGCTAAACTGTTGAGACTTCATATGGGAGCACTCACAATTTAGCTCGACTCGAGCTAAACTGTAGTGGATCTCCCGCGTATGTTTCGGGAGGTTGACCTTTAGTTTAGCTTGAGTCGAGCTAAATTGTGAGTTCTCCCATATGAAGTCTCAGCAGTTTAGCTCGACTCGAGCTAAACTGTGGCCAAATGTTACTTAGTACACTACGGTTTAGCTCAAATCGAGCTTACCTACACTGGACAAAACAATATTTGGCTGCAGTCACTAGAGCAGAACAGCATTATGTCCTGCGTTAAACTGCGTCATAAGAAACGTAAACCTGGATTTATGGAAATTAGTGTGGAAATGTGATCCAAATAAACATACAACACGTTAAAGGTTTTAACGTGCACGCGTCACTTTTGACGTTGCTTTAATGGCTTCTGTCAAAGAGTGTCAACTTGAATTTTGAAGTGACGGTTCAGTGTTAAAAATAACAACATGAGTGACATCGCGTCAACTTAAACATAAATCTGCATTGTGGAAAGTAACTTTTTTGGAGAGTTTTTTACCTCACAATAGTTTTTTAATGGTTAAATTTAGTCACATCCCACGTCAGCATGTTTCTTTTAACATAGAGGGCGTTTAAGGTGACATCGGAAACGTTCAACTATGTTACTAAAAACATATTAACAGATCCTACGTGGAATGCCCTGCTGACTTGGAACAAAGGCGTGGAGGATACGGCTCACCTCGAACGTAGGTTTCGGATCCTAGAGGGTGTCAATAGTGACGCCTGCGTTCTGGGTGACATAAAAATGCGTTACACTGTGTTTCAAGAAACATATTGATATAGCTTACGTGTCCCCTATGCGTGCAAGTTAGAGCTGACGTGGCGGCTAGGTTATGACTTGGTCTACATCCTAGGGGGTGTCAGTAGTGACGCGCGCGTTTTGGGTGACATAAAAATGCGTCACACTGCGTTTCAAGAAACATATTGACACAGTTGACGTGTCACATATGCATGGAGGCCGTGATTGACGTGGCGGCTATGGTTTGACTTGGTCAACATCCTAGGGGGTGTCAATAGTGACACACGCGTTTGAAGTGACATAAATTGCGTTAAATTGTGTTTCAAGAAACGTAATCACATAGCTGACGTGTCAGATGTGCGTAGAGGCTATGGCTAACGTGGCGGCTAGGATTTTGGTGATGTACACGTTAACTCATGTTTCCATTGTTCATTCTTTGGTGGAAACATTCATCTATAAAGGTCTTAGATTAGGGCTTTAAGCCTAGGTTTAGGGTTAGGGTGAGCCGCCACTTCGGCGGCTTCTTATCTTGTATTTGAAAGCTTGTTTTCAAGCTTTTTGTGTTTTCTTCTTACTCCATAGAGTGTCTCCCATTGTTTTCCCTACCAGTCCCTCGTTTCTTGTTCAAGTAGATTGAGATTTGAAAGAGTTGTAGATTTCTTCTAGGGCTTTCCAATGGTAGTAAGAACGTCCAATTCTAAGTTATAGGGAGTGAGATATCGCCTACCGAAGTTGGGGTTGTCAAAGGAGTGCGGCTGGAGGAAGGGTCTCGGATTTTTAGCAATCAATCTTTGAATTTTGATCTTATGATCTTGAGATTTTGAGGGTAAATGCACAATCAACTTAGCTTTCCAAAAAGCTAAGGTACGCCTTAATCCAATCAAGGATGGAGTAATGGCGACCTATAAACTGAAAGGTACTTCAATAAAATCCGGGGGGGGGGGGAGGGGGGTTGGGGTTTCTCCTAACTTTATTTTTGTTCTCCATCTTCTTCTTGTCTCCATTCTTCCCTTGTTCCTTGAATGATGTGTTGCTATGAACTCACCGTGAGCACTGTGATGTGGGGTGTGTAGATTAAGGAGGATCTAGCATGAGCAACCCCTTACATTACGTCATCCTACGTCTAAATACGTTTTCCGAAACGCATTAAAATATGTGACATATGTGTTTATCAGCGTCAAGTTGAACACTACATTGTATTTTTTTTGACAAAAAAATCAAATTGAATGCGTCACTATTGACATGGCAAACATCATCCTACGTCTAAAGACGTTTCCGTAAACGCGTTAAAATAAGTGGTACATGTGTTTATCAGCATCAAACAGTGTCAAAGTTAACGTCCAAGACGCACTTCCAAAACACGTCACACTGCGTTTACATAAACACAAAGTAATACAAATCCCAAATTTGATGCGAAAATATATCTTCAACCCACGATCACTCCACTTGTCACAATCTAGGCCATTGAAAACCTAAATGACACGTCAGATTTCCATGCCACATCAAAATTTTTTTCATCCATCAGGACGACGGAGCCTTGCCCACGTCATATCTGACCTGGAATTAATTAACATTGGGAAATGTCCATGTCACATGCAACGTGGAATGCAAAAAGGAAGGAACTGCTCACGTGGCAAAAAACTTACTCTCAAAGTTACTTACCCTGGGTAACTTCCATAATCTGTGTTTGCGTCACTTTTACCATAACGTCAACTCTTGTTATATAGTTTAACATAAGGTTGACGCAGCACGTCAAACCAATGCGACGTCCGTGACCTTTTTGCCATTTTTGCGTCAAAAAAACTGTCCACGTTAAACTGCGTTAAACCGCGTTAAAAACCGCGTTAAACAACGTCACTTTGGACAAGTTCTGCTCTAGTGAGTTTAGCTCGAGTCGAGCTAAACTGTAGCAGTTAATGGACTATTTTTAAAGTATTTTTAGTTTATTGACCTTTTTTTATACATGCTATATGTGAGTTTAGCTCGAGTCGAGCTATACTGTCAAGCGAGAGTTGTCTACTGCACGCAGTCTAGCTCGACTCGAGCTAAACTTTTCTTGATTTTTGAAGGATTGGTTACGCAATTTGCAGAAATATTTAGTACCTGTCGGCCATTTTATTCTTCTCTCTTCAATTTCCTCCGTTCTAAAGCTGGAAAAACGTGTTCCGTCTGCAGAAATGAAGGATTTTAGATGGTCAGAACACTAACATACACAGAATGAAACAAATGTTTCACATCAAATTACAGTAAACCCTGAAAATGCGGAAGTCTAATGACTAAACTTCTTCCAAACAGCTCTGTAATTAGAAACAAGATGCAAATGTCAATGAAATGTAAGAAACAAGACAACGAATATGCTACTAAAAGCATATATTAATAATCACATACTTGATACAGACATCTACAAAACAGACAATAATTCAGACACGAACACCGACACCGCTCACAATGAATTTCATGTGGGCAGAAATACAGACAATTGCACGCACACACAAATTCTATCAGAACCACAACTTACATACGAAGCACATGCGAATGATACAACCGGAATTCCTGGACCAGATGATACAACAACCACAGAGAATGATAACAATGATACATTAAATCAGTATAACTGACCTGAAGGGACGAAGAAACTTATTTACGAAATCATACAGAACACTTGGATACGCACAGACAGACAGGGATAGGTTTTTCTTTCCAATCACTCACACAAACAGACAGGTTTTATTTCCAATCACCAAGGTTTATTACGAATGGAAAATAAAAATCAAACAGCAAATATGGCTTACAGTATGATGCACAAACAAGCAGGATGGAGGCTCCGAATGAAGAAAACTCCACGCACCATAAACTGGACGCGCCCGTTGTCGAGGTCTCGACTCCCAAACGGCACGGGACGAACTCTGCCACTCGCAAATCGCAAATCCTTTGAGGATAGTACGTGAGTTTAACCCTAAAACCCTCAAACAATATGAGCAGGTCTGCCGAAAACTCGCTTCTGAAACCCTAACCTTGGATCACTCTTTCTACTCTTGAAAGCAAATAAAAGAAACACAAACCCCAGCAATGAACACCTGAAACGAAAGGCGCGCAAAAACACTTCTAACCGTCCACAGTAAAAATAAACCCTACACACCGCAGTCTATGTCAATTGAAGAACTCGCACTCTCTGGAGCAAAGAAACGAAACAAACTATATCCCTCGAACTTGCGCGATCAAACTATTTCTCTGTAGCATTGTGGCGCACATAACCCAACTCTCACGAACTCGATTCCCGCACACAGAAACACAGACGCAGTAAGCAAGACACAGACACAGAAAACAAGGAAGACGAGGAAGAAGACCTGCGTGGACGAGGTATTGGGCGGACCAGTTCCTCTCTCGCGGGGGCCAGTGACCGCGTTGCCAAAAGGCGGATCCCTGTCACCGTCGGTTCGGATTCGTCCTATGCCGGCGGGTTAAAATGTTTCCATTCTTTATATACCTAGTAATTTAAACTAGTAGAACTAATGTTTCATAGTGTAGGCTAAATCTTGAAATATTTTTAAAATTAATCCATTCAATTGCACTCCAACTATTATTTATGTATTGATGAATGGTATAAGATATTTAATCAAATTGAGTTCTACTTAATTCATATATTTCAAATATTTTAATATAATTTGAATATAAGACGTCTAAAAATTTGATTAACATGATTATCCTTTCAAATATATGAAGTTAAAATTAGTTCAAAGACAAATTTAATTTCAATATACAAGACTAGAGTTTAAATAATAGTTTGTAATTATATTACGAAAGCATCAAATATGAAAACACTATTAGCAATGATAATGAATTTCATATACTCAAATTGGAAACATATTTACCTTAATATAATCATCATATTCCTAAAGTACTTGTTAGTATCATAATTTAATTATAATATAATAATATAGTATAGTATACTAAGGTACTAATATATTCATTTACAATTTTATATTTAATTATTGATTATAAAACGAGAATAATAATCTATATTCAAGTACATACAAATCTAAGAATGATATACAAATATATGCAAGTATATATACGAAGTACATTTTGAGAAATAAAAGTATTAAATTATAGAAATCAATTCATTTATTATGGCAAATTCTTTATATTTTTTAAAAGTTTTATGGTTTTTTATGTTTATTCATGAGAAGCGAATATTTAAACCATGGTATGCTTTCTATGATTGGCATGTAAATTACACAAATCTTAATTAATTCATTAACGTTCTATCTTGACTAATATTTGTACAATTTTATTACATTCTAATAAGAAAGTGGAATGTTTGCTTCATTTGCATAATTTTAAAAAACAAAATTCATAATTCATGGATTCAAACGAAATTTACTACTACATTTATTAGATAGCATGGAAATATTAGAATACGAAATATACAAATATGAAAGCATCAAATGAAACACTGGTTTTCGTCTAGAACAACCCTGTTTTGAAGGCATTCCATTCCAAAAATAGTTTACAAATCGCACGGGGAACACCATCAGCGAAAGTTACCAAAAGATGAAAGTCAAATGTTTTTACATCTATGGTTGCCAAATATCGTATAATATAACGGTCTTGCTAACTACTTCCTGAAGTCCCCTTTCCATATCTGAGGTGATTAGCAGCAAAAAGTTAAACTGTAGAAGAATATCGAAGATGCCTGCAAGTTTAGGAGCAAAGAGAAAAAGAGGATCAGATGGTATGATGTTTAAGGTTTAATACAGAATAGTGCATGTCAAAAGCAAGGACTTATCCTCTTGACACTCACCCGAACTCAGCATCAGCCAATGAAATTCTACGCAATACATACATCAAACGTAATCTATTACTATGAAAACATCAAACTAAGGGCAAGGTTAAGGGTTCTGAGGAGATAGCATTTCACCTACTAGCTCATGTGGTGGGCTCTCCAAATTCTCGCTCCCCTCCTCTTTAAAATCAGCCATTAGAATCAGACCTCCTCGGAGGTGAGGGGAAAATTGATGTTGGAAGCGGTCATAATCTCCACTTGCTCTAGAGTATGTGCAAGAGTCCAATCCCACTCCACACCTGGCTGCATAATGCGTGCAATGAGGTTCCACGGGGGAATCTCCACGCCGCGACCACGGGCGCATTCCACCGCCATAAACCACGGACGAAGCTCCTCCACTCCTTGTGGCCAAACAACCGGCTCCCACTCATCCTCATTAGAATCAGCCATAGAGAAGCCCTCGCCGGAGGTGAGGGGAAACTTGATGTTGGAAGCGTTCATAATCTCCAGTTGCTCTAGACCATGTGCAATAGTCCAATCCCACTCCACACCAGGCTGCATTAGGCGTGCAATGAGGTTCCACGGGGGAATCTCTACGCCGCGACCACGGGCGCGTCTTACCGCCATAAACCACGGACGAAGCTTCTCCACTCCTTGTGGAGAAACAACCTCATCCCACTCGTCTGGCGGGTAACTTGACACCCTAAAACCACCGCCCGACCTCCTCATCACAGCAAATGAACTACAAGTAGATAAAACAAAAGGGAAACTAAGAATGGAACAACTGTTTCGTCGCCCAAAGGAACTTATGCTTATGAAGCGGCATGGGCAAGAAGCCGAATGTTCCAGAGTAACGAAGGGCACTTTTACTAGACTCGGTAACGGGACTTTGACCGATGTGGACTTTCGAAAGTCTGGATTTACTTAAATGTGTCATTTTAATTTATTATTGAAGAATTGATTAATGGGATTGTATGCTTGTTCAATCATCTAGAGCCTTTCTCGATATTATATATTAATACTACAATTATAATTATGATCATTGGTTTAATACGTTTCATTTGAATCCATGATTTATGAGTTTTGTTTTATAAAATTATATGAATGAACCAAACATTCCACTTTCTTATTAGAATGTAATAAAATTGTACAAATATATGTCAAGGTAGAACATTAATGAATTGATTAAGGTTTATGTAATTTCCATGCCAATCATACAAGGCATACCATGGTGTAATATTTGCTTCTCATGATTAAATATAAAAAATTCAATCTTCTAAAAAACGTACATAATTTGCCATGATAAATGAATTAAATTCTATAATCTAATACTATTATTTTTAACAATATATTTCGTATATACTTGAATATACTTGTATATCATTTTAAGATTTGTATACATTAGATTATAGTTTATTATTCTCGTACTATTCTTAATTGGACATTAAATGGTTAATGAATATATTAGTACTTACTTGTAAATGAACATATAATTATATTATACATATTATGATACTAACATGTATATTTAAAATATACATGTTGAGATATAGAGTTCCAGAAACGAAAGAACAAATCTACACCTTTCACGGCGTAAAAAACACATTATGAAATAAATAGAGACATAAATAAAAGTACATGAATATATATACATGATAATTATATCTGACTAAATATGTAGAATAAATAAATAATTCTAGAGATAAAAATATAGCACCCTAGGTCTATCAAGCACTATTCATGAACTCACATATAATGATTTGATTTCATACATCATATATACTAATGAAATTGAGCAAAAATACATACTCTAGTACATGGAGGTATAATGAATATTTGCAACGATATACTTCCCTGTATGAACCTTACTCACGAAATTCAAATAGGTTCAAACAATTTTCGATTTAATTTTATTCCATATACGAGATCTTTAATGTCCCTAGAAATGCCTTAACCCTATACCCTAAACCCTTTACCCTGGACCTAAGACCCTAAACCCTTAACCCTGAACCCTATATCCTAAACCCTGAACCCTGATAGAGGAGGAAAAGTTCGCGGCCAAAAGTCAACACTCTGTCTAACGCTATAGGGACTTCCAACCCATCCCATTTGATTTAATGCACCAAATATTTCGCATCTTCATCTATCTAAAGGGCCGAGAAGTATGGAAAGTGGTAATTCCCGCGCTTTCTCACACCCCCAAAATGTGGAGGGACGAATGGTCATGCATGATTCCCGCCTATTTTCAAAACTCAAGCGGCATGAAAACGGTCACACGTTAGAGAATGACCTCTGGAATCGTCCCCGCTCAAAGTCTTTTCTCTACTCACTTGCTTCTCTCGCGTGTAGGAGCCCTCGGCGCTCACTTGGAGGTCGTTGTTTTCTGGGCGGAAGCTGTATTGCGCCGTTTCTCTTGTACGTCTTCTCTTTAGTTTTCTCCGATCATCAATACATCTCATTGATTTCTGGTTGTTGTATGCTTGCGATTTCACAATGTATTAGCAGTGTCTCACTTACTACTTGGAAACGTTTGAGAGCGGACACCGTAAGCGTACTCCAAGTCTGAGACCCTGAATTCCGACGATGTAAGCACCTATTAAAGCGCCGCTTTTTGCGGACGGCAGTTTAGCTCGAGTCGAGCTAAACTGCTGCATCCAAAGGGCATCATGAGTTTAGCTCGAGTCGAGCTAAACTTCTGCATCCAAAGGGCAGCAGCAGTTTAGCTCGACTCGAGCTAAACTGCGCCTGAGATAAGTTCTCAAATTTAAAGATGAATTATCTTCAAGGAGTATAATATGTTCTCATAAAATTGGATCTGTTGCATTCCAGGTACAATGGATTATGTCTCAAATGACGAGGTACCGGTTGAAGCGCCTGTAAACCTAGACCTTCCAGACTTTGTGGTTGTACCCTCAAGACAATGGCAGAACAAGACCGTAACAATATACAGTGACGACAATATCTCGTTAGCAGAGGGTTTGATCCGGAACCCACGGTCCAGCTTGGTATCTGACACGGTTGGTCCCCTTGGTGATTCCGTTGTCGTCGTCCAGGTATCACGTTCGTTAGTCGAAGAAGAGTCACAGGATGATTGGAGGTACTCCTTCAAACGTGGCCTATCAGCCACGTCTATCTGGATGGAGTTAGCCTAGAGCCTCATAGTCAACGTGATGTGTATAACCGTTGGGTTGCGGAGCGTAACCGATCCCTAGGAGATCGTACACGATCGTATGATAACTCCTCTAGGAATACCCCCCCACCTATATCACGTCACGGTGAGTTTCTAATGACCCAGCCATCTATCAACTCTGTAGCGGCAAACACGTGCTGCGCTCACCTATGCGTCCAACACTATCCCAGAGATAAAATCTCTACTCTACGGTCGCGTATGTACGACAAGACCACAGTGCAGTTCCGTAACCACATAAAACTCGACGTGCATAGACAGATCCACAAGAATTCAGCGCGGAGGAGTGTGGTGACTCTAGAGGGCATAGATGTTTGTCCCTTCGCCTGGATGAAGATTATGGGAGTGAGCTCCAGTACATTTTATAGAAATGCCAAGTATGCTGCTGCTGGTTTCGAAGCTCAATTTCACGGTAATACTAGTTTACGTAAACCTCAAAATCACACAGTGGTAGCAACTGCCGTCCTAGGGGCCATCCTTGACAAGCATGCCGACCACATGCCCCACAAGAGTCGTGTTCTGCCTTCAGGGGAGACAGTTGTAGCTAAAGTTCTGCCTTCCAGTTTCAAATGGAAGGAATAGATTCCGATCCTCAATGAGCATTTAGCGGACTGTGGATTGCCTCCTATGTCCGCATCTAACTTGAGCAAGATCAGGAGGCTTAGCTATCCAGAATATTACGCCAAACGGGCAGGAGACAACTTCGCTCGTTGCTCAAAATGTGATGAGTTCCAGTCCCAGAAGAAGTTGACGGTTACAGGATCTCAGGCGTCCCTGTTGTGGTCTAAGAAAATGAGGCTGCACAATGACTCTGCAATGGCGCATAGGACTTGTACTACCTAAATCGATTCAGGTCAAAGGCTACTCCGCATGAAGTTCTTACAATTATGCATGACAAAATGGACCACTCGAAGACGGCGTCGCCGGCCTTATCCCACAAGGTCAAACACTTAGACGGTCTCATGAAGCTTCCTCTCGCTATCACCAGAATGCTTGCTCATGGGCATGTGGACCAACGTTACGCCCATTATGGCCTTGACATTTACTCACACGACGCTAATTACACGGTTGGATCGTTTGCGAAGCTCCTTTGGGATCTTGAGTCACCCCCTAAATCCACCTCTAGGGAACTCTTTCAAGAAAATCCGTCCCACCCATTGTATGCCGCGCTTTTGCATGGTTCAGAGATGTGTTTGGATCCTCTTGGCCCTCCTCCTGAGGTTCCAGTTGCTACTAAACCCTTGCCTCCCATTCTTAACGTCCAAATGGATAACGCTGTCAGTGATAACAAGAATAGATTTGTATTTTCATTCTGGTCCCTATTAGTCGCGAAGCGGGTGTTTCGCGAAGTATACGTGAATTTTATGCTGGTCGGCCATACTCATGACGATATTGATGCCCTTTTCGGGCGATGGAGCATGGCTTTGCGGAGGGAGGACTTCCCCACAGTACCTCTCCTCATGAAGTCCTTCATGAAAAATGAAGCTGTACCAACAATTCCGCATCTTATTCAGGAGGTCCCAGATTTCAAGAAATTCATCGCGAAGTGGATGCTTGATGGCGACGATACGTTAATGGGTCACACTAAAGCTCATCAGTTCAAATTCTATGTAGATTCTTCAGGATGCCTAGTCATGAAGTATAAAATCTTCTGTCACGACGACGACTGGTTGCCAAAAGGAGATGGTTGTGGCATCAAGTTGTGGAAGGAGGATTCAGAAGGTCGATCTTTATGACCCCGTGGTGTTCCTGGTGCCGTGGCGCCTCGCGAGATGCGGCACCTGCCTGATGTGATTAAGGGCTTGTCGGGTTTTGTAGATCATTGGGAGAGGCTATCTTCGGATTCAGTCCAGTCCAGAACAATCTATGAGCCACTCTCATACTATTGGAACGATGTTAAAGAGGCTCTTTCCATCCCCTTTGATGCTGTCCCCGCCTTGGAGCATGGTTTTTGGCCATCCACGCGGCTCGCTCACTCCGTCGAAGACGAGTTTCAGGAAGATGGAACTTTGCGCGAGGAGTTCGCAGAGGATGATCACTTTGTTGGTCACAAACGAGATCGCCCAGGACCGTCATTCCGTGTTGCGCGAGACCTTTTTGCAGGGTACTTCTTAGCCCTACGACCCTGCGATGAAGACGATCGTCCTTTCCGGCTTGCGAGGGCCTTGACTGACCCTAATTCGAACCCTGACCTCCCGAACACGCTCCAAGTAGAGTTCTACCGCCCAATTTCCCGAGATGAAAATGTTTTGAAATTCTATACCGGCTGGGATGTGGATGGGAGACTTCGTTGGACAGTTGAGAAGGATGTACCCGAGTCGTGGCAGAGTACTGATGCAGTCATAACAGCTTGGAAATCCAAAGTTAAAAAAAATGTCAACGAGCGGGGCGTTGGCAAGGATCCAACGCTGAAGATCCCACTGAAACAACTGGACATTATAAAGTCCTCCTTGGAGAGATTTGTGTCTCCGGATTTTGAATAAACATATAGCTTTGAAATTGGTGGTCTTGAAGTTCTGAATTTAGTCACATCCCTTATATTCGTTTGAAGACGACTGAACTGAATACCGTACGTCCCTTCATCCAACATTATGTTTTCTAGACAAAGGTAGATGTTTAGCTCGAGTCGACCTATTCAGTTATAGCGTATTAGTTCTAGCGTATTTATGTTTTGAATACTAGCTAAATACATATATTTAATTGGAGGGAACACTATTTAAGTGTTTCAGTCCATTCCTTATTTATCATGTGTACCACATTATAGGCAGCAGTTTAGGCCGAGGCGACCTAAACTGCATTTGGCGTTGAAGCTCGTACTTTACGAGTGCGGGATACCAACAGGTCACCTATAGTTCTTCGTGTAGATTTTTACTTAGTACCCTAAAGCGTTGATTCTATATCATATGTACTGCCACATACCAGCCATTTAGGTCGAGGCGACCTAAACGACATCTAGTGCTGAAGTTCCTAGTTTGGATTTCTGAAGTAGAGCCGATAACATACATTTGTTGCTATGGGACTATACTGAAGTCCGTATGTTCTTTGATTGCATATCATACTGTGGAAACTGAAGGCAGCTATGTTGGTCAAACAACTTGATTGTTTGTACAAGTCTGAAAGAGCCTGTCACGGATTCAATATTTAAGGAGTGTCGACCTAATTTGTATTTCCACACATATATATAATATAAGATTTCCCAGCATATCCGTTGTGTCCATTTCTTGTTATTTGTTTGATGTTCATTTAGGGTGGTTCGACCTACCTTGTATTTTTTCAAATATTTCTAGTAAATCACTACGTTCTTTCATTTCCCATTAGTACTGTGTAATCATGTCCCAAATTAATGGAAATTGCTTATAAGCTTTTCCTTGCCCATTGTGCCCATTTTAACTCAACCTGACCTAATGCATTATTTTGGGAGATGATAAATCTCCCAAAATAACGAATACGGTGTTATTTCCTCAGACGGGCCAACGTCGTCACCGTCAGATCCTGCGTCATCCGATCTGGATTCCTCTAAGTTGCTCTGGGGTGGATCGTCGTCCGCAAGTCCGACACCTCCCATGCCAAATCCGCCCTGTCCGACACCATCCATGCGGGCATCGTCCGCTACATCGTCCGCCACATGGTCTCTTCTTTGTCCGACGTCTTCCTCCTCGTCGTCCTCGTTCGGATCCTCGCCATCGAGGTCATCGTCGGAATGAACCTCCTCTAAGCCATACCATTGTGCCGGACGCGGGGCCCGGCGGTGACGAACGAGTCTTATGTTCGTGTAGATATACACGAGGTCCTCAACTCCTACATGTTTCAATCTATTGCGCACCTTGCTGTGCACGTAGGAGTACATGCTCCTATTGCGCTCACACGCAGACACGCACACGTGTCCAAGTATACGTCTAGCTATTGTTTGGAATGCCCGGGCTCCACCTCCCATTGTGTCCCACCATTTGTGGATAGCAGTGCCGTGCGCGTGGGTATCAATTGAATCAACAAATGCCCCCCGATTCTCAAGGAAATCCCGATACTGGACAAGGATCTAGACGTAATTCTCCTCGTTAGACGATAACTTATGAAGAACCCGGTTTAAAATGATCCTCGACTCCTCGTGGTTATGAAGTGGCGCCCATCCACGTAGGGTCGGATTCAGCATCGCACCTGTCCAATGAAGATCTGTCAACATCATAGCCCATCTGTGGTCGAATGCGAGCATGGCGTGTGCTGCCAGGTCCGCGTTCAATCTAAACGGATGGGAGGAAAAACTGCGGACGTGGTTCTTCAAATCGTACATCACCCTCCAAGCTAGGCCATTGCAGGTGCCTTTCCATCAAAAAGGCGTAATGCCTTCACCACTGGGATGACCATGTATAAGAAGTTATGGCACGTGTTCCAGAAACCGTCCGCACGCACATACTTCCGCATCAGGCGGACCTTGCTCCCCGCTGAGCCCTTCACATCAGGATAGGTTGCTAAAATACGTGCAAACGCCGGATCAATGACCATTCTCTCAAATGCAATCCGAAGTTCCACAAGACGCTCGATCATAATGAAATTGGTTGCGAACCGCATCTCAACGGGCAAACGGATGGTCAGATTGGGACACATCCTGCGAAACAAAGTCATTGATGAATGATGATTTTTAACCCATACGCAAATAAGTCTCGCCTTTCTGACTATGTGCCTCACCCAATCCTCCTTCCCCCAATCTTCGAGTAACAGATCCAAGCAGTGTGCGGCACACCCTTGAACATAAATGTGAGGATATCGTGTCTCGAGCATCCGACTGGATCCAAGCATGTTCGGAGCATTGTCAGTGCAAACTTGGACAACATGTTGCGGTCCGACCCGATCCACGAACGGACGGATCTGAGAAGCGATATAATCGCTATCTTTGTCATGTCCCGTCGTGTCTATGGTTCCAAGGAAAACGTCGCCCCTGGTCCCACTCAAGATAACATTCAGAAGAGGACGACTCTGGACGTTGTCCCAACCGTCTGAACATATTGTAACACCGTATTTCTCTGTGGAATTGCTCGTGAGATCCTTTACTTGTCTCACCATTTCCGCCTTTCTTGCAGTCAATGATTCTTTGCGAATAGCATTCATCGATGGCGGCAGGTATGTCGGGAAGCGGGATCGCACTGTTTCCTGAACGGCGTTAACGAAGGCAGGATGCCTAGCAACGTTGAATGGGATATTGGCTTTGTAGAATGCCGTCGCCCACACTTTATCTAATCGAAGCTTCCTGGAAGCTTTGAATCCTTGCACAATATTCAGGTGACGCATTTCCTTGGCTGGAGAACCGTGGGGTGCCATATTGGGCTCCTAGATAGCTGGCCCATCATTCGCGCGCGCCCCCTCGTTATCGGTAGCTTGAGGTATTACCGGATCTGGGACCCCGTCACCTCCCAAGCCAATGTCTTGAAAATCATCAGGCTCTCTTCTAGGAACTTCACCTTCGCAGTCTACGAACAACCTCCTCACCCGCGCACTCAGTAATCTGAAAATTTATATACCGTAGTTACCTGGACCACCTAAAGGACTGTATCCAAAGTAGGCGAACATTCTATCCCGATGGTACACAATAGTCACATTACAAATTCTACACATAACCTGTCTCAAAGGCCTCGCACCCACCACGCCCAAGTCTTGCAACCACTGATCCCTGGCCTCTACTCTTCGCGGCATGCCTGCGACAGAAAGCAAGAATCTGGAGGGTGAATGCACTATTTAAGGCGAGATGGACCTATTTCAGAAATTGCGCCCGACAATGCACTTCTAGCGTCGTTGAATGAGGGTTGAGGGATGGACTTGCCCTGATTATGTAGAAGATCTCTGATGGAGTTCGGACGGTTCGTTCCAGTGGGCTATGCTTGACCCCTCGCGCACACTTGGGTCTCATGCAGAGGAACCTTAGACGAGACCCCAATGTCCTAAGACACGCAGTGCAAAGAAGGGAGAACAGATCGTGGTGAGTCGCATCTTTTATGGCACTCTCCGAGCGTGTCCGGGGCCAGGAAGCGGAACATCGCGGAATTGTTCCGGGTGGTGCGGACGAGGTCGAACGAGAGCGGGATCGATGGCGATCCACTAACCAGATTCGATTTTGGTCCGCGTTGTAGGAAAAAGATGGTCAGGATCTGCATATATATGGCACTCATGTGCTGACATCGAAAAGGTGGTTCGCACTCCGTGAGATTGGCCCATGTACGGAGATGGATCAACAACGGACGGGCGGACTATCTATAATCCAATCGATTTCAGAATGTGGTCACTCCGTATTCGGACATGGACGACGTACCCCGACGGATTAGAGGCTCGGACGTGGTCCGCCGATCGGAACGTGCGCGTTCTGGAAACGGTCGGACGCAATCTCGGGCCAGGACTGCTGCGGAGGCGGACATAGTTGATAACAAGGCAATTAAACAATATCACGTCGTTCTTCTAGAGCACCGGACACGGGTCGGAACTTTGCGAAACATAATCCGACTTTGGACAGACGGATTGTATCTGGACAGTGAAAACGGCGCCGGATAATACGAACCTCGCACATCTGGCCTTTGGTAGGAGATTGTGCAGGTCCGGTCTCGCGCGGATGGTGATCCTATACGGTCGGATTGGGGCAGCAGGCAAAGTACGTTCGGATTCAATCCGAGGCAGCGTCCTCTGGCAAAGGGCGAATGGCGGACTATAGTGCGCGAGGTATGCGATGATATATAAGCGGGAAGTGCAATAACACGGGTCCCTTTTGATGCAGTTAGCCCGCAAGTAATTGTGGTCGAGTCCTCCCCAGTTTGAAGATGGATCCTTGTGACATCACTAGTCTAGAGGATGAGGTATTAGAGTTCTTGCTCTCTTGGAATCCCGAGAGGAACGAAGTCGTTGGGGACACTGATAAGGAAACTGCTCTAGGAGCGGGCAGTGGAGACAAGGACATCGGCGTAGACAAGGTACAAGTATTGCGGGGAGGTCTATGCATTCCAGCTAACAAGGGATGCAAGTGGAAGGACAACAATATGTACGAAAAGCCTGGAGGAAGTAGTAATGGGAGGTCATCCCCAGCACAGGGACGGAAGCATTCCACCGCTGCTACGACCGCTATAGGTCCTATACGAAGGAACATGCGGGGGAGACCAGCCGATTCCGTAGAGACCGAAACTTCAAAGTCGAGGAACTGGAGGCGATTTGGCCATCCAAGAATTTGAAACTAAAGAATGACATCGAAGACGCTAGGAAATCTAGGTTGTTCAGAAGTAAATAGTGTTCGATTGAACACGGAGAATCCTCGTTATCGACACAATGCATTGGCAATTAGATAAGAGGTTGGAAGATGTATGTGTGCTTAGAAACTGCACTGGATGGATAACCTCGAAACAGAAAGGAGATATCAAACTACGGGGGACGTTCGGAATAGCTCCGTCCTTATAAAACATGGATATACTTAGATCATCAGAAGATCAGCATAATAATAAACGGGAAAAAACATTATAGTAAGGCCGAAAATTTACGAAAATTCTCGGCCCATATATAAAATAGTTAGAGAAAGAGAAGGCCGGAGATAAGCATTCCAAGATTGGTAGTGAGCAGAATCATTATCAGCGGCAACCCTTGTCTATTAAAATCAAGCGTTTTCCCAAAAACCCTGCCAAAAACCCTCCTGTTTGTTCACAATATCGGACATCTTACCGGGAGAAGGCATCGTTCTCCGGCAATACTGTTGGAACTTGTTAAAGGGTGATTAAGCTTCACCCTTAAAAAGCTTGGTTACTTCTACTAAGTCAAATAGAATCTGAAAAAAATGTAGTACTGACCCTTCTTCTTCTACTACTACTAACCTGATCCTGCTAACACCAGAATCCTGCTCCCTGCTCCCTATCTGATCATCAATGCAAAGCTTCCTCATTCAATTCTCCCTAACCCTAACATTCAATACTCAACTCAGATCTGTAAATGCAATGTCTTTACTCATTACTTCTCCGCCAAGTACAACCATACTGCCCATAACTCTGATCTACAGCAGTATCTTCTCCTCTCCTACCTCCTAATCCCTCCTAACTCCTAACCATACCATTGAAAACCCCAGAGACTGAGAGAGAGAGTGAGAGCCGCCATGCTCTCACTCCTCACTACCCCCCAAACCCTAGCCGTCATCCTCCTATGTCCATTTTTCATCCAGTTCAGAATTACATCCGACTGTCAAAACTTCATCCAAAACGCAGTGGACAGTAAATGGGCAGTAACTAACTAGTTACTGCTCCAGGCAGTTTTACCGTTCCTGCTCCTACATTACTGCTCTAGTAAAATGGCAAAAAATCCCTTTAACATTATCCCCCTTTTAGTCTGCATCTGCCCTCAGATGCTCTGGTGCCTAGTTTTATGTAGTTAGCCAAAAATAAAAAAGGAAATAAAAATTAAAAAGAGAGTCTACTACTGGTCCTACCAGTACTCTACGTATCCTACTACCTAGCCACTAGCTGGTGTGGTCTTCATAATGTCTTGGCCCTGTTCGCCTGGTGTCATCTCGGGCTCGGGAACTGCTACTGGTCCGGGTATGGTTCGAGTCGCAACTGGTCCTACTGGAACTGGTGCCTGAACTGACCCAGGGGCTGAGGAAGTAGAAGGCATATCTGGTCCCAACTGGATCGAACCAAGTCTTGACTCCTCCATTACTGGTACTGCTACACCAGTATGGATAAATGCCTCCTGCTGGCCACCTTCATCCTCCACCATTCCCGGCTCCTCATCAGACCAGTACACGAAAGTAGGGTAAGCTTCAGCGAACCTTACCAAGTACCTGTTTTGGCGTTCCTGGTCTTCATTGTAGGCCTTGATTTCCTCCCCGACCTGTTTCTTGGTGGTAGCCAAGATGTGTCGCTGGAGCCCTCGACTGGTTGGTGTAGCACTGCTGTTCGCCACCTCTAGTTGGCGTTTCAGCTCCTGGTTCTCAAGGGCCAGCTGATCGAATCCTCGAAGGCGGGCACTGGTGGCCATCTCCAACTCTATCCGACGCTTCTTGACTTCCTCCAGTTCTCCTCCTCGGGCTGCTCGTGCGGTCTTCTCCTGCTGCTGTGCTCTAGTGAGAGCAGCTAACCGTCCTTGGGTGTCTGCCCATACGGTTTTGAGTGTCGAGAGTTCCAGGGCTGTAGACTGTAAGGTTTCCGCCAACCCCTTGATCTTCCCTTCCAGTTCCTGATTGACAACCTGCAACGACTCATACGATGGCTGCCTCTCTTCTTGCTCCTGCTGCTGTTGCCTGATGCGGGCGGTCTTCTCCAGGAACTGCTGCAGTTGTTCCATCACCTGTCCCAACCCTCCAGCTATTCCATTAGTATCTTCACCCGTAGACTTAAAAGTCTTTCCAAGATTACGGGGGGTCAATGCCACTATGGGTTTGCCCTTCTGTTTCTTCAGTGTCGAGTCTTCCCTTGGGACCTCCTGCTCCTGCTCTTGTGCTACCTGCTTGGCTCGGGTAGGTGAAACTCGCCGGGCCTCCTGCTGTGGTGCTGCCCGTAACTTCAGTAGGGCCCTAGAGACCTCCACTGGCGTATCTCCTGGTTGTACCTGTTTTGCCGTCTTGGCCTTCTTCCTGCCCCTCGTGACGGGTGTCTTTCTGGCGTCCGAGTTGATTGCTCCTCTCTCCACTTCCTCTGCTTCCTCTGAATCTAAGGATTCTGAGGAGCAGTCCTTGTACTTGGGCCGCTGCTCCTGCCTCCTTAATCTTTTCTGAGTTGCTCCCTGCCCTCTTGGTGTTTGCTGTTGGTGCTGTTTCCTTTTCCTCTTTCCTGGTGCGGTTCTCTGCTGACCAGAAGAGGAGGATGACTGGTGTTCGGCTTCGGCTCCTCGTCTCCCTGCCTCCTTAGTTACATTATGGTCCAGTACCCCCTTGGCTCCTTCTCCACTGATCACGTCCGGTGGTAGATCACCTACTGTCCTTACTGGTGTCTGATCTGGCTCACATTCCCTATCGTCCTTTTCTTCCTTGCTGATCTGGGCTGGGGGTGGCTCCACGTACTGCTCATTGTCCGGAAACCAATTCTTCAACAGGGCATCTATAAGCTCCGCTCCTTTAATCTCCCGGGTCTCACTGGTGTGCACCCTGATCAGCATCCTCCTCAGGCTGGATAAGATCAACGGAGCCCAGTTGTGTTCTCCCCTCTTCACGGCTTGGTACATGTTCTCCATCAGTTCGTTGCTGGCGTATAAGGACTTCTTCTTCACACACATTACCTCTACCAGGGCCTTGACTCTATCCTGATACGGCTCATCGAACCCACTGACCCTGGTCCCATCCGTCTTGTGGTCTGCTTTAGTCAAGCCAAACATCTTCATGTACCTCGGGTCCAGGTCTCCACTTGCCTTCGGTATTTTAGATGTCTTGCTGCCCTCTATCCCTAAAGCCTGTGATATTGTCCATGCCGTGATCTCGATTGGTACCCCCCTGACCGTCGCCCTGATCGGTGTGTTGTAGTCGGCCTTCTCTCCCCTCAGGTACTGGAAACCTTCGACAAAGTCTGCCACCAATTCTTCCCTTGGCACCGGCCAGGTGTACTCGTAGAAGGCCCCCAAGCCAACCTTCTCAGCCCAGATGTCGTCCTTAAGCTCCCGCCAGCCCTTCCAGAATTCCATGGGTATGAAGGTCAGGTTGATCTTCCTCCTCCTTTTCTTCTCCACTGTAACTGTCTTTGGAGCCCGAGCTAGGATCGGGGTCTTCTTCCTCCTTGTGTTCCCCCCGGTCCTCTGTATTTCCTCCCCCTCTGGTCTTGTTTGCTGCTCTTCTCCTGCTGTCTGCTGGGTTGGTGGTGGCGGTGCATCCTCCCCTTCCTGCTGTACCTCCATTTGCTCCTGCCCTTCTGCTGCTCCTGTTGTTCTGATGTAGTCGTGTAGAGTCCCCTTTACCCCTGGTCCGTTTGCTGGTGCGTCTTCTTTTTGGCCCCCACTGGTACTTGCGATTCTGTCCATTAGTCCTCCTCTTCTTTTCTGTTGTACTGGTTCTTCGTGTCTCCAATCCCTGAAAGTCAAGACTGACCCCTGGTTCCTATGCGCTCGGCCTCTCTCGTTTTTTCGCTTTTTGTTTTTCCACTCTTTCTGCCTACTACCTCCTGCTCTTTCTCCTATCTTCTTCTGATTTTTCCTATGTTCTCTCTCTAAAGCCCTGATCCTTCGCCACTGCTCTACCCTCTCCCTGGCTGAACTCTTTAGAACTAGAGATTGATCTAATTCTAATTGAAAACCCTCCCAAAAACCCTGAACCTCTAGAGTCACCTGATCGTTTTGGAGTCGCCTTGCTCTTGTCAAGTATCTCCGCCCTCCTTCCTCTTGTGACTGTTCTTCGTCCTTGTGATCTTCTCGCGGCTGTTCTGCTCTGTCTCCTTCGTTGCTCTCCACACTTCCTCCGGTTAGGGTTTCTTCTTCAGGTCGGCTTCGAAGTTCTGTCCACTGCCGTCGCTGGTCCTTGTCCAGTCGCCGCCAATGCTCGTCTTGTATCCACCTTCTATGATCCTCCTCCGCTCGGTACCGTTGTTCTTCCTTGAATCGCCGCCGTTCTTCTAATCTTCGCTGCTCCTTGAGCAGCTGCTCTTCGATCTGTCGCTGTTCTTCGAGTTGTTGCTGGTTCTCGAGCCGCCGCTGCTCCTTGGCTTCTTGCTGCTGGCTCCGTTGCCGCTGCTTCTCAAATCTCCGCTGTTCCTCAAGTTGCTGCTGGTTCTCGGGTTGCTGCTGCTGTGCCCTCTCTAGTTGTTGCTGCCGCACCCCCTCCTGCGCTGCTTCTCTTCTACCCCCGTGGT
Organism: Ceratodon purpureus; assembly: GCA_014871385.1. Classification (NCBI taxonomy): domain Eukaryota; kingdom Viridiplantae; phylum Streptophyta; class Bryopsida; order Pseudoditrichales; family Ditrichaceae; genus Ceratodon; species Ceratodon purpureus. Next base: position 50,592,859 of record CM026426.1, read on the forward strand.
GCAATGCCTTCTCGTCTCGGCCAGTAATGTCTTCTTGTGCTTCTCTATTCCTTCGTCCCGCTTCTCTCCAATCTCCTCTACTCTCGAGGTTCCGTTGTCGACCCAAAACAAAAGAGTTAAAATGGCCCCTTGGCTCCACCACATGCTCTCGGGTTTCATCCCGGTGGGATGAAATTAGTTGGTTCGTTTCCATTCGTCGAGCCTGAATGAATGATGGCTCCTGTTCGGATGAACTCCGTCCTCTCTCCTCCTTAATGGGCCGTCCACTTGACCCTCCAATCGTTTTCACCTCTACCGGTACGACCTCTATTACTCTACAACTTATGACTTCCAATCCTTCCTTTTCCTTTGTTTTTTCTTTTTCTCTTTTTCCTTTATTTTTTTCTTTTTTCTGATTTTTCTCCTTTCCATTATTTTGTTCAATTGCCTCCTTCATGTCTCTTTCCCTTAACTGCTGCCCTTCTTGTTGTTCATTTTCATTTATCTTTTGACTTTCACTTTTTTCCGCACTGTTTTCTTTGCCCCTCTGCTGATTTACTGCTTCACTTTCTCCTTTTTCGCAGCTTTTTCCACTCTCTATCCCTGGATTTTCTAACCCTGACTGGACACTATCCCCCTTTTGCTCGTTGACCAGTCCTCTGGTCAAATGTGCGGGTGTCCTGGTTTCCACTACTCCTTTCTCATAAAATCGATATGGTTTTAACTTATTAATGTTAACTAAAACCGGGTCCGGTTCGAAATTTTTTAACTGGACCAGCAGAGCAGTATTGTTGGGGAGCCTGTACTGGACCCTATAAGGTCCAAACCACCGACTTTTGAATTTCCCCACATGCTCCTTGTGGCCCTTGGGATACCAGAGCACATAATCGCCCACTTGTAAATCCTTTCGCTTGTAGTGTTGCTGGCTCCAAAGTGCCCTGTTCCACTGTTTTGCTCCTACTGCTTCCTGGGCCTCTAGTCTTGAAGTGTCCATCTGCTCCAAATCCGCAATCCTGGCTGCCAACACCCTGGTTGGTGTATAATCTATTTCTGAGCTGGTCTTCCTGGTTGGTACTATATACTCTGTTGGCATTAACGGATGTAAGCCATAGACCAGTTGAAATGGTGTGTGACCTGTAGTGACCTTGTAAGCAGTCCTGTAGGAGAGCAGTACAGTATGAAGATGCTCATCCCAATCTGTTCGCCTATCATTGACCAACTTGCTCAGTAGGTGACCAATCACCTTGTTTGTTGATTCAGCCTGCCCATTACCCTGAGGGTAATAGGTTGTTGATGTGCGATGCTGGAGCAGAAAATGCTCTACCAGGTGTTCTATAGCCTCATTAATAAAATGAGAACCCTGGTCACTTACAAGTGTCAAAGGACACCCGTATCTTGAAAGGATTTGCTCATACAAAAACTTAGCAGTAACTGCTGCTGAATTAGTTTTTAGCGCCCTTGCCTCCACCCACTTGGTAGCATAATCTGTAGCCACCAGTATGTACCTGTTCCCTGTTCTGGATGCTGTTGGTTTAATGGGCCCGATAAAGTCCAATCCCCATTTCATGAATGGTTCTGCTGGCATACTGGCCACTAAGGTAGCTAAACCAGTATTTGCCATGCCTCCCACTCTCTGGCATCTGTCACACGCCTTGCAGTATTCTGCAACATCCCGATGTATCGCTGGCCACCAGTATCCGGCGTCCAGTATCTTCATGCTGGTGATATCTTGTGAGAAATGACCACCTGCTACTCCATTGTGCATTTCCTTCATTACCACCTGTGCCTGTACTGGGTCCAGTACCCTCCTGACCACCAGATCATGTCCTCGCTTGTGCAGAACTCCCTGGACCAGTGTATAGGGCAGTGACTTCAGAATCAACTTCCGCTGCTCCTCCTTGGACAAGTCCTGTCATACAACACCAGATTTCAGGTAAGACCGTACATCTTCTAACCATTCTGGTTTAACGTAAAACAAATTTGCATCCTTGGTCTGGTCCTCAACACCAGTTGCGGGTTCTCCGTTGGGCAGTCTTGACATCCCATCTGCCACTCCATGATTTTTCCCTGGCTTATACACCACTGTAAAATCGTACTCTTGAAACAGCAGTAGCCATCTTGCTATCCTCCCTGATACCTGCGGCTTATTGACCAGATACACCAGTGCCATGTGGTCAACATAGAAAACAAACTTATTGCCCAGTAGATAATGCCTATACTTATTCAGAGCATAAACCATTGCCAAAGCCTCCCTTTCAGTGGTACTATAGTTCTTCTCAGCAGAATTCAGTAACCTGCTGGCATAAGAAATGGGCTGGTCACACTTCCCTGTTGGATTCTGGGCCAGCATCACTCCCAATGCTATATTTGAAGCATCCGAATGCACATGAAACTCCAGGTCCCATCTTGGTGCAATGAGAATTGACGCATTCTGGTACTGCTCCTTGATTTTCTTCCAGGCCTGCTCACACTGGTCTGACCAGATGAACTCCTCTGTCTTCCTCATGAGCATAGTGATTGGCTCCATGATATGTGCATACGACTTAATGTAGCACCTGTTAAACTGGGCAAAACCGTTAAAAACCTGCACATCTACCGGTTTTTCTGGTCTAGTCATATTCTCTACTGCTTCAATTTTCTTAGGATCAGGAAATTTCCCTTCCTTAGACACAATGTGGCCCAGTATAATACCAGAGAAAACCAGTAGTAAACATTTCTCAGGATTTAGACTTATCCCATACTCCCGGCATTTCTCAAAACACTTCCGCAGCTTGACCAGATGACTAATAATGTCACTGTACACACTAAAATCATCCAAAAACAATTTCATAAAATCACCAATGAAATCACGAAAAGCTTTGTTTACTGCCCTCTGGTATGTGGGAGGTGCGTTTTTCAGCCCAAAAGGCATGACTATCCACACAAATGCTCCCCAGTCTGTTACAAAAGCAGTCTTCTGCCGGTCCTCTGGTGCTATCTGAATCTGGTGGTACCCGGAGTACCCATCCAGAAACGAATATATCTCGTGTCCTGCCACAGAATCCAACACTTCCTCAGTAAATGGGAGGGAAGCTTGTACGTGAGCGGAGAGCGCAGAGCGGAGAGCGGTGAGCGCAGATTTGGAGAGCGGAGAGCACAGAATGGGGGACAGAACCTTAAAATAGCAATTTTTTTACTAAAAATAAATTATAAAATTAGAAGATTCAAATATTCTTAGTGTATTTTTGGAAATTTACTAATTTTAGTAATTTAATTGACACTATAACCGTGGACTAATTACAGTATTTTCATTGAATTTGTAGTTCGTTTTCTCTTTTCTTGGTGATTAATTTTTTAACGTGCACCAATTACTATGCTCCAGCTCCTTCTAACTAGTTCAAGCATACATTAATTCCCCTTATCTCCTCAAATTTATATGCAAATTACCGCTTAAAATGTATTGGTACTGAACCTCTGAACAGGGATCAAGTAACATTTAATTTCGTAACATTTTCTTAACATTGATAGAATTCATCCACCATAGTCTACATGCCTTTCTCCTTTTTTTTAATTTTTTAAATTTTTTTGATATTTGTCTTGTATTTTTTATAAAATTTTCTTTATTCTATCTATCTTGTTAGAGGGGTCAAAAGCCTCCTTTCATTTAATTCTCTCCTTCATTTTATTTTCACAATCATTTTATTTTCACATTCAATTTGTTAATCTCCTTCATATTATTTTCCACCTTCATATTAAATATTGCTATTCTTTACTTTAATCTTTTTAATTTCAATTTATATAAATGTTTTTTTTTTTTTTTTTTTTTTTTTTTTTTTTCATTCTTTAATTTAAAAAAAAAATTTAAATGCTAAATGACCTCTGCTAAACCTTCATCTTTTTCCATTCGGTTTAGGAGGATGACAACTTTTAAATGAATGAATAGCCGATTTTCAAGGGCGCCAAGCATCTTCTTCAGGGATATTTAAGATAAGAGTAGGGAATGTCTCTGCCTCTTTTGTGTTGGTGTTATGTGAAGCTCTTTTCCGTAGTGCGGGACAGCAGCTATGGAAGACGTCAGAGATATTATTGTTTCACTTGCTGACGATGTTTGTCCATTTCAACCATATGTTGAGGTGGAGGACGAAGAAGAGGTGATGGCCAACAGCCAAGGGCGTCCTTCGACAACGGATGTTGACGTACAATCGGATGTAAGAGCTGACCCTCCACGTTCAGAAAATTCGGATGATATCAGAGTGCTGGAGGAGGACGCAGATGTGCCTTTGCAACCTCATGCATACTCCAAGGTTGGAAAGATCCCAAGGGGAACCTATTCCAGGGAATCAGTGGTGGGGCATTGCTGAAACGTTCATACCAAGGACACGCTCCAAGTGTGGGAACGAAAGTGAATGAGAATGTAGTTTGTCCTGTAGTACAGTCAGCGGCTGGCAGTCCTGCTGATAGTGTAGTGGGCAACCCTAAACGTGTTAGGTTCGAAGAGTGAGACATCTAATAACAAGTATATGTTTGCTGTAAGAAAGGGTACATGTCAGGGGAAACGAGGTACATAGTGCACTTGTTCAAGATAGAATGTATTGAAATAGAATGCAATCAATGAGAACGACAAAGCCTTTATAATGAAAAAGTCAATATAGCTTTCGTGTTGCGGACTTAGTACATGGTATATTACTAAAATCATTCACTCCGTGACAAATGGCCATTGTGGAAATGGCAGTTCTAAAGTAGGAGGGCTACCTACTTCTTCGCCAAGGGGTGACGCAAGATTCCACTCTCTAAGAGTAGCTTGACCTCGTTGAAGCTGAAGGTAGGCGCATGGATGAAAAGCTCGGCTTCGGGATCACGGTTGCAGACCTTCAAGAATATGTAGTAAAGGTGCTTACAATATGTGAACTGAGTCTTGCCACGGAACGTAGTCATCGTCTTCTTGAATGCTGGGCAAGTGCAACCAGGGTAAGAACTGATGGTAATCTGGTACCGTGTGATGTGTGGAGCGACACCCGAATCCAGCCCAATGATGCAACCGTGGCCCGGCTCAGGTACCATTGTGACGGAACGGAGGCGCGCTTTAAGAGACTCAGAGGAGTCCATGGAGAGTCGCTGCGCTTGATTGGGACGAGTGGCGGTGCGCTTCACCATCTTGCCGTCTCTCTTGCCTGGGTAGCGGTCAGCGTCTGCAGGGACTGGCACTGAGCTGAGATTTGCCGGGGGCGGGGCAGAGGAGAAGAGGCGTCTTGGGGAGACCGGTTTCTTCGGCGGAAGTTGAAAGCCCGCTGCTTCGAGGGCAAGAATCTCAGTGAGTTTTAGGTTAGTACCAAGTTTCACTGGCCACACCTCTGGAATGGAGGGGAATTCCTGGTCCTTTGAGTAGTGTGCTACCCACTTCCGCTTAGAGCCTTTCACGCAGCGCTCAATATCATCAGAGCAGAAGAAGAACTCAGTCTTCTCGACTAGGTTCCTGCGATAGTTAGTCCAGAGCCCAGTGTAGGTCGGGGGAGCTGTGCAATGGGGCCCCGTGACAATTCTCTCAGTGCACTTCTTCTTTGTTTGAGCTCTCTGGGCCCAGCAGCACTTCGCAGAAAGTTTGTGAAGTCTCGAAATGTGCCACTCCTTCACGTCGACCTTCGTTTCTTCAACCGCGTTGACATGGCGAATGCCGCCCTTGTTCACTGGTGAAGGTAAAGGGGAATCAACTTCCTGAGCAGGAGATTGGGTACCTTGTACCTCGGTGTCGTGTTCGGAGTCGTCTTCCACAATGACAGGCATCTGCATAGGGCGAGCCCTGACGGCACGTCTTGCGCCTCTTGGGCGTGAGAAGTTTGTCTTATCCGGGCGATGAGACTCCTCGTCAGCTCCGATAAGGACGTCGGCTTTTCGCTTCTGTGAAACGAAGACTTCCGCTCCAGGCATGATAGGCTGACGGGTGCAGAACTCATCCGCGCCTGGCATATCGAGCATGGGCTTGTCGAGCAGTGTAGGATTTCCCCATTTCTTCGCGTTGCGTTCAGCCATCCGGAGCCTCAGTTCCTTCTTGGACGGTCCTGTTCCGCCGACGTCACCTTTGAGGAACTGGTAGTAGTTGACAACCTGAAGAAATGCCCGAACAAAATCGTCCACGGTAGCAACGTAGAGGTCGTTCCCGTTGTTTCCTGAAGCTTGGAGCCACTTGTTGTGAACTGTTTCGGCGAGGTTACAGGTGGGCATCTCTGTGAGTTCTTCTTTCGTGAATTTCTGCAGATTTCACAGTAGATGCCGTTAGATTCACGGATTAGAGTTTTGTAGGTTAGGGCTAGGAAAGCAGTATCAAGAACATGAAAACAGAGTGCAGAGATAATACCTCGGTCATGAATCCCCCCCACTGGCGGAAGCGGTGGTGCCAGAATGACAGCCACTGATCGAGTTTGATGAGCCCGCTCTCGCCAACGACCCCGGTGGATGCCCACCATGCTCGCAACGCGTGGTACAGAGTTTCCGCCTCTGCCATGCTGGTCGCATTCTTGTACTGAGTGCACATCTTCTTGTGCTGTTCCTAGAGTTCTTCGGGGAAGTGCTTCTGCGTATACGCCAACATGTTCTGAGTCCAGTGGAACAAGCACGACCTCTCCCGGTCCTCCATTGGGTCCTCTTTGTTGCCATTGCCGTAAAGGATTCGCACTGCATTCCAATTCGCCTGTGCGTTATCCGCCATGAACCCCTTGAAGTTCGGCGCTGCAACGCCATTGATCTCCATGACCAGGTTCAGGTTTTTCCAGAAGACGAGTTGGGCGTCCGTGTCCTCGGACTGCATGTCGCAAGTGGCGATTGTCATCACGCGGCAGTAGGTGGCGTCGTACACATGGCACGCCATGGTCGACCAGTCTTTGACGCGTTTTACATGGTCGAACATGATCCATGCGTTTTCCAAGTCGCCACCAGCTTGCATTCGGCTGACCAAGTCGACACCACTTCCCGGCCCGATCTCCGACATCTTGAAGACAAAGACTTTGTCACGCATGGATCCCTGACCAGGAAACCTATTCTCCTGGACATACGCCCAGAGACTGTTACCACGGAGCTTGGTGATACCGTCCATGATTCCGTACCTTTTGAATTTTTTGAAGGTGGCGACTTTGTTGCGGATGTTTGGTGACGCCATGTCTTTGCAACGATCCAGAACAGGAACCAGCTCCTCCATCGTCAGCTTCCTCGGTGGTGCATCTTCGGGCTGTAGTAGGTAGCTCCCGATGAGGAGTTTGCTCCCCTCCAGGACAACGGCGCTCTTTGTTGCTTTGTTGTTCATCTCTACCTGCTCTTCTATTAAGCTACTAATCTCTGCTTTAGAATCTCTGTAGTCTCCAACTTTCACTGGATGATCATGTGTTTCTATGTGATAACAAGCTCTAGTCTGATTCGGTTTGCCCACAACGTAATAAATCTTAGCCTCGCATGTAGCTACACATGATGGAGGTTCTTTACATACCTTGCACACTAGCGTCGAGTCAGATGGAGGAGGCTGATCCATGACAAAAGCTTGCAGGGTACAGCCTTCGAACTCAGTCTCGTTTACCTCGAAGATCTTGGGAACACGCTTCAGGAAGTCACACTCCTCGTTCGTGCAACGCAGCCATCCAACACAGGTGGAACTTCGAAAAGACAGTCCAAAGTCGTTTTTGATGTTTGTTGTGATGGTCTTGGTCCACAAGTGTCCGTCGTATCGTTTGTCCATTCCCTGCATTGACTTGGCGGCGAGCTTAGAGGATCTTGCAGCAGCTGGGGGCAACTCAAAAAGAACCGGACCATCAAACTTCGCAGGCAAGTACTCTACTCTCTCGTGTCTAATAGTGGAATAGTCTATCTTTTTCAAAATGTTTTTTGACCCACGCGTCTTTGCAAGCTGTTGAAGGAGGGGGACAATGCTAACTGTGACCTGGGACAATGGAGGAGACACATTGGAAGGAGGAGCATCTGCGTGGACCTTGGGCACCAACTTGACGGGACTGACTTCGTCATCAGAGGAGAGAGTAATGACTGTCGGAGGCGGAGGTTTCTCTACGTCTGAAGTTTCAGTACCAGGCTCGACCTTGACCTTGACATCACGAGGTAAGGGAGTCTGAATTGTGCAAGTAGAAGAGCGACGGGGGGTGAGGATCTCAGTGGATGCAGCCATCAGAGAATCAGTAAGACCATAGACTCTATAGGATCCAGGGAAGAGTCTCCACTGCAACATATTATTCTCATCTCTCATTGAAGGTTGCCCGAGGGTGTGGGTAACCTCCGCAGTAACGTCATCGAAGATCTCCTCCTCTATACTGATGGAATCCTCACAAAAATGAAATCTGAGACTTAGGCAAAGAGAGGAAACTGTAGCTAGACCATCGTCATCTACGCAAAACCTAAGGGGGATACCCATGCCTTGGGCGTACAGACAGACCATTCGCATATTTGCAGGCAATTCAGAGATATTACAGGAAGAAGGGAGAAGAGGGAGTGTACTAGCGAAGCAGTATCGCGAGAGCAAAGTGAGAGGAATGATGCATCGCTGTTGATCATTTTATTCTAGTTGGAATGTCCATGTGGACGACTAGGTAATGATTCATTCTGTTACGAAACGAATGTATGATTAAAGAGAGACGGCGCTAACTAATTAGAATGTTGCTTTCTGCAGGCATGAGGGTAGGGATTTTTAGAAGTACGCATTTAATATATGAATCGTGGAACCGATTCTATTCGATGTGGAGGATGGTTAGATTAGACTGAGCCGTCAGTTGTGTCCATATTTAATATAAGTTTTCCAGTGCTTAATTTAAAACTTTTATTATTTTGTGGGCTTCGTTTATTCTCTTCCAATATAGATTGATCTCATCAGCTTTAATTCAAAATGCAATTATTTATAGTTTTCACTAATTTAAGTAGGTTAAATATTAAGGGCTGAATCAGAGGACTTGAAGGTTTGGAATATATAAGAGGAAGGGAAGTTAGAAGGAGAGCTATATTGTGAGGAGAGTTCTCTCGTTAGTTAGACACATGAAGGAGAGTGGAGGGTCAGCTCCCTCCACTTATGTCACTCCTAAACCTAGAAGAAAACCAGGTGGTACAGATTTTACGAATAGGAGAGCGAGGAAAAGGAGAGAATCACGTAGAAAAGAGAAGTCGAAAGGCAACCTCTTGAGTGCACCTTTGAAGGTTAGAGGAGTAGGGCTGCCTCTGGCAATTAATTTTTGTAGCATTCGGAAACTCATTCTCGAGTCTATAGTGGAAATAAAAGATGAGGTTTTAGATGTTCCAGTTGGGGACCATGGTGTAGTAAACATGGACGATAAAAGCAATGAGATGACGGAACATTTAGGGTTTAGTGGTTTAGAAACACCACAGTCTCCGCAGCCTTCGTTTGGCTTAAACGAGTCACTTCTAGAAGAGATAGCTTTAGTATCCACAGAGGATCTACTTTCTACAGAAGTAAGTTACTGACCTTCCATTTAAATCTTGAATGTGTATTGGTCAATTCGGAATCAGACTGCTTCGTTTCTGATGTTATTGTCTTGACTAGCATAATTCTAGTTGTAACCGACGTACTTTACTGTGCTTTATGTTTTGCGAAATCTTAGACTTATTTTAAATGCAGATTTCAGAAAGTAAAATTCTGAATTCTCCTTTGTAGTTAAGCTAACTTTGTTCTTTTGAGGAAGTGGACCGAGGGTGGAGGTTCTAGATTTGCTAAACAGAGTCGAGGAGTGAGGGGGGGCAATTCAGAAGCTCCAGAAGGAACTGGTGAGTGGGTGGGAGGTGCTGCGAGAGCAAGGAGAGCAATAATGGAGGAAGGAGAGGCAGTGGATCGTCAACACGCGGCCCGTGGAGGTCTTAAAAAAGGTGGGCGAAAAGGGGCGCTGCGGGGAGGGCGAGCAGGTGGGAGTGGGGGAGGCCGTGGTAGGGGTGCAGAGGGGAAGGGTTCGAAGATGCAGGTCGAGAGGGGGCGTCGCGGAGGTGAGAGGCGGGGAGAGCAGCGCGGTGGGCGAGGAGCAGGGCGTGGTCGCATCAACGTAGAGGAGGGCTCCGAAATGGCTGCCCAGGCTTGGGGAGACGAAGATATCCAGAATGGGGATCAAGGACCGGAAGAGCACGAAGAGGATCAGGAGGTTGAACAACAGGGCGAGGACCAAGAGAAAGACGACGACGACGAGGATGGTGAGGAAGACGACCACGACCAGGATGGAGAAGAGGAAGAGGAGAACGAGCAGGATGGAGAAGAGGACGAGGAGGACGAGCAAGAAGAGGTTGGAGTAGAGGAGCACGGACAGCAGCAGCGCCGCCGCTACACCGACGTCGAGGTATTGAATTACCGAGGGATTGAGTGAGGATGGTGGGTTCAAGTGTATGCTTGAGGTTTGTGGGGATTTGTCAAAATTTGGTTTTGGGGTTTTGGGATTTTAGGTTTGGTTGGATTGTTGGGGTTTGTCGGAATGGCTTTGGTGCTTGAAGCTTTCGGCCCCGAATGTATGTGGAGGGCCTTGAGCAGTGAGCTGCTTGCCGAGGCTCGGCCCCTAAGGCAGGGCCAATGATGCAGCCATGGCTCTTTTTTTTTTCTCAATGCCATTGGTGCTTGAAGCTTTCGGCCCCGAATGTATGCGGGGGGCCTTGAGCAGTGAGCTGCTTGCGGAGGCTCGGCCCCTGTGGCTGGGCCGATGATGCAGCCACGGCTCTTTTTTTTTTTTCAATGCCATTGGTGCTTGAAGCTTTCGGCCCCGAATGTATGTCGGGGGCCTTGAGCACTGAGCTACTTGCGGAGGCTCAGCCCCTGTGGCAGGGCCAATGATGCAGCCATGGCTCTCTTTTTTTTTCTCAATGGCTTTGGTGCTTGAAGCTTTCGGCCCCGAATGTATGTGGGGGGCCTTGAGCAGTGAGCTGCTGGCGGAGGCTCAGCCCTTGTGGCTGGGCCGATGATGCAGCCATGGCTCTCTTTTTTCTTCTCAATGGCTTTGGTGCTTAAAGCTTTCGGCCCCGAATGTATGTGGGGGGCCTTGAGCACTGAGCTGCTTGCAGAGGCTCGGCCCCTTGTGGCTGGGCCAATGATGCAGCCACGGCTCTTTTTTTTTTCTCAATGGCTTTGGTGCTTGAAGCTTTCGGCCCTAAATGTATGTGGAGGGCCTTGAGCACTGAGCTACTTGCGGAGGCTCAGCCCCTGTGGCAGGGCCGATGATGCACCCATGGCTCTCTTGTTTTTTCTCAATGCCATTGGTGCTTGAAGCTTTCGGCCCCGAATGTATGTGGGGGGCCTTGAGCACTGAGCTGCTTGCGGAGGCTCGGCCCCTGTGGCAAGGCCGATGATGCAGCCATGGCTCACTTTTTTTTTCTCAATGCCATTGGTGCTTGAAGCTTTCGGCCCCGAATGTATGTGGGGGGCCTTGAGCATTGAGCTGCTTGCGGAGGCTCGGCCCCTGTGGCTGGGCCGATGATGCAGCCACGGCTCTTTTTTTTTTTCTCAATGCCATTGGTGCTTGAAGCTTTCGGCCCCGAATGTATGTGGGGGGCCTTGAGCACTCAGCTGCTTGCGGAGGCTCGGCCCTTGTGGCTGGGCCGATGATGCAGCCATGGCTCTCTTTTTTTTTCTCAATGGCTTTGGTGCTTGAAGCTTTCGGCCCCGAATGTATGTGGGGGGCCTTGAGCAGTGAGCTGCTGGCGGAGGCTCAGCCCTTGTGGCTGGGCCGATGATGCAGCCATGGCTCTCTTTTTTCTTCTCAATGGCTTTGGTGCTTAAAGCTTTCGGCCCCGAATGTATGTGGGGGGCCTTGAGCACTGAGCTGCTTGCAGAGGCTCGGCCCCTTGTGGCTGGGCCAATGATGTAGCCACGGCTCTTTTTTTTTTCTCAATGGCTTTGGTGCTTGAAGCTTTCGGCCCCGAATGTATGTAGAGGGCCTTGAGCACTGAGCTACTTGCGGAGGCTCAGCCCCTGTGGCAGGGCCGATGATGCACCCATGGCTCTCTTGTTTTTTCTCAATGCCATTGGTGCTTGAAGCTTTCGGCCCCGAATGTATGTGGGGGGCCTTGAGCACTGAGCTGCTTGCGGAGGCTCGGCCCCTGTGGCTGGGCCGATGATGCAGCCATGGCTCACTTTTTTTTTCTCAATGCCATTGGTGCTTGAAGCTTTCGGCCCCGAATGTATGTGGGGGGCCTTGAGCATTGAGCTGCTTGCGGAGGCTCGGCCCCTGTGGCTGGGCCGATGATGCAGCCACGGCTTTTTTTTTTTTTCTCAATGCCATTGGTGCTTGAAGCTTTCGGCCCCGAATGTATGTGGGGGGCCTTGAGCACTGAGCTGCGTGCGGAGGCTCGGCCCTTGTGGCAGGGCCGATGATGCAGCCACGGCTCTTTTGTTTTTCCTCAATGCCATTGGTGCTCGAAGCTTTCGGCCCCGAATGTATGTGGAGGGCCTTGAGCATTGAGCTGCTTGCGGAGGCTCGGCCCCTGTGGCTAGGCCGATGATGCAGCCATGGCTCTCTTTTTTTTTCTCAATGCCATTGGTGCTTGAAGCTTTCGGCCCCGAATGTATGTGGGGGCCTTGAGCAGAGAGCTGCTTGCGGAGGCTCGGCCCTTGTGGCTGGGCCGATGATGCAGCCATGGCTTACTTTTTTTTTCTCAATGCCATTGGTGCTTGAAGCTTTCGGCCACGAACGTATGTGGGGGGCCTTGAGCAGTGAGCTGCGTGCGGAGGCTTGGCCCTTGTGGCTGGGCCGATGATGCAGCCACGGCGCTTTTGTATTTTCTCAATGCCATTGGTGCTTGAAGCTTTCGGCCCCGAATGTATGTGGGGGGCCTTGAGCACTCAGCTGCTTGCAGAGGCTCGGCCCTTGTGGCTGGGCCAATGATGCAGCCACGGCTCTTTTTTTTTTCTCAATGGCTTTGGTGCTTGAAGCTTTCGGCCCGGAATGTATGTGGGGGGCCTTGAGCACTCAGCTGCTTGCGGAGGCTCGGCCCTTGTGGCTGGGCCGATGATGCAGCCACGGCTCTTTTTTTTTTCTCAATGCCATTGGTGCTTGAAGCTTTCGGACCCGAATGTATGTGGGGGGCCTTGAGCAGTGAGCTGCTTGCGGAGGCTCGGCCCCTGTGGCTGGGCCGATGATGCAGCCAGGGCTCTTTTTTTTTTTCTCAATGCCATTGGTGCTTGAAGCTTTCGGCCCCGAATGTATGTGGGGGGCCTTGAGCACTAAGCTGCTTGCAGTGGCTCGGCCCTTGTGGCTGGGCCGATGATGCTGCCATGGCTCACTTTTTTTTTCTCAATGCCATTGGTGCTTGAAGCTTTCGGCCCGGAATGTATGTGGGGGGCCTTGAGCATTGAGCTGCGTGCGGAGGCTCGGCCCTTGTGGCAGGGCCGATGATGCAGCCACGGCTCTTTTGTTTTTCCTCAATGCCATTGGTGCTCGAAGCTTTCGGCCCCGAATGTATGTGGAGGGCCTTGAGCATTGAGCTGCTTGCGGAGGCTCGGCCCCTGTGGCTAGGCCGATGATGCAGCCATGGCTCTCTTTTTTTTTCTCAATGCCATTGGTGCTTGAAGCTTTCGGCCCCGAATGTATGTGGGGGCCTTGACCATTGAGCTGCTTGCGGAGGCTCGGCCCTTGTGGCAGGGCCGATGATGCAGCCATGGCTTACTTTTTTTTTCTCAATGCCATTGGTGCTTGAAGCTTTCGGCCACGAACGTATGTGGGGGGCCTTGAGCAGTGAGCTGCGTGCGGAGGCTTGGCCCTTGTGGCTGGGCCGATGATGCAGCCACGGCGCTTTTGTATTTTCTCAATGCCATTGGTGCTTGAAGCTTTCGGCCCCGAATGTATGTGGGGGGCCTTGAGCACTCAGCTGCTTGCGGAGGCTCGGCCCTTGTGGCTGGGCCGATGATGCAGCCATGGCTCTCTTTTTTTTTCTCAATGGCTTTGGTGCTTGAAGCTTTCGGCCCCGAATGTATGTGGGGGGCCTTGAGCAGTGAGCTGCTTGCGGAGGCTCGGCCCCTGTGGCTGGGCCGATGATGCAGCCACAGCTTTTTTTTTTTTTCTCAATGCCATTGGTGCTTGAAGCTTTCGGCCCCGAATGTATGTGGGGGGCCTTGAGCATTGAGCTACTTGCGGAGGCTCGGCCCTTGTGGCTGGGCCGATGATGCAGCCACGGCTCTTTTTTTTTTCTCAATGCCATTGGTGCTTGAAGCTTTCGGCCCCGAATGTATGTGGGGGGCCTTGAGCAGTGAGCTGCTTGCGGAGGCTGGGCCCCTGTGGGTGGGCCGATGATGCAGCCAGGGCTCTTTTTTTTTTTCTCAATGCCATTGGTGCTTGAAGCTTTCGGCCCCGAATGTATGTGGGGGGCCTTGAGCACTAAGCTGCTTGCGGAGGCTCGGCCCTTGTGGCTGGGCCGATGATGCAGCCATGGCTCACTTTTTTTTTCTCAATGCCATTGGTGCTTGAAGCTTTCGGCCCCGAATGTATGTGGGGGGCCTTGAGCATTGAGCTGCGTGCGGAGGCTCGGACTTGTGGCAGGGCCGATGATGCAGCCACGGCTCTTTTGTTTTTCCTCAATGCCATTGGTGCTCGAAGCTTTCGGCCCCGAATGTATGTGGAGGGCCTTGAGCATTGAGCTGCTTGCGGAGGCTCGGCCCTTGTGGCTGGGCCGATGATGCAGCCATGGCTTACTTTTTTTTTCTCAATGCCATTGGTGCTTGAAGCTTTCGGCCACGAACGTATGTGGGGGGCCTTGAGCAGTGAGCTGCGTGCGGAGGCTTGGCCCTTGTGGCTGGGCCGATGATGCAGCCATGGCTCTCTTTTTTTTTCTCAATGGCTTTGGTGCTTGAAGCTTTCGGCCCCGAATGTATGTGGGGGGCCTTGAGCAGTGAGCTGCTTGCGGAGGCTCGGCCCCTGTGGCTGGGCCGATGATGCAGCCACAGCTCTTTTTTTTTTTCTCAATGCCATTGGTGCTTGAAGCTTTCGGCCCCCAATGTATGTGGGGGGCCTTGAGCAGTGAGCTGCTTGCGGAGGCTGGGCCCCTGTGGGTGGGCCGATGATGCAGCCAGGGCTCTTTTTTTTTTTCTCAATGCCATTGGTGCTTGAAGCTTTCGGCCCCGAATGTATGTGGGGGGCCTTGAGCACTAAGCTGCTTGCGGAGGCTCGGCCCTTGTGGCTGGGCCGATGATGCAGCCATGGCTTACTTTTTTTTTCTCAATGCCATTGGTGCTTGAAGCTTTCGGCCACGAACGTATGTGGGGGGCCTTGAGCAGTGAGCTGCGTGCGGAGGCTTGGCCCTTGTGGCTGGGCCGATGATGCAGCCACGGCGCTTTTGTATTTTCTCAATGCCATTGGTGCTTGAAGCTTTCGGCCCCGAATGTATGTGGGGGGCCTTGAGCACTCAGCTGCTTGCGGAGGCTCGGCCCTTGTGGCTGGGCCGATGATGCAGCCATGGCTCTCTTTTTTTTTCTCAATGGCTTTGGTGCTTGAAGCTTTCGGCCCGGAATGTATGTGGGGGGCCTTGAGCAGTGAGCTGCTTGCGGAGGCTCGGCCCCTGTGGCTGGGCCGATGA
The DNA here is from genome assembly GCA_014871385.1 of Ceratodon purpureus. Lineage (NCBI taxonomy): Eukaryota > Viridiplantae > Streptophyta > Bryopsida > Pseudoditrichales > Ditrichaceae > Ceratodon > Ceratodon purpureus. Next base: position 50,608,351 of record CM026426.1, read on the forward strand.
TGCAGCCACAGCTCTTTTTTTTTTTCTCAATGCCATTGGTGCCTGAAGCTTTCGGCCCCGAATGTATGTGGGGGGCCTTGAGCAGTGAGCTGCTTGCGGAGGCTCGGCCCCTGTGGGTGGGCCGATGATGCAGCCAGGGCTCTTTTTTTTTTTCTCAATGCCATTGGTGCTTGAAGCTTTCGGCCCCGAATGTATGTGGGGGGCCTTGAGCACTAAGCTGCTTGCGGAGGCTCGGCCCTTGTGGCTGGGCCGATGATGCAGCCATGGCTCACTTTTTTTTTCTCAATGCCATTGGTGCTTGAAGCTTTCGGCCCCGAATGTATGTGGGGGGCCTTGAGCAGTGAGCTGCGTGCGGAGGCTCGGCCCTTATGGCAGGGCCGATGATGCAGCCACGGCTCTTTTGTTTTTTCTCAATGCCATTGGTGCTTGAAGCTTTCGGCCCCGAATGTATATGGGGGGCCTTGAGCAGTGAGCTACTTGCGGAGGCTCGGCCCTTGTGGCTGGGCCGATGATGCAGCCATGTTTTTTTTTTTTTTTCTCAATGCCATTGGTGCTTGAAGCTTTCGGCCCTGAATGTATATGGGGGCCCTTGAGCACTGAGCTGCTTGCGGAGGCTCGGCCCTTGTGGCTGGGCCGATGATGCAGCCATGGCTCTCTTTTTTTTTTTCAATGGCTTTGGTGCTTGAAGCTTTCGGCCGAATGTATGTGGGGGGCCTTGAGCAGTGAGCTGCTTGCAGAGGCTCGGCCCTTGTGGCTGGGCCGATGATGCAGCCACGGCTCTTTTTTTTTTCTCAATGCCATTGGTGCTTGAAGCTTTCGGCCCCGAATGTATGTGGGGGGCCTTGAGCACTGAGCTGCTTGCGGAGGCTTGGCCCTTGTGGCTGGGCCGATGATGCAGCCGTGGCTGTCTTTTTTTTTCTCAATGCCATTGGTGCTTGAAGCTTTCGGTTCCGAATGTATGAGGGGGGCCTTGACACTGAGCTGCTTGTGGCTGGGTGATGAGGCATTTTCTTGCACTTATTTCCTTACATTGGTTCGCCGGTCATGGTTTTTGGTCGTTGCTTGGGATGGGCGGGGGCCTTATTTGGCTCTCTTGGTCAGGGCACTTACATTGCAGGCTGATGATCCTAATGCTCATTTTATGGTCTGTAATTTAGGAGTCATCTGAGGATAACATGGGGAGCCAAGTACAAGTAGCGACTCCAGCGGAGACCGAGGTACTTTAATTTGTACCTTATTCCTTACATGATTTAGCATTTCTGAAATTATTTATGTTTTTTATTGTTTAACTTTTGTTGACATTGGAATTTAATCTTTTTTTTTTCATAATCTAGGTATATTCCGATGCTCCAGAGCTTTCTGCCAATTCCCCCATATCAGTAATAAATGTTTCCGACCTTTCGGATTCATTTGATCTGCATAACTGTACTTGTGATGTAGCAAACCCTGTAGGTTTTGGTAGCGTACCTTTAGCGGTCCATTCTCCACAGTACATGCCTACATCTCCAGTGTACATGCCTACGTCCCCTGTCTATGAGCCTACTTCCCCTCGCTACATGCCCACCTCTCCTACACAGGATTCACCACCGATGTCTCCACCCTCTCCATCATTGCCTATCAGACTTAGGCGGCCAGCTCATGTTGTGTTTGCCCTTCCGGCAATTCTGCCATGCCCTGTCCAACAAACGAGGCGTTTCTGGAGGAGGCGCCGTCATTGGAACTGTAGACAGTCTAAGGAGTATTATAGGCGATCATCACGTCGATAGAGTCTTCAGGCTTAAATGATATTGTACTTGTTGTATTCGAATTATCATTATGAAGTGATTTCATATTTCTCTATTTTGCAAGACTTTCTAAGTTTTGATTCCAACATTAATCTGCACATCGTTTTGCAGGTTACTCAAACACAAGAAGTGTTGGTAAAACAGTCTTGTCCTAAAGACTTGAAGACTGCTTTTGAGGGCGAATTGGAGCACCGTAAACAATACAAGCTGGACTCCATAGGCGTCATCAACAAACTCAGGATTCAACCGGAAAGGAAGTCCCGCTTGATGGTGCCCCTGTGCAGGATGATATCAATGGCCAAGGTTAGACCAGTGGGCGAAATGGGGGTACAGCACTTGGAGCGGGAGTTTGTTAAGGGGTATAGAGATGGAGAACGCGTCATGTACATCTCCATATACAACAGTGAAGAGCAGACGAAGGATGTTACGGCGGAGACCATAGGTGGTTGGAGCCCTTTATGGAGGGCCGCGAGTGATCGTTTTGATGATGACATCCGTGGAGACGAGGAGTGGATGCAATTCACCAACAAGATGTTCTTTGTCTGGGAAGGTAACCACCGCCTCGCTGCCTGGCTCCGACATATAAACAAGCACCATGCGGACGACCCAGCATGGCACATCTCAGTACATTGCATTATACTAGACCCCCGCGGCCATGTGGGCAAGTTGCTTCACGCCATGCACGACATTAACTGGTAAGTATCTCCGTTGTTATCCTTCTTTGTGTACACTCAAACCTTTGAGCTACTGCATTTTATTCCTCTAATATTCAACTTTGTTTTTCAGGTCAACTGAGAATGACCACGTCAAGAGTAATCTTCCAGCAAAGTTGTTTCGAATCCGCTCATTCGGGATGATGAAACTGGAGGATTTTAAAGACCTCCTCAGCCCTAAAGAATATGATGCATGTCTGAAACACAAGCCACCTAATCCGTCGTGGTTTCCCTTGACAACCAAGATTTTTATAGCATTTCTATACCGTGTAAGTTTTGTTGCCATCCATTCTTCGCTTCTGCAACTTGGATAAATTTCAATATCCTGATAAATACTTTTGTTTCAACAGCGGGAAATCGCACAAGCCTCCGACGACGCAGCGAGGGCCTACTATGAGAAGACACCAGAGGAGGATCAAACAGCAAATGGAGTTTGGGAAGTCATGAATGAGGCATCTGAGAAAATGGTCGAATCCATCAAGAAGAAGGACTTTACCAAGTACTTGGCCATTGCGAATCCCAAGAACGGTGACGACTTCCTTAATGAGGTGACACACTCACTAATGCCATTTACAATACTTCGTATGTCAACGTGATTTTCTTAATTCGTAGCGTCTAAAACAATCACTCTTCATGCAGATCAATCGACATTACAGTGACTTCTCGAAACCGGAGATGACCCTTGAGAAGCTACAGAAAATTGTCCCAGCAGCAGTTGAGCCCAAATACAAGGCTCGCTGGTTGAGGTGGTGGAACTCATCCCCAAATTCCAGACTATCTTACAGAATCCTTCCGCTCGAATTCAAGGAAACCGACCTCGACCCTTGGTTGAACAAGGCTTCATTTTGGGCTGGGGTATATTCTCTACATTTAGTATTCAAACTACATTATAGTTTTAATTTTTCTTAACTTCTACCTCGTCGCTAATATATTTTCGTCTATATTATAGTTGGAGGAAGCTGTCATCAATGAAGTCGAGGACATATGCAAAGCGGAGAACCTCATCATCAATTGGAAGGATTTTCCTGATGTCCAAGAACCGGGGGCTTATGTGGAGAGTTCACGTATTCTTTTATGGGACAAGGCCTTCCCGACGTTCCTTGGAAAGCAGGCTGAGAAGGTTTATGACAAGAAGTCTAACTTCGCTAAATTCCCTGGAACCGCTGAGGTTGTCAAGCGGGTTACTTATCCGTACGTATGTTATCTTCATGTCATTCGTTTTCCGCAATAATGGGCTGTTTTTATTTTACTGATGCTAACCTTCTTTAAAATTGTTTATTTAGGTACTTTAAGACAGAGCTTGTTCCAAAAGGCGTCCTCACCGTCCAGCAGCTCCCCAGCTACTTCCTTGCTTGGACGTCGAGAACCTCGGACCAGTGTATCTATTCTCCACAACAGTTGAAAAGGTACAAAGCTCCCCACTTGCTTGAGGGATGCTGGTACCTTGATTGTTTTCGCGGTTTCACTATTGACTCTGAGGTGGACATCAAGACTTTACATGATGCCGGTGAGGTAGTGGCCAAAGAAGCGGTGGAAGCTACTGAAGATGGCGGAGGCCCTGAAGACCAATCATCGGCTCCTCCACCGAAGAAAGGGAGAGCTCGGCGACTGAAATCTTTGCGATCACATTCACAAGCTTCACAGCAAACTGGTGCGGCGTCTTCTGCTCCAGAGCAGACGGCACCAAAGCCCTCTCCAGGTAATGTGGTTACGAAGCCCTCTTCAACCTCTTCACCGGGTCCTTCCTCGATCAGTGCTTCGGAGATCACCAGAGGTCTCCTTCAGCAGAGGAAGGCCAAACTATATCCTCAAACAACTTCTTCCGCTGGAGCTTCATGCTCAACACAAGTTTCCGTCTTCAACTCATCTGTGGATTCCTTGTTACGGCGAAATAAGAGACAAGAGAGAAAAGGTGGCGACCCGGATTGGATCAAGACTCAAGACTTCATTCGCAAGGTATGTTCCAATATTTTGACATTTAATGGATTCTGCCACCTCTACTCGCTATGTAGTTACTAACTCTCGTTTCTTGTTTCCTCAAGTTTGGAGCAGGCCGCGAAAACGAAGTTCCGGACCGGTGCAAACAAGAGGACCATCTGGGAGTCGACTTGATCATTGCCGACATCCCTGAGAATCTTCCCGTCCCTTCCGTTTCCGTTCCCCCCACGAGTATTCCGCCTTGGAACTCTCGCGGGAAGGATTATTTGTACGACATCTTCCATTTTGCAGATAAATACCTGCAGAAAAATGGTGCCATCTGCCTCATCTACAACACTGATCAGAAGCTGGCTAAGGATATCGAGGAAGAAGCTGCTGGTGGTCACTACGTGCTTTTCAAGGACTGGTGGGGTGTCAATGTACTCGGCCTGACTTCTCCAACGAACCCCGAGAACTTGGTAATTTCCCTAAACATACCCTTATCTTTACTTATTGATAACCCTTCCGCTTAATTTTACTCACTAGTTTTCCTTGACTGCAGACTATGCGGTTCTGGATTCGCGTCTACGTTCGTAGTGGCAGTACTTTCTCCTTCCAGACGAAGAAGGAAGAGCTGATACATGGGCTCCTCAACATTACCGAGAGTGATGCCATTTTCAACTTCACCGATGTGGATTTGCAGCTCATGAATGGGGAGGTGCCGTGGAGAGGCGCAAGCGAGAAATCCATTGACATGATGCAGGGCATACTTGAGGAGCTGTCAAAGCCCGGCGACATAGTCCTTGACTGGAATGCTGGGACAGGTAACTATTCATGCATATCTTTGGTGAATTATTCCTCTCGTTTTTACCACAGTTTCTCATTTGTTTGTATCTCTCCGAGTTTTAAGGAGCCTCCATCAAGGCTGCCCAGGCTATTGGTCGCCACATTCTCGCTTTTGAGGAGGACGAAGCCATATTCAACGCCCTTCTCAAACCATCCGCCATGGGCCCTCCTAAACATCCTAGGCCGGCAGCAGCAGACGAAGCCCCTCCAAAGAGACCGAGACCTGATAAGTGGTGTAAGCCTTCTATTCTTTGTTCAAATTCTCCAAGCATTACTTCTCTTTGCAGCTCTACGTACTCGATCTAATTACAATCGGTTCTCTATTGCAGAGTAGTTTCAGCAACACCGCCACGTGGGCCAACATCAGTGTCCACTCCATCGTGGCGTCTTCATTCCAGCCCGATTCAGCCTTTCATACTTCCGGACTACGCAGAAGACTTAGCACAGGCGTTTCAATTTGGAGCCCTTACATATGTTCCTAGTCGGCCAACTACTTTTGATCCCAGGGCCCTTCTATTCGTCGATGACGAGGCGGTAGAAGGAGATTCGGAGTCATCTAGTTCTGAGAGTGAAAGTAGCGACTGTAGCATGTTGTGAGTTTGAAGTAGGCTTCGGTCTATTGTTCATTTCATTGGATTTGATTTGATTTAATTGGAGTTTGTATTGCGTAATCCTTCGTCTACTCTACTACCCTAAACCTAAACTTGTTATGATTGTCATATCCAATTTGTCTCCGTGTTTGTAAAGGATGAAATGTCACAACCATAATGCTCAAAATATAATATGAAGAATGAAATGTTACAAAAGAAATGCTCAAAAATAATATTGTGCTGTTATTTATATTTTACTCATTCAAAATCCCACATTTGCATAGCCATGTTACCTATTCTTGACTTGGTGTACATCTTGGTTTCTGCTACTCCAGTATTGTACACGAACTCTGAAATATTCCACGAACTTTTAAGACCATTTGTTTTAGTTGGTTTCGAGTTCTCTTATTTCTAGAATCATCTATATTATCTAAATCCATCATGCTGGAATACTCGTATCTAGATCCAATAAAAGACCAAATCTTAAGGATTGTATTCGAACACCCCGCTAGACTTCACAGTACTAATCCTTTGGAGGATATACAGTCCAACTCTTGTCCATATCAAACCAGCAAGTTTCGCCATCCGATATGATCACTTCGGGCAGCTGAACAACTGGATTCTCATCGACGTTCGAAAGCAAGGGATACGGGATTAGGGACAATTCCATAATACGGAGAAGCTCATTGGTACAAAGCACTGTCCAACGCCATTCACCTTCACCAACATGGAGGCTTCCGATGTGCCTAAACGGTGGCAGGTCCATGCCTCGTTCCCTGGCGCGCTCCACCTCCAACAGCCACGGCCGCAGCTCCTCATAACTCGCCGGTGCCTTTGGGGGCAAACCTACAGCCGCTCTCGTCCTCCTGGATCTCGCATTACACACCTTCGGCATCGCGCAACACACTGAATTCTTGTAGTCTTCAAACGTTACACTCAAGCATGCAGATTGACATCCCCGAACTCCTACGCTACCTTCGCATACAGCACAACATGCCAAGGACTGTGTCACTATCCAAATACGCCACCTAGAGACAAGCTATAGAAACCAAGAGTGACCTCCTTCTCTGGAACCCAGCTTACCAAGTGCTGTTTGATGATGAAAATCTCCTACTTGTATCACTCAAATGAAGATGCTTCGCTGCCTAGGAAGACAGAGTAATCTTCGATGAAGACAAGGACTCTAACAAGGTATATCTTGGTTTCAGCAGTTAAGATATTATACACGAATTCTAAAATATTCCAGGAAGTTTTCAAACCTTGCCTCCTTTACGTTCTTTCAAATTTGTTTTTTCCCTTGTGCATTTACATAATCCTATGAAAGAATTATTTGTTTGATCTAAAACTTAACGCCTGATCATTGTATCTTGCCTAAACCCATGACAAATCTAACAAAATATATGCATGACGTCATCATGACATCAGCCCTAATTTGTCTCATAGAGAACAAACGTAAGAAAATCTTACCAGAGATAACCCTGATTTCCACGGTAATATACTCTTTTTCTAAAAAAAGTGTCATAATTAAGCCTTAATTTAGTAATTTTCCACGGTTATAGGGTCTACTTTGCTTTTGAAAATTTTCCTAATTGTCAATTCTGTGCTCTCCATTCTGCGCTCACCGCTCTCCGCTCTACGCTCTCCGCTCACGTACGAACTTTCCCCCCATAAATGGCATTGGATACGGGTCCTTTTTAGTGGCAGCATTAAGTTTACGAAAGTCAATACAAATTCTCAACTTCCCATTTTTCTTAGGGACAATAACAATAGGGGATAACCAGGTAGCATCCTCTACTGGTGTAATGAATCCAGCCTGAAGCAGTTTATCCAAGTCCTGCTTCACAATACTGGCATAATTTGGATTCATGCGATATCTGGCCTGATGGGATGGTGGGATATCCTTCTCCAACTCAATCCTGTGCTGTGCAATTGAGGGTGGGATACCCTTCAGGTCCTTATAGGTCCAGGCAAATACATCCTTGAATTCCCTGAACAGAGCCTCTGCTTCAATAGCCTGTTCTGGACTAATGGCTGCATTAATCTTCAGATACTGTGGCTCCTCCTCCGTTCCAAGGTTAATTTTTCTCAACTGCTCTGACTCTGGTAAGGTCCAGGATGCTATTTTCAATTTCTTCACTTTCTCCCGGGCTGGTGTCTCATCCACTTCAATGTCGCCCTCCTCAAAGTTGTAGAAGTGGTCTGGGTAGGCTCGCTGTGATCCCCCCTCTTGTCCCTGGTCCTGGTCTCGATTCTTTGTCGGGCTCTTGATGTCGTCCTGGTCCTTACTGTTGTCCTGGACCTTGTTCTGCTCCATTCGAGGCAGAGTGACTGTTCCAACGGCCAGTAAGTCCTGCTCACTAGCTAACCACAAGGCTTCCTCCTCATCTGTCAGTCCTTCCGTAAAATTATAGCAGACTAGGACTTCAGGTAACTTAGGCCTGGGCCCCTTTCTCTGACTGACTGATATCGTTTTTACAGTACCATTACCTCTGATCGTAACCAGGTTATTACCCCAGTCATGGTTTACCTTAGCATCAATTAACCAAGGTCTGCCTAACAGCATACTATAGGCTTCATTCACTTCTTTATTTTTAATAACAGTCAAGGTGATAAGGTAAGGAATACCGTGAATGTGAATTTTCACATTGCGAATCATCCCCACCGGGTCAACGACTGTCTGGTCCGCCATTCTTAATCTGAAAGGAGCAGGCTGTGAGTCCTTGAGGCCCAGTCTTTTTCACTCCTCCTCAGTTATCAGGTTCACACCTGATCCTCCATCCAGTAGGACATTCTCCAGCGTCCCATTGCCTATCTGCACGGTTAACACCGGCAGTTCTCTATCAACATCAATAGCCAGACTGCCTATTAAATCGGTCTTACCTGGTTGACTGGTTGTGGGCTTCTTGCTTGGTGCTGGCTCTGGCTGACTTGGCTGGTGTGCTACCATTTCTGGGAATACGTGGGCCTTCACAAATTCTGTCAAATTAGGAGCCATCTTCAGCAGCTGTCCTAGTGAGACTGTGATGGGACTGTCCAGTATTTTTCTTCCAACTACAGTTGCATAGTGCTGCTCCTGGTTGTTCTCTGTACTGGTCTCCCCTTCTGCGCCCAATTCCTGCTCGACGGTCTTGGTGCTGTAGGCTAGTGTATCTGAGTCTGGGAATCCTGCCCACTCATTATCCAACACTTCACCATCTCCTTCCTTCTCTGCTGTTTTTAGAGTCGCCCTGAGTCTCTCTGCTTCTGCTTTCTCCTGCTCTGCTTGAAGCTCAATTTCCTTCAAGGTTTCCAGCATTGAATTCCTGATTTTCTCTTCCTCCTGCCAGTCCTCCTTCGTTCTGGCCTTTCTTGGTTCAGGATCCCTTGATTCATCCTGGATAGGTAACAGTCCTGCCTTCAACCGCTGGGCTCTGGTCATGGTAGCTACCCCCACTGACTCTTCAGGTTCCTCTATTAGCTCAATCTCCACATTACTGACATGGTGATCCTGCTTCTTATTGGTCTTCTCCTGGTCTGCCAAAAACTGGTCCCATTGTGTCTTTTTGGGGCAGTTCCAGCTTCTGTGGTCTGCTCCTCCACACAAGAAGCAGCACGGTGGTTGATCACCATAACTCTTTTGTTGGCTGCTGCCTGCCCTGGGATTAGGTGGTCGCTGGTATCCTTGGTTGTAACTGTAAGTTCCTGCTGGTTTAGAAGCAGAGACTTCATTGACACAAACATGTTCTTCTCCTTCCTTTTTCGCACCTGACCCCCTCTGGTTAGCTGGGTTATACCAACAGTTCTTATCATCATGGCCCAGCTTCTTACAAATACCACAGGCTTTCCCTGGAGCCTCCTGGTCTGGTTCCTTCCTGGTCACTGTGGCTGCCTTACTGTTGGTCTCCACTTTCTTCACCTCGATCTTAGTGGGTTTACCACTAGAATCAGTGCAGTTCTCCTCGCATCTCAAAGCTGCATCCACCAACTCTGTCAAACTCCTGACTGGTGCCACACTGGTAGTGATCTTGATATACTCCAGCAGTCCTGCCCGAAAGTTAGTGATTCTGAACCCTTCTCCTGGATCAGATTGTAGACATTTAATTAATGTCATAAACCGATCATAGTAGTCCTGTACTTTCTCTCTGTCCCCCTGTTTGAAGGACTTCAATTCCCTGTATACTGCCTCATCCGTAGTCTGGTCTCTGTACCTCCTCCTGAAAGCAGCTTTAACATCCTCCCATGAGCAGTATACATGGTTCTCCAGGAAATTCTCATACCATGCACCAACTTTGTCCAGCAAGGTAGTACCCATCAGGTTGATTATCACCTGTTCATCAGTTTCTCCATTGTGCCACAGGGTCCTTTCAAACTGCCGTATATGGGCATCTGGATTCGTCCCTTCCTTGTACTTCGTGTAGGTCAGCGGCTTTCTCTGTGCCACAAGGACTGGTCCTGTCACTGGGGGTACTCTAGGTCTAGCAGCTGGTGGGTAGGCTGGTGGACCATGCCTCACTAGATAACTGCTGTCCGCTGTATCCCCTGGTACTCCTATTCCTGCAGGTGGCCTAGTGTCATATGGCATCCCTCTCATTATCTCCGCTGGTCTTCTGTATCCTGTTCCGGTGTCAGGAACTCCTGCTCCGGCTTCTGCTCCTCCACTTGGCCAGTATGCAGTTCTGTTGTCTTCTGGTCTGTACTCATCACCTGTAAGGTGATCCACATAAGTAGACTGTACCCTGCCTCCTCCTGTTGGGCTCACCCGAGTCCTCGAAGTTGGGAAATGGTCTGCTCCTGGCCTTCCTGGTACAGCAGATGTAGTGTAGGGTGCTCCCATCAATTCTGCTTCCCTCAGCTGACCTGGTCTGTCCCCCTGGACCACTGATTGGTCATATGCTGCCCACGGATCCGCCCTTGGTTTGGCCTGGAGTTTCTGGCTCTCTTCCCTCAGTATCTCCTGCCATTTGTATAGGGTCGCCTGCCGGGCAGCTTCCTCCTTCTTATTCTGATCCTCCAATCTCTGTGCTTCTTGTAATAAACGCAGAGCCTCTTGCCTTAGCAAGTCCTGCTGCATCGCTTCTTTTCTTTCAGTTGCCTGCTTCATTTCCTCCCTCCTTTGAGCCTCCTGCCAGGTTCTAAGGGCCTCCTATCTCTGCTTCTCCTGGTCCTGCTCTTCCAGTTTCTTTGTTTCCTGCCATAGTTTCATGGCTTCCTTCAGTTTGATCACCTCCCGATTCTTCTCTTCCCAAGCCTCCATGGTTTCTCTGAACCTAGCTGCCTGGCCTAGCTCCTCCATCTGCCTCCTGTACAGGTCCTCCGTTGCCTGCTGGTTTCTTCGTTCTCTTTCTGCCTGCCTTCTAGCCTGCTGTCGAGCCTTTAACTCCTCCAGCTGTCTTCTGTCCTCCTCATCTTCCTCCAGCTCCATTCCTTGGAACTGCTCTTGTGCAAAATGTACCACAGGTCTCCTGGGATTCACCTGTGCTGGCTTACCCGTTTTGTACATCTCTGACAGTGCTGCTGCTCCTGTCTGGATTCTGTCTCCAGTGTGAACTTCTTCCAATTTCTTTTTCAGCGTTTCCAATGTCTCCACCAAATCACCTGGTGTCTTCTCCCTTGGTTTTGGCGTGTGTGGTCTGCTGCCTCCTTTCTTCTCCTCCTCCTGGTAATGGTCATATGCTGATGCCATTCTGGTCTGCGGGTTCCAGCAATGCTGTTTGTCTCCTTCACCTGGCCTTGGGAATTCACTCCTGCTGGTCCTAGGTGATAGTGGATGTCCCTCATACTTCCGAATTTCTTCTTCATCCTCCTGCCAATTCTTGAAGCTTGGGCCAGGTTCTCCTCTTGCTGACCCTGTCCTCCTGCTTATTCCAAGTATTGTCTCCTGGCTCGAATTTTCTCCTACCAGGTCCATGTCAATGAGGTCCCTGGTTCTCCCTTTTGCTATGCTTTCTTCTGAACTTAATTGTCCTCCCATTGGTTTTCCTACTTCTGCTGCTGCTCTTTGCTCCTTGAGTTCGTATCTTGCCAACCGTTCTGCTGCTTGTCTCCTGGCTATCTCTTCCTTGTCCCACCCTGGGTATTCTCTATCCATTGCAGTACAATTTTGCTGCTCTTCCCTTGGTACTCCCTGGTCAGGTGTTCAACTGGTCCGGCTGGTGTCTCCAGTAACTGAGTCTGCTTCTCCAAAACTCCCGGGTAGGTGCTGTCGGCTACTGTCCTCAGCCCTCCTCTGGTCTATCGAATGCTAGTCCTGCTGTTTCCTGTTTTCTGCCCAGTCCATCTCTTTGCCACCTTTCCACTCCGGTTCCTTAAGGAGCTGTCAGTCTTTTATTGTCCTACTGTAGATAGTTTCATGCCTTTAGTTTTTCAAGTTCTAGCATAGTCCTAGTTTTTCCAAGCTTCCATGCATTACAGTTTTGCAAGCTTCTTCCATGGATTTTTTTTTTGGTTCATTTATTGTCCATTCATTTTTGTTTTTTACTTTTCCAATTTTCTGAATTTTCATTTCTCTTCTTAGGCTATTTACTGTTTGCAGTTTTTACCCTCTGTTCCCACTGTTACCTTTACTATCCGGCCATTGGTTACTAACTTCGCAAATTTTTTATTTTTACTGCTACTTTTACTGGATAGTAACTTTTTAATTTTTTAACTGCTACTGTTTACTGCTGGTTTCTTCACACAACCTACTGTTCCTTTTTTCTTACTGCCTGAATGCAACAGTAGTTTGAGACATACCTGGACATGGCAACTATCCCCCCTCGACTGTGGAGCTGTCCTCAGCTCCTGTGGATGTTGACTGTCCTGCCATTGGCTCCTCCACCTTAACTTCTGAAACTGAATCTGCTCGCAGCCACGTACTGAGCCCCCGGCTGCCTTGTGTGACGAATCCTTTGACTGTGATCTGTAACACGTATCCTGTGCCTCGGCCACTGTGCCTGTAGATCTGGTTCACCCCTGTCCTAGGTATGTACAGAATCGCAGCCAGAGATTCTGGTCCGTTCTTAATGCATGGTCGCCAATGTTAAAGGGTGATTAAGCTTCACCCTTAAAAAGCTTGGTTACTTCTACTAAATCAAACAGAATCTGAAAAAAATGTAGTACTGACCCTTCTTCTTCTACTACTACTAACCTGATCCTGCTAACACCAGAATCCTGCTCCCTGCTCCCTATCTGATCATCAATGCAAAGCTTCCTCATTCAATTCTCCCTAATCCTAACATTCAATACTCAACTCAGATCTGTAAATGCAATGTCTTTACTCATTACTTCTCCGCCAAGTACAACCATACTGCCCATAACTCTGATCTACAGCAGTATCTTCTCCTCTCCTACCTCCTAACCCCTCCTTACTCCTAACCATACCATTGAAAACCCTAGAGACTGAGAGAGAGAGTGAGAGCCGCCATGCTCTCACTCCTCACTACCCCCCAAACCCTAGCCGTCATCCTCCTATGTCCATTTTTCATCCAGTTCAGAATTACATCCGACTGTCAAAACTTCATCCAAAACGCAGTGGACAGTAAATGGGCAGTAACTAACTAGTTACTGCTCCAGGCAGTTTTACCGTTCCTGCTCCTACAGTACTGCTCTAGTAAAATGGCAAAAAATCCCTTTAACAGAACTCGTAGTCCATCATTTCGCAAGTCTCGTTACTTTCATGCTCCAAATCGTCTTCCTCCTCGTCCACCTTTAACTTCTTGGCATTACCGGAAGATCCGCGTGTCGCATTAGGGGATTCTGCATTCGCCCTTATGAATCTACGAGATCCCAGCGCAGCGTCTCCCGCTTCCATCTCCAATGAAACCTGGCCAACTCCTCTGATTCTATCCCGGTGGAGTGGCGTCGTTCTCGTCCGACTTCCAGCCCTCCACTATTGGGCATGCGCGCATGCACACCCCTCACGCACTCGATCGTTTGATGGACCTCCAATCCGTGTCCGCACGATCTTCTCACCCTGCTCGTCACCCCGGACGCCACTTTGCACCATCCGTTCTATCATGCATGATGCCTGTGCAGTGCGCCACGGATTGGAACTGCAACACTGCGACTAGGTCCCAGTTCAACGCCCATAGGCAGGTCTCCATGAGGCGCACGGCGGAGAAGTTGGGACACAAGAGGCGATACTCTTCCTGAAACGCGTCGACGGATTCGAGCCAAGTCCGTAGACATGCCTTGGATCTCGGCACATCTCTCGCATGTTGATACTCCCCTCCTCTTCTCCTTGCTGCATCAGCCCACACTGGCAAATCCACGGATTCGTAGTCTGATCGGAGAAACTCGCTTAGGCACCGGCTACTCCCTTCCATACATGATGGCGAGCACTCGCGCGAGCAAGCCATCGGGCACGGCTCGGAATGAGTTGAGGTTGGTGCAGGTCAGCGTGCGGAGAATAGACAACGCTACACCACCCATGAAGAACGTTTTCCGCAATGGTGCTGCATTACCAACGGCGCAGAACACATACAAGAAGGGAGGCGATGATCATCATAGTTCCAAATGGGCATTTAATTTTCCCTCTCAATTGCAATAAAACTAGTAATCCACCTAGATTTTGGATTATGAAATCAATCCCAAACTGCGAACAGACGTACACGCAGTTATAACAGGGCCGACGGTATAATCTTAAAACGTAACACGCTCGATACGTCCAGGGATTATGATATCAGTCATAATTCACCCTATTACACCAGTATAACTCAAGAGCATAATTGGTAGTCGCCCCTGGACATGTATTGTCATCATGAAGTTATTAGTGACCACACATGTAATAGTATGATTACAGTATCATCAATGCTTTAACAATTAAAGTTTCATGATGCCAATACTTAAGGATTTGATATCATGATAAACCAGCCTTATTTGGGAGCAATGTAGTGTCCGACCCGTTAACCGATAGGTGCCGGACAATGGTCGACACCAATCCGACCATCGCATATCTCCAGCTAGGCTAAACCCTAAGCTTAAACGCCGGTTCAAAGTGTATCTAGGAGGAAAGACATGCAGAAATTAAGAGATTACACCACGTACAAAACCATTCAACATAAACAGATGACTTCATCGTTTGGAGGAGACCTGTAAAGATAGACAGTAAATGCGGATTCAGAGTCGAGGATCACAAGCACAAATGGCGACTGCATTCGCCTGCGTATTGTGGCACTTGTTCCACAATATGAACCGATTGATAGAACCGACAATACGAATCTAGTTGTACTAACCTTCGATGTTCGGTACCCTACACCTTAGTGTTTCAACGAACAATTTCCTAGGACTCGTCTTCAGAATCCATATAAGGCCGCAGGTTGAATGCAAGTCGGCTCTGGTACCAACGTGGCTGAATATCCACAAAGTTCTTCCACCCCCTGCAAACACAACGGAGGACAGTGCATGTTCTGTAGTTCTTGATGTCGTCATCCTCGACCATCGACATCTTCCAGATGATGCCCTCAGAGACGTCTCCCGGGATGGCAGGTAAGAAACTCGGCCTGACTCTCGTCCCCATCTCCACGATCGCTAAATACTCTTCATCGTCGCTAAAGTCAAAATCGTTCCTAAACAGGGCTGGCCCGAACAAGGCGATAGGATTCCGTGGACTCCCAGCACTGTGAGCCATCGCTGAAATGCAGTAAAAGTGTCACGTTTCAACGAGCCGATGCCACTATGCGAAGTGGAAGATAATGCACCGATTCCTAGAACGACCATGAAGATAAAGCAGGCGTAGCATAGTACGCCAGTCCATTTGATGGGAGGCGGACCAAGATATGTTGTCGGACATTCGGAATTCGATAGGCGCGGACGAAGCGGACTAGTAGTGGGGCCCACCGGTATCAGACAACCTTTATCGCAGACGTGGACAACGGCTGTCCGAGGTGTCGCCTAGGCGGAAATGTAAAAGTGAAAAGGTTGCCATAAATATTCGGGCCGTCGCGATAAAGACCGAATGGGACGTCCGGTCGTGACTGTAAACAGTCGTGACGTCCCGACATTATGACGCAAGAGGGCCACGTTGCGACCGAATAGAAAACCCTGCCGGTTGTCCGTGTCGCACCAACCCAGGAGCCTGCAATGAGCATTGACGAGCTCGGGCCTCTGCGCCAGTCGGCGGGCTGCTGATGGGAGACGAGCAAACTTCATCTAACCCCACTGCCAAGTCCAAGGGAAAAAAGATGACAATCTCATTCATCCAGGATGGTGTGAAGGGCGCATCTAGGATGATTGCCCTAGATGAGAACCCTGACGGCAAGACACGCGCAGCAAAGAGAAGTAAGACCTATGATACTGCTCAGGCTTCCCCTCTTGTGGGTAACGTTTTCTGCGATTCCTCAGGAGTTCAGGAAGGGGAAGAGTCATCAGGGAAGGGCAAACGGAAGGGTCCTTATAAAAAGACTTCCTCCAAGAAGAGCACATCTGGGGAACATAACATGAGTCCAAAACACGTCGACGCTCCAAAGGGTGTGATGTCACTTCCGCGGGCACCCAGTAAGGGGCATAGGTCGAAGAAGATCAGAGGAGGTCAGTAAATCAGGCGGTGGCCCAGTCCATCTTTCATATGGCTGCATTGATAATTTAGTGTAGTGTATCGGCGCTAGGATTGTGTTAGATGTTTGTTCCACCAACTTTGAATAAATGCTCGGTAAATGCCAAGTTATAGGCTCTCTTTTTCTCCATATAATGTTGCTTGGATGTTGGATGTCCGCCTACCGTTGTCCTAACCGTCACGTTTGTTTTCTGCTTCGTTTGCTATCACTCTAGAATTCGCGGACAATGAAGTCCAAGGAAAACTATGCGAAGATAGATCCAGTGCAGGTCTCGAGCAGGGTCCTCCACCTTTGAATGCAGTTCACATAGCCCCCGAACAAGTTAGTATTCAGGTACACGATCCTGTGTTGAAGTACTTTCTGGTTTAGAATATCAACGGCCTGCTATTAGACCAGACGAAGGTGGGCATTCAGTGGAATACTAGAATTAGACCGGGTTTAGTGGAGTTCCTAGAGTTCTGCTTGGACAATTTCGAGGTGGTCTTCTAGAGCTGCGTTCAGGAAAAGAAGTTCGGATTACTGAGGAAAGAATTGCAGCAGCGCTTGCCTCGTCTAGATGCTACAAGTTTGATTAGAGTTTCTGCGAGACTTGCGTACATAAGGCTGGTAGGGAGTTTTATTTGAAGAGACTCCAGACCCTCTTCGACCTCGATGACGGGCTGAAGGGGACGGGGGCGTCTTCAATTAACACTCTCTTAAAGGATGATTCCCTATATAAGAATGTCGCAAACACTCCTTGGAATGCTGTGCATCCTACAGCATATACCTTAGAGTCAAAGGAGTCGGAAAATAAGCGGAATTATCTGGTGGGAGAATTGATTCCTTGGCTTACAAGTTTGAAAGAATCCAAACTCCCCGTGCTTGAGTACTGTCAGAAACACTTCGAATTTGGTCATCGTCATTTGTTTCCAGTGCTGCAGTTCCGTACTTTTTTTTGTAGATCCATGCATGAGATTTCCCTCGCTGCACATTTACCTTTGAGGTTTCTTCAATGCATCGATTTGTCGGCAGTTCGCCGACGACTTTGAATATAGTCCATTTTTTCATATACTTCCTCCTGTTCTTTGATGTCATTCACTGATTGCTTTTCATATTCTTTAGGGTACCTTGTTTTATTTCAAATGCCTTCACGGTCCACCCAATCATGTCAAGAAATGTATTGTCCTAGGCGTCAATGGCCTTCTCTGCTATGTGGATCCCAATATACCTATTTTGCCATGGGATAAGCATAGGAATGTAGTGCAGCGCCCAGGTTTGAAGAAGCTTTTCGACATGCTTTTCTTGCATTTTCATGTTGGTCTGTGGTCGAAGATGCCATTGGGAGGACTGAAGCCTTTACTCACACATATTTTGCTGGCTGGTGTAATGGAGAGGCTGTCTTTCGTGTATAGCAAAAGTGATCTTGTCGACGCGAAGAATTTCCCCTGGAGTTATAAGACGTTAGGTCAAGTTTGCTCCAAGGTACAGTCTTGTAACGTCTGCAAACTAGATCAGGTGCTCTTTGTGGATGTTGACCCGAGGTCGTTGAGGAGGACACCAAACTGTATGTGCTACATTCCTTGGCCTTTTGAAGGTCATCTGAATTTTCCGAACGATGACGGCGTTATACCTAACGTTGCTACAGATATCCTTTTTCAAGTATATCCCTTGCATAAGTTCGGATCTGTACCGGAGTATATGGCGCAAGCCCAGAGGCCGGGGCGAGTGCACTGGGAAATTCAAGGTGCGAGACGGCTTGGACGTGCACGAGTGGACTGGATTGAAGTGTGCTGGGACTGAGTTTAGCGGACTTTTCCACCTACAAGTTCCACTTCCTCCCTCTTGCTGACCAACACAACACCTTCCATTGGCTGCCCTCCAACTTGGTCGATCCGTTTGTGCGGCCTTCAAATATATGATTTACTCATCGACCTTACGGCTATGCTTTCAGAGAAATAGTTCCTCGAGTAGGTTATAATGTAATAGGATTTACGTCAACCTGGTACATAGAGGTGGTAGTAGACTTAATGTTGTAGGACTTAATGTTTCAAATCGGTACGGGACTAGGAAGTTTAGCGTGTTCTGTTATCGGCGGGATGCTAACTCTGTAATATACATTTCAATACTTGAATCAACATGATATTCTCTAAAGAACTCATTGTAACTCTTATTTTACATCATATGTCTTAATCTTCAGTTTGATACATCCATCACAAGCAAGTTCCGCCCATGTACATGTCGATGTCCATTTTTGCATTCCATATTGTCTGGTATTCATATACTCTGACAGTAATCGTCCACAGTCTCCATCCATCGGCGGTCCGCTGAGTTGGAATTGGTCATTTCAGAATTCTGGACTTTTTTTGTCCAGAATTACGTAAATATCCCTTTAATTTTTTTAATTTTTTTTCATATTTCTTACTTTTCCTACCAAGTATTTTATTTTATTTTGAAATTTTTTTAATCTAATTTATAATTTCTTTAAATTTAATAATATCAGAAATTCGAGGAAAAGTTCAAGAAAATTGGGAAAAGTCCAAAAAATAACAGAATTCCTCATTCATGTTTTGTGCGTCTCTGGAAAAAAAATGATGTTCAAATTTTTATATTAGAAGGAGGAGATAAAAATAGAATTAAAAAACATAAATCCATTAAAGACGTCTAAAATATACTTTAAAAAAAATAAGTACTAATGAACTTGTCTCCTCAACCAAGTCTTATAGACTATATTCATCAATAAAAATTAAAACAAAAAGTATATGGAAATATAGAGAAACCAATAATTAGTAGTTATCAAGAGAATAAACAACAAGTACAGCTTATTCTACGATATCTATAATTGAAATTTGCAATTAAAGTTAGAAAACATCATTTTAAAGATATGAGAAATAAAGGAAATTTGACAAAAATAAAGTTGTATATATTATTATTCATATTTGATAAATTTAGGGGAAATGACTTATGTAAGTTTTGTAAGAGGTCACAACTCTTATAATTTATTCTAGAATATCTTAACGGAAAGGTGTCTTTATTTCCATTATTCAATTTTTTTAATTTTTTTTCATATTTCCTACTTTTCCGACCAAGTATTTTTAATTTTAATTCTTTTGATTATTTCAAACTAATAGAATTTCTTAATAATAAAAAGCGTCCCTTAGTATTTGAAGAACAAAGGATGAAAATGAATTATGAGAATAAGTTATGAATTATAACAACAATGCAATTGTAGATATATTTGACTTCAATTTTATTCATTCCTTATTCATGAAGTTTCTCCATCATTTTCCTCCTCACAACAATTGTATCGGAGGCATAAAAAAAATTCAATGAAAGTATTGTCCAATTATAATCTGACTTTTTAATGAACCCCTTTAATTCGAACTCACTATAGTGGGATACAAGGTTGTCATAACGGACGGACATGGGCCAAATCTGGCGGCCCGGACGACACTTCGGACGGACGGACCGGTTGGTCCTCGACATTTATCGGACATAACCGTGCGCTAAAAAAATTAATAGGTATACATCTTTAATAGGTGCAAGATAATCTTCAATATATGCAAGATTGGAACGATCAACCCTAAGTTTCGGTCAAACAGTCCTCCCGTGACCCCTAACGGATGGACGAGCGGACTGGACGGCACTTCAGACGGGGAGGTCCTGTGAACAACCATGGTGGGATATTACGTACTGTATGAATAAAAAGTACCTCTAAACAAATTATGAAGTAATTTGGAGGTGATATCTCCTAAACTTTTGACTCTTCATCAGGAGATTAGACGTTTTACGGTACTAAGTTTCATGACACCCTGCCATGCATGTTATTTGATTTTCTTTTCTGGTTTATGAATTATTTATTGTCATAAATGTAGGCTCTTCATATTTTAATCAGTTTCGCTAAATGATCACCTCGTAAATAAGAGAAATTCATTGCTATTAGCTAGATGGTACCTTTGGGTGTCACCATCAAAAGTGCTCGGTTTGGGGTCAATTTTTCTTGCACGTAGGAATGTCAAAGGCTCCTTCTAGAGTACGTTTACTGCTAATGCTTTATCTAGGAATACAAGTCGGCTATGAACGGAAAATACATTGTTTTCAATTTTGCACATGAAAATAGGTTGAACGAGGATTAGTCAGGGGTTCTTTCTACTCCGTCTACTTCTAGGACTGGATGAGCGCAATGGCGGAATGTCTTAGTCAGCGGGCAACGACATGGACCGATAGGGTTGTATGGGGAGGAATGCACGGTGGCGCTAACCTGGCTGAGTACGTGGGCAGCGGGTCTCCTACCACAAGCTACCTGGAGGGCCCCTTTGATTCCCCAAATTTCTCCTAAGTAAGGCGTTGGACGTCTTGAATCCAGTAGGGGTTGTATCGACAATTCTCCATTGTTGAGCTTGTTATCTTACAAGATTGGGTCTTATAACTGTGAACGAAGCGAATGAGGCAGAAAATTAAAAAAAAAAACTAAAAAGAAATTAGGAAAAGTTAAAAAAAAAAAAAAAAAAAAGAAAAACCAAAAAAACAAAGTAACATCACAACATAATAAAAATTGAAACAAAACAAAACCTAAAATAATGAAAGATAAGAGAATTATCTAAAATTGGAAAGAAAAAAAAATTGTTTGAAGACCTAATAAAAACCAAATGAAAATTAAAAAAAAGAAATCCATTAAAGACCTCTTAAATAAATTTGAAAAGAAATAATAACTAATGAGCTTCTCTCCTTGTTTCGGTTTTGTAGACTATATTCATTAATATAAATTAAAACAGACCAAATCAAATTAGAAAGATTTCATCTATACTATTTCCCTCTAAACTTTCTTAAATTATAGAATGCATTGTGAAACATAAAATTAAAAAATTTAAAAATAAATTTGAAAATTAAAAAAAAGAAAATTCAATTTAGAAATGATAAGACCTGCCACTAAAATCTCGTAGAAAACACTAAGAAATATGAAATGAAAAAACTTATTAAAAAATGACATATGATCCAACATCAAGAGAAGTGAATCTGAAAGGAAGATTATTTTATAAGAGAACATGATTTAAAAGTTTAAAATAAGGCTTTCTGTAATATTTTTTTCTATAAATAAAATCAATATTTTCTAAAATTTAAATATGATAATCCAAATGTAAGATCTCTAGAAATGAATTCCAATCTTATTTGCCAGAGCATGGACAATGTTCCCTGACTACGTATTTGCACATCTCCTAAATTTAGAATGTGTATTGCCGTAATGTTTTTTTTACTTTTTATTTTTTGAAAGAAAGTGTACATTTGAAGACAATTTCAGCATCCATGAAGCTGTTCACTTCAGTATACTTTCAATAGGATACAATTCAAATGAAAGATATTACTTCTCTATAACATCACCCTTCTACAAAACATTGTATGTCAAGAAAAAACATATCAACTATGCCTCAAGCTCTGAGCCCCTTTGTCGCTGTCAGCATGTTCAATGTCGACATCGCGGGTAACATCCTCCACGCCAACACTATTCCCAACTTCCTCGATGTCCACATCGTTCACAACAGTGTCCTTGTGCTCATCTTTGTCGCCCCCGCTTCCAACCATGTTCCCATTGGCATTTCATTCTGGCTCTTCTTCCACGAAGCCATCTCCTCCACCTTCCACAACTTCTTCAATAACATTTGCTCTGCCAACACGCAAACTCCTTGACCTCCACTCTTCGCAGGCATTGACAGCACTTGATTGATGCCACCGCTCGCGTCTTCTAGATGCCGCTACAGCCCTAGGTCCATCAACTGTGTCAGGTACAGCTCCCTGAATCTCCAATTTCTTGTTATATCGATGTTGTATGTTTCGGTACCAATGCTGGAATTGTTGGAGAATCGCACTAGTACGGGCTTTTTCACCACCATCGGCTGTATGTGCTTGATGTGCCGCCTTTGCTTGATGGTGTGATTTCTCCATACCTTGGCAACTCCAGACTCCTAGGCTCCCATAGTGATCCACTAACCAAGTAGAGTGCCTCACAATTACATGCTGCCAACAACAAGAAGGAAGTTAAAAGGCGCTTGCGGAGGTCAAGTAGGCGGCCCCTGAAGAAAGACTGAAAGCATCAACAGATAGATTAGAGAACATACCATGTAGTGGGTAACATGTTCCTTTCCAAAGGCCTTTAAGTATGCCCTCCCCACTTGTGAATCTTTTGTTAGAATTGTATTCTTTGCTCTACTGTCAATATTAATCCGGTCATATATGGTAGAACCTCTTCAAAGGCTTGCCACATCTGAGCCTTTGCAATGCGGTCAGCTCCACTGCCGATATTATTATGCTCGGCTTGACAAATATCTTTCCAGGCCTTATCATTGCCAGACCAAACGCTTGGCCTAAAAAGTGTGCTGGCAACAACACCACTCAGAGATGGTTTCTGTCGCACGTTTCCAGTGTTGCCACTAAGCTCTGGGTTCCTCCTAATCTCCATGTTTCCACCATGAGCCTGACAACGGCTTCTCCATCTGTTCAATTGCAGTAGCCTTAAGTCTCTGATCTTGTATGTTCGAAACATACATGATATGCATGTGCACAATCTTCTCTATCAATCAAACCTCGGCATGCAGTGTACAAATGTGCACTCTCGCCAAAGGAATTGGCAGGATAGGCCTCCACCTAGTAGATGCTGTCATGTCACAAGGTTCTTTTGGTACGCTGCTCGAATCTGTTGGATACAGAAATGGAGCTGTTGTTTGCAGCATCAAGGTGAAATTCTGAAGGCTCAACAACTTCTCCTTGTTGGCAGCAATGGCACGAGCTGCTCACTCAACTGCATTGGCAGCCTCTGGCAACTTGCTAGTCTTGATGACTGGTATGGATTCCTCCGTCTTTTGTTGCGAATCTGACATTTCAATCAGCTTCTCCAATAAATCCTTTCCCTCACGCCACTTCTGAGCGGACAGCTGGTTGCTACCTCTTAGTTTCAGCTCATTTGCCGCTGCATAAGCTTCATTATACTCCTCTTGAATTGCACTCATCTGTTCGCCATTGAAGAGAAGTCCTTCTTTCAACTTAATCACAGTCTGCAGCAGATCGTCTTGGACAGCCATTGCTTCTTCCTGAAACTTGTAACTATCTCTCAAGGCTGTCTCTACCTTGCGTATAGCCTGATCTCTCTGCAACTTAGGCGATTTAAGGTGTTTAGGGGAGCTCCTCTTAAATCCAATTGCCACTTTGTTGGCAGCAACGACGGCGCACAAGGAGGCCAGTTGCTCCCACATCGCCACAGGGCCCAATTTGTGGCGGTTTAGGGACTTAGTGGACATTCAAATTTTGTGCCTCTTCACAGCCTCTGCCACCCAATCAACCTTGACGTTGTGCACAAGTGTCGCATAGCAAGCCCGTAAAAACCTCATAGAAAAGGAACTGTTGGTCGAATGGCCTCCATAGACAAGCCTGTAGTGCTCACAGAACTGTGCGGCTTGGTCTTGGTCAACACATTTGTCAATTGCAAACCTGTACTTGTCTGTTGAAGGCGACCACTTTGTGAGAATTTTGGCGTCAGAAACAGCTGCCACCGTCTGGACTTGGTCTACCTCAACACCATGGTTACAAAGTCCACAAACAAGGGTGAAGAATCGCTCGTCATAGACACCCTCACGGCCTTTAAGCATGGGCGCCACAGCATACATTCGTTGTTGAAGATCTTCCGGAATTCCATCCAACATAATCGGCTCTTGGATTTCATCGTTGCCAATATCTCCCTTGCCAATAGAAACAGTGCCGTCTCCAACATCGCTGGGGCCTGTTTCCAACATCGCTGGGCCCACTGCATCTACTCCATCGTGAAGCTGCATGGAATCCCCTCTACACTTGCGACGAAGTCTCCTCATATCTGCAACCAGATTCAAGCGATCGCAACTTCTGTTAAAACTAGAATCCACAACTGAATACAACATCTAATTCAAAGGCCATACACGATGACAACAACACTATGGCACTTCAACATCTACAACAATCTGAATGGTTCTAAAATACTATACTAAATAGAATTACCTTATGTTGCGTACTACTATCTGCACTCCCCTTCCGCAACTTTAGAAGTTAACATATGTATTGAAGCCCTAAAGTTTTGGATGATCAAAATCTGCAGCCCATCTAAAATAAGTTCGAGGTATATATTGGACTCAGTCTATCACTTACACATCTAGACCACAACACATAGTGCTATTAATACGACTGAAGTCCTACCCATCAGCAACCAACAAGAGAATTCCAACAAAAGGAAAAAAAACAGCATGGAAACAACCCTGATCTGATTGGAAGGATTACTGCGTCCTAGAGGTTGTTGAGAAGTTCCAAACAGTCCTGAAATATGAAATGGTAATTAATCGTTATTAAGTACCCAATGATCAAACCACACAAGAGAACACAAATACAAATTATACCTTTAAAATTAGTAACAGTGGCAACGATGACAATTAGCAACAGTGGCAACGATGACAATAAGATTTGAGGCACTTCAACATCTACATCAAGCTCAATGGTTCTAAAATACTATACTCAATAGAATATCTCTGACACTTCTAGCATTCCCAAAATGAAATTCAACATCTCGAAAGTTAAAACACATCGTATATGCACCATTACAGAGTACTCACTACACCACCAAAAGGACAAGACGAAAATGGAGATAGCAATACCTGCAACATACAAATCCCGCCCATTAAAATAATCCAAAACACTAGTCTTTGGCTTCAAAGTTCACTGTTCGTTTTGGTATCTAAAATTAGTAACAGCGGCAACGATGACAGTTAGCAACAGTGGCAACTATGACAACCACAAAACCAACAAACAATCTCAATGAGTACTTCAGAATCTTCAAAAAACTCACCAAATCAGTTGAACCAAGCTCAACCACCCCATTCATAGTTGGCACACATAAGATATTCTGCCACATCAAAAAATGAAATCAGTTGTATTCTCATCAATGAGATATTAGACCCCTTTTGTAGCAAAAGAGTTCCAAGGACTCATGAAACCAATGCTCTGAATTCCATACCCAACAAAGCAATCACAACCACTTCATAGTGTATATCTGAAAGTTACTATATCTGAATTCACCTAAATCACTGTTTGCTCTGTGGTGTAAGGCTTTTCCAGCTCCGTCAGCTTCGGAAGGAGCGAGCCGTTCAGCGCTGATCCGCCACCTATAATCTCAAGTGCCTTGCTTTCCAGCACCTTGGCCATGATCAACGCAAACACACCCACTCCCAAAGCAGGCAGGAGAAAACTGATTCCAGCTTGCTCTGTCACCTCCCTGGCTCTCCCCTTGAACTGAACAAAATCTAGCGAAGGCCGAAACTCCCTACCATGCCCCCACCTAGACTTACATCCACCTAAATCACTGTTTGCTCGAGCTGAATTCCTTTCCTAACATGTCCACTGCTGTCCCTCCTTTACTAGTTCTGATCGATATCTCTTTTGCGGGCGACTGCCAACACATTACGTGATGCGTCGATTCATGTTGGGTGCGGTAGTAGCAACCTCAGAATTGTAGACATTGTTTGAAACCCCTAAACCTGCATTGCGATCTCTGGTGCCATGCTTGCTGGAGCAAGGGTTGGGAGGAATTCATCACAGCTGCTGCTTTGATGCCAACAACTTGATTTCACTATTTTAAGCCGCCATTGTCTTGAGTTGTTCAACTCAAGCTGTCTCGCTTCACTCAATTGCATTGTCATCACTATGCCAACTAGATGAGGTTTTTTGGATGAGATTTTAAATTTCATTTGATGCTTTTCGTTCTTTTCTTTCTTTGTGACATTCTTAAATACGAATATCATTTTACCATGTTTTCATTTTTTATGGGATTTCCGTTGTTCGTAGAGATCATTCAATAATTTATTTTTATTTTTTGGATTTTTCTAAATATCTATTGATTCATTTCATTCTTTTAATTGAGTCTATTGTATTTTAATATGATCTAGTGATTAATTTTTAATATAATTCATGGCATTTTAAAATGCTCTACATGCTTTTGGTTCTTTTTCTTTTTGTGTGACATCTTAAATTTCATTTTCTCCTCTTCATCTTTTTATGTATTTTTTGTTACTCTTTTCAATCATTTAGTGATTGTTTTTTTATTTCTTTTACAGTTTTAAATATTATTTTTTACCTTCGATGCTTCTGTTTAATTTACATATTTTTTAAAATGCTTTAGTAATTACTTGTTTAAGTAGCTTTTGGAATGGTTGAATATCATTGATGCAATTCATGTTTTTCATTTTCAAATATCAAGTTGATGCTTTAGTGTATTTTTCAATCATTCAATGATTATTTTTTTACAATTTTAAATATTATTTTTTACATTTCATACTTTTATTTAATTTTCATATTTTTTAAAAGGATCTAGTGATTACTTGTTTAAGTAGCTTTTGGCATCTTTGAATATCATTGATGCAATTCATGCTTTTCAATTTTAAATATAAAGTTGACGCTTTAGTGTATTATTCATTCTTCTTTTCAATCATTCAATGATTATTTTTTTATTTTTTATTTTTTTAATTTTAAATATTATTTTTTACATTTCATACTTTTATTTAATTTACATTTTTTTAAAAAGGATCTAGTGATTACTTGTTAAAGTAGCTTTCAGCAACTTTGACTCTCATTGATGCAATTCATGCTTTTAATTTTCAAATATCATTTAATGCTTTTTCAATCTATCTATGTGCATTTTTCTCAACTTCTCAATTCCAATTTTATATTTCTAATGCTTCAATAATTTAACATTTGGGTCGCAATGGATCTTCGTGAAGTAGTGTCTTTTTTATTTTGTTAATATTCTCTCTTGCGCATTTGTCTCAACTTCTCAATTCCAATTTTACATTTCTTTTTAAGCTTTTTAAAGTTTTAATCGTTTGACCATAGACATTTGTGACATCATTTTCCAAATGTGGATTATTTGAGAGCGATAAAGTGCTTCTTCATTTGCGCGGAATCACTAGTAGATGTGTTCATCACCTTACACACAACAACTCTCACTGTAATGTTGTCCATCATATTACACTTAACAACTCTCTCACCATTGAAGTCTTTGTAGAGCCGGCAGTTCTTGTTGTAGGATGTGCATGGAGATGTAAGAATGCTTGACTAAATCATCATGTTATCTCGTCAACACTCTCACTTTTGATGTTTATTGATTGATTTGCAACTCCCTGTTTATTTTACAGGGCTCCTTGCAAGAGGACATGGGCATAGGTTCTTAAGCCATGTTGTGTTTATTTAGCTTCACTTCTTAATCGTCACCTCTTAAATTAATACACCAAGTATTGCAAAAAATCAATACACTAATTAATGCAAAAATTCTTGCGTAAATTTAAGCACAAATTGATACATAAGTTATTGCAAATTTTTTTGCATACATATCTAATCAACTTGGTACATAAATTAATGCACTAACTAGTGCATAAATTAATGCACTAGTTAGTGCATAAATTTATGCACAATTTAGTCATAAATTAATGCATATTTTGCACAAAAACTAATAATCGCATTCTTACATAAATAAATGTACTAGTTAGTGCATAAATTAATGCACAATTTAATCATAAATTATTGCATATTTTGTGCAAAAACTAATGCCCAACTCAATAAAACGATTTTTTGCACCATTTAAAGCAAAAATTATTGCTCAATTAAGTGCAAAAATTGATGCAACCTTTAGTGCAGAAATTAATGTTGTCCATAAGTGCGCAAATTAATGCAATCTTAAGAGCATGAATTTATGCAATATTTAGTGCATAAATAAATGCAACATTTAGTACAAATTTATAAAATTTTGCACTTCTATAATTTAAAACGACTTCTATTTTAAATTTTTTACCATTCTTTTAACTTGTGGCAACAACTAGTTAATTCAAAATTGACGAGTAGATCTTTCAATATCATAGCTATGTAGATTGTATTGCTATGTTAATAAAAAATGTAGTCAAGTTATTATTAATATTTTATAATCAATTTTCAAAATAGTTTAATTAAAATTTTGTAATGAATAGAATGTAAACAAAATTCTTTTGAAGGTAGATTAGAAAGTAAGCCTTATTCATTAGGATATTTTGACTTTGCAAAAGCAACTTGACATGGTTGTGACATTATCCTTAAAAATCCTTATACAAATCGTAGCCATTCGGTATAAGAATTTTAAGAACTTAGAATATTCATTTGACTGATGAAAACATTTAAATCTACTATTGGTAATTAAATGGCTAGAAATCAAGGCGGCGGCAACAAGGGAAAATTGATTTAAAGGTGGTGGCAACATGAATGAAATTAACAGGAAGAAAATTTCATATGTGGCTAAACAATGGCAACATAGTAGTACGCAGAAGAAGGTAATTCTATTTAGACTCTCTAACAAATACCCAATCGTTGAATTTGAGTAATAAAATTTGTATATACAAACAAAAGTTTAGATTGCAAGAGAAAGAACGGAAAAAAAAAAACGAAAAAAATGGAAAAAATAAAATAAAATAAAATAAAATAAAAATTTGCACCATCAACTGCGCATCGGAAAGCGTGGTGGGGTGGGTGTCGGAGGGTGGATTCAAACCCGGTACTAGCACCCGGGGGTTGCCACGAGAGTTCGAACCCAAAGCCTCGGATCACTAAGCCACCAAGACTTTGAGTGGGGATATGTACTTTGTGAACATACTTATATCAAACCTGAGATCCCATAAATCGTGCAGAGATTATGAAATCATATTCATACAGTAATTAGTCCTTTTTTGAAAGGAAATTAAAAAATTGCCAAAGTGTGATTAAGAAGTTTCCAACAGTACTCATTCAAAAATTGGTAACTCTCGAATTTAGTCATTTAGTAATTGCTAAACTTATCGAACTTCCCAACAGTACTCTAAGTTTTGGAGTTTGCACAGACTCATCTCCGCAACCAGTCCCCATGTGGAATCTCAACCTCTAGGCATTTTATAAATTAGAATCTCAACTTCTAGGCATGTCATAAATAAGAATTTCAAACCTTGCTTGTTTCCCTGCTCTTGTTTGTCACTAAATCCAAGTTGCTTTCAACATCATGCTGGTAGTCGTTTGTTTATCTTAGCATGATAATCACAAAAATCTAGAGAAGTGTTATATGCCCACTTAAGATGTTTAGCATATGTCTTAAACAAGATTTTAGTTTGTGGCAGTTATCTTCATATTATCTTGAATTTGAAATTACTATGTGTAGAATTTTGGAGGTTTAATCTAAACGTGGATGAATTGTAATGATGGACTTATGAGGAAGTATATATTGAATACAGTTCTAATAAATCGTAGAGGATGTTGATGCAGAATTTATGTACGTTAGCATGCTAAGGCACAAAATAAATGTTTGAAACTATTCAAAGAAAATTAGAAAATTTTGAAGTCAGACGAGTCAGTAAAAATACAAAATCAGTTTTTACGATACTCATCACTTTAAATTTCAAGTCAAACATGAATTTCAATCATGAATTTCACAACAACCTCCTACGCAGTAATTAATCCAAATAAATTGTTTTGCTCCTTGACATTTCACTATATCCAAGAGTCCCTCGACACTTCAACTTACCGGTGTTCCCAACAGTACTAATTCTATAATATCTCTCTAAAAGATCTGAATGCCAAAATTCACCAAAAGTATAACTAGATAAGCACATCCGAAGGGATCTTGGTTTAAGCTTTAGACTCCAATGTGAAACCTCAAGAGCCCTATAACCACTTTTACTTGGAATTTGGTAGTTTAGCAATTACTAAATGAGTAAATTACTAATTTCCCTTATTGATTAATGTTGCTTGATTATTCAGTAATTGTGCATTAGCTTTAGACTCCAAGGAAAATCCTCAAGAGGCCAATTTCCACTCTTACCTAGAATTTGATTAGCAAACAAACTTTTATTTTTACTTTTCCACTTTTACTTTGAAATAACAAATTTTAAGTTCTAGAAAGTAAAAATTCCCAGCTTTAGGAGTTGGACGTCCACGAATTAGGTCAAGGGTTTAGCAGAGGGTTGTGGCCGTGATTATTTTCTAACCATAGGGTTGTATCCTTGAGGGTTTTACCAGAGAGTTGTGGTTGTGTGTGTTGCTACCAAAGGGTTGTGCCGTGTGTATTGCTTCATTTAGCATAGTATTTTAGAACCAGGTTTGTGAAGGGCGAATTTCGTGAGGTGCGCGAGCTTGTTGCTGTGCTGTGAATAATGTTGTGATTAAAGAATGTCAAATCTATTTGTGCATGGCTCGTGAATTGATTTGTGCATGTTGTTTTCTTGCTCTGTGTTGATGTGGAGATAATAGTAAACTGATGGGACGCAATGTCCAGTTTAGTTAGAAAATATTTTTTTAGGATCAAGAGGGAATGGCAATTTGATGATAAACCTGTTTGTGCAGCAGAATGTCAAACCCATATGTTCAGCAGCGATCCAAATCTTTGGTGAAAGGGAAAGCCGTGGCACAAGAGGAGGAGCTGCGGCACGATTCCGCAAAGGGGAAGACGGATCTGTCAAAGCTCAAGACGAGGCCAGGGCCAAAAGGGATCACCAGCTATGAGCGGGAGACTCCCTTCGAACAGAATGGGATTCCACAAAAGCTCCGTGAGCGCCTCCAGGCTAAGGCTCCGTTACTGTTGGAGAGGGACGACGCGAGGTACCCACCTACCTTTTTTGTGGAGGCGTTTGGGCTCAGCAATGAAGGACCTAGTTCATCACTACTTCAAGCAATGCTGTGATGAAGTAGCCTTGAAGACGTACAACCAATGCTACATGGAGGTGTATGGGGAAGCTCTGGACAACAAGGCCTTCAGTCAATCATTCTTGCAGGCTTGCATTTACCATTTCAAGGAGGGGCACCCAGTCAATTGGGCCGAGGCAGTGTCCAGATTTTGACGGAACGTTTTCAACATGCATCCCTAAATCCTTTGAAGCTGCGATCCCCAGCTCTCCGTTACCAGGTCGAGCGAATTCTCAAGGAGGTGGCAACGTTCTTGAAGGATGGAGGATGCGATACTTGGGGTGATGGTGGAGGGGCCGCTTCTGTTGGCAACGTCAAGGAACCGCACCAAGAAGGAAGTACTGGTGGCAACACGAAGGGCTGTGCTACCACTAAGCTCGAAGAATTGCTCGAGGAGGTGGTGCGTAAGACAGCCGAGATTCAAGCTGTAGAGAAAGAGCTGGAGACAAAGCAGCAATCCCTGTTGCAGATGGATGAGAGGATTTGTCACTTTGAGGCCAAGGATGAGCACCTCCAACAGCATGCAATGCTCTTGCAGAAGAAGAATAAGGAGCTACAGCGGGCCGGGGATGTAGAGGAGAAGATTTTGAATGATAGGGAGATCCGCAAGGTCGGGGGGGAGATTCAAGCAAACATCTTGGAGTGGAATGCGGCTGACCTCGCCAGGACTTCAACAAAGAAAGATGTGGATGTGGCTGCAATGAAGTACAAGAAGGTGGAGGAGGAAATCGCAGACCTCTAGAGAGTGCAAAGCCGAAAAACTTGCTCAAGCCTCCATCAAGCCAAAGGCGCCTGATGGAAACAATGGAAGAGATGCGCGTGGGGACCTTGTTCTTCAACTGGACAAACCTTGTCCTTGGTGCCACCTCAAGTTTGTTGCGAACATCGTCTTCCCTCTTTCTTGTGGTTGTTTGTTCCACCCTTGGTGTCTGTGGGCAGAGCTTCTTGTAGGAGGTCGTGTGTGTCCTCTGTGCAAACAAGAAGCATGGGGGTTTGATGTATGGGCACCAAAGCCAGAAGCCTGCGAAGGCACCACTGCCAACGTGTCCTCTACACCAAAGCCAGAAGTCGGGGAAGACACCACTACCAACGTGACCTCTACTCTAGTTGTAGACCCATATGCATATGAATCTGACGAAGATGGTGACATGCCTCTCTCGAGGAAGAGACCAGGGTCTGGTTCATTTGAGTGTGAATTGCCTCTAAAGATGGCAAAATTGGATTCAGAGCCCACCTCTGTGCCTGGTGAGGGTGAATCGTCTCAGGCTGGAGCAACATTGAACTCAGAGCCCTCACCTGAGCTTGGTAAGGCTCAACATAAAATCTCCACTCCTTTATCTTGTCCTACAGAATACATTTCGGATTTTCCTTGTTTTCTGCCCCCCTAAAACTGCTCGAAGATTTTCCTTGTTTTGAGACACTACAGCTAAAACCTTCTAACAAGAACAAGCCAATTTCTTTTAAAAAGATAGAAGCGGTTGCTAAAGCTGTGGCGTACTTATTTCTTCACAGTACGTTCCTCGTCACACTTTTTAGTTTCCACCATAGTTATTTGTAGCCAGTTAGTTGTAGAGCTCTTTGTTTGCAAGGCTTGTAACAATAATATCCGTTATTGTTGTTGGAAACTCACTTACCACAGGTTGTTGCTAATGTCCGGAATGGGTCTGGTCTGTTTCCAACAGCAAATGAGCAAGTAGACAAGGAGGAGGAGGAACATGGCAAATCATTGGATGAGGAGGTAGAGAGGCAAAGTGGTGGGCAGTTGGAGCCGATGGAGGTTGATGTTACCGTGGCCAAACCTATCACTGTAGGAATCCCCCGCAGATTATCTATGTCACGGATAGTCACGGATGTCTTTATGGGAAGTGACCGAGCACAAGGTCTTCGCGCGGAGTCTCCAGTTCCCGTATCTTCAGGCTCAGAGTAGTCTCCTCAAGGTTCTCTCAATGCCGCCAAGGATAGATGCGTTGGACAACTACGCTCTCTGACTCCTTTTTTTTTTTCTGAAGTTAGCTCTCCGACTCTGGTTGGCATACTTGGTACCCGCTTGTAGAACAGTGAGATATAGGACCTCTTAATAGAATTATCGACACTGTTCATTGATATTCAAGCGTCCACTTTACACATCAATGATTAACCAATTTCACTTTACATAAGGAGCACAGTTCATCCTCTCACTCAACATCTGTTTGTTGATATGACTTCTTTTAAGGTAGTCATACTACCAACTCACAAATCTACCTATCCAATGCATAACACTTTCAGTTTGTTATGTACAAATTTAAATTGCATTACAGTATGCAAAAGTCTTGTTTCCAGAATGAATTCCTGTGCTGGCAGGTTTCCAACGCATATCCTGCTATCTAGACATTTGATGGTTCGAGTACCTTGAGGACCTTCGTATATCAAATTCTCAAAATTAATAGTTGGTTTACTCAAGGTGTACACATGACAAGGGTAAAAATACCATCCATGAATTTGCTTAACATAACATTTGCTGTGGAAGCTTTGTTGTAAACTGAATGGGGAATTCAAGGAATACAATCTGTAATTTAAACAAAATAAACAGTATGAAATGAATGAGAAGGTAATATTCCTAGCAATAGTTGGCATCTTTTTTTTTTGGCGTTTTGTTTAGAGACCGCTACTCTGTTCTACAATTGAATTCTAATTGAGAATGGTACATGAACGACGAAAAGAAGATTAAACAGAATTTTAGTCTAAAAACACCATCCATGATACTCCTAGTCAATTCTGCACAATGTTGATAAGCACCATGAACTCATTTTTGCAAAATGAACTATTCAAGTGCAGTGAACATTGTTCCAAGTCTGAAGCAGATCCATATTTCAAGTAAAGGCATCTTCGGAATAATAGGTAATTCGGATTCATATTTGACATTGGCATTTGCTTGATGGGGAAATTAGTACATGAATTAGTACATTAGCAAGATATGCGTTAGAAACTTGCCAGCACAAGAATTAAATCTGGAAACAAGACTTTTGCATATTGTCATGCAATTTCATAGTCCAAATAACAAACTGAAAACCACAAAACCAACCTGCTCTTGTTTGTCATGAACAGTTCCTAACGGGAAATTAGTAGCCTCACGATTCCACCAACTAAATCGAGGAGTCCCTCGACAGTTCAACTTACCGGAGTTTCCAACAGTACTAATTCTAAAATACTCTCTTAAAGATCTCAATGCCAAAATTCACCAAAAGTATAACCATATAAGCACATCCAAAGGGATCAAGGTTTAAGCTTTAGACTCCAATGTGAAACCTCAAGAGCCCTTTACTTCAATGGTAAACAGTTTGCAACCTTGAGGTAAACTTTAGACTAAGCATCATCATCGCTACTTTCTATGTGGCTTTGTTGATCTTCGGAGGACTCCACGTTGCCAACAACATTGTTATCGACGGAATCTTCTGTCACGTCCACCCTAACCCAAGCTCTGCCAACCCGTGTTCTATCTTCCCTCCACCTTCTTGCTCCCTCCACCGCATCTGATGCGTTATATGCCATCCTCTTTTTCTGCAATGCTCCTGCTATGAACTCGTCATTTTCCAATGACCTAACGTTGTTGATTCTTTGCAGTCGTTCCTTCTTTGCAAACCGGTGCTGTATATTCCCGTACCAATGTTGATATTGCTGAACAATAGCACTTGTCTTGTCCTTAGTGCCGTTGTGTTGAGTGTGGTGTTGATCAGCAGCCTTAGCTGCATGATGCGATTTTTCCATACCTTGATTGTTCCAAAGAGCAAGGCTCCCGTATATTTCCACATACCAAGGACCGTGCCTCAGAAGGTTATGCTACAAAACAAAGCCAGTTTCATGAATTATTAGTACATCCTAAACAACACGGTAGTAATGACTAGAACTGTTGGCAACAATTAAGATCAAATAGTAATGGTGGTTCAAATCCAGAATCATACCATATAATGAGTGACGTGGTCTTCTCCAAAACACTTCAAGTAAAGGCGCCCCCATCTCTCAATTTTAGGCCTAAAAGTGCTGATCTGCTCCTGATTCAAGGTAAGGCCCACCAGATATGGAAACACTTGTTCCAACGCTTCCCACATTTCCACCCTATCTAGATATTGCCTACCCTGATCTAGGGTGTTGTTTTCTGAGCGCACAACATCCTTCCACACTCGATCTTGCCCTGACCAAGTGGACGGTTGGAACATCCTAGCTGCAGTCACGCCAGTGAGGGAAGGTTTGATAGGGACACTGTTGGAAGCACCGTTGAGTGTTGCATCCTTCATTATGCGCACGTTCCCACCATGAAGCCCAGCTGCAGACAGTGTCTTTTCCATATTCTCTATAGCAGCATGTTGACGGACTTCATTCTCCACGTTCCAAATGAACATGAAGTGCATGTGAAGAATTTTCTCAATCATTCTTGTCAAAGCATGCAATGTACAAATATGGACTCTTTCAAGTGGAATAGGCAGTATAGGTTTCCATCGAGATTCTTCTACAATAGGAGACGGGTTGGATCCGATATTACTTGCAAAAAGACCTCCATGCCACGTATGTTTTCTTTGCTTTGCCTCAAAGGTGGCACCTGCCGCTGTTCCCACCACAGGTTTTGTCCTCTCTTGGTTACAGTAGATGCAAGAATGTTTCGCGTTGGCACCATGCTTCAATCCATACAAGCATTTGATTGTCTTCATATCTGCAGATAAGTGCCACTCGACTTTGAAGTTGCCAACACCCTCAACAGAAAGCAGCTGGCCCCCTTCTTGAGCTTTGATCAATGCTGGGAACGCAGTAAGTTCAAACACCCATTTGAGGACCTCATGTGATTCTTTGGCAACCTCAAAGCAAGCAACAGGCCATATTTCTGTTTCTGACTGAACCGAAAAATACCTATCGTCGCTTTTTTTAATGCTGGTGTCTAAGGCACGATTCATAATTGTCAAACTAACCCTTTCATACTTCCTTCCATGCATAATCTCAGCTTCGTCCATCTTCAACACAAAGACCAAAGGCGTGTTTCCAACTTCTGCACATCCCAAGTTCCCAACAGCTACCACATTTGAGCACGATGCAATCATGACAAAGCGTAGAATTGCTAATCAATAAGAAACCCGTTGGGAACACATAGCTAACTGTCCATACTTGTCTACGGTTGCTTCTGAACGAAGTAGTTACCTTTGGTGGTAAAACCGTCCAGCTTCACCATACTCCGTTGCACAGCTTCGATGTCAACAAAAAAAGAAATTTTTTGATGTCAAGACAACTCTTTCAATCTCTGATTTCTTCTTCTTTCCTTTGGTCGTTGGAACTTGTGTTACCAGCTCCAGTGTATTATCTATGGAGTAATAGTCACCAACAAGATCTTTCAACTTTGGATTTAATTCTGTTCCCAACAAACTGACCTGTTGAATGCATTGCCCAGAGTTCAATTTTAAAAGTTACACAACAATCACATGCATGCATGTTATTTGATTAGAACCAATAAAATGGCAAACCAGATGATTTTTTCTCACAATTTCTAGTTCCCAACAGTGTTCTCAACAGTAAGACTAGTATCAAGGTTAACTAGTACTCTGCTTCAAAATCAGTGTTCCCAACAAGTTTTACTACATACCTTGTGAGGATTTGGCAAAAATGTTGCCTTTAAGCGTTTGTCAACAAGCTGCACTCTCCCTTTAACCGTCTTATAGATCTCACCGTATCCTTTTTGAGAGACTCCAGTCATATCACATGCTGCCAGAACCGCTTTTGTTCCCAGCACCTTCCCAATTCTCTCAAGGTAGTAGTTGGTCATCCTGGTCGCAGCAAAACTATTTCGCGGATCTGACACCAATGCCACTGTTTCTCCTTGTGACATTATTTGAGCAAGAGCATGACCTGTCCATTCTTGTATGTACCTGTCGCCACACAACCGCTTCCTACCTTTTGATGTCTTGTTTCAATCATTTATGGATTGAACTACCCTAGGTTGCAACAAGCTTCTAATTTTGGCTATACGAGCTTTTGCAGCTCCACCAGTCTTGGCTAATTCATGTCTTTGCTAGTTCATACATAGCTAACAGTCTTTGTTAGTTCATGTTGCCTATCCGCAAGTTGTTGTTGGTGCGCTTCACGTACTTGTCGCAAACCATGGGTTGATGGCAACATTGCCAACGATATTTCTTCTGCATGTTGATCAGCCGCTTCTTGTCCTTGCTGTTGAAGTTGTAGTAAGTTGATGTTGCAATTGTACTCATTACGCTCCAACTGATCTTCTAGTGCTACACATTGAGACCTCTAAGATTCAGATTTGCTCTTCAACATATTAATCTCCTCTGTACTACCGGCAAGAAGGTCAGTTGAACGCATTGCCCATCTGCTATTTGCACCATCAAGTACGGACTTCACATTGGCAACGGAATTTTGCAAGCCAACCTTTTCAAGTATACAATCAGTCCTTGCCTTTTCTAGCTCTTGTTCCAACCCCACTATTGCATCGTTGGTGCTAACGAGGCGTTTTGTATATCCTAACATGCCAGATTCCCCATGACAAAGGAATTCCAAACAACTCTTCAACGTCCCAAACTGCGGTGGCTTCCTAGTGAGTGGATGTGTTGAGTACAAATTTCCATTCAACCACAGATCCATGTTGGTGGCACCAGATGCTCTCAAGATTGGAAATTCTAATTTGGAGACTTGTTGATCAAGTCGAACCCCTTTCTTGACAATAGGTGCGAACTTGCTATCAAGAGCTACAGATGCCGTGTATCCACTACCCCTTCCCCTGTTAGCAACATCCTGAAGCGCCATCTCTAGCAACAAAACCGTGACAATCTAGTGGCCACCTGGAATGAGCCAAAAACATGTATAGGGCGGGAAAGTATTCTATTTGTAGAACAAAGCTTGGTTGTGGCTGGAATTTGCCAGGAAACATTTTCATTGGTTTTGTCTTTAATGGCGGGAATTTTTGACATATCCACAATAGTACCTTGGCGTGTCCATATCTCTCGGCCCACATAGTAATATGCACCATGTGTACCAGATATTAAACACTCATGGCTCCGCATGGCCACATGGTTCATACTCCATTGATATCCATAAACTAATCCTAGTTTAATTTTATGTACATTTTCCCCAACATTTAGTATCAAGGTTAAATACATAATATATTTGGCTTAATATTTTATTTTATCCAGGGCGCTCATTGCAATTACCAACGCAAGTACACGCAGGACAAGCACAATGGCTGCCACTTCATCCTAAATGCTGCCAACAAGGCCCACTACTTTGCCACACCGGCCCATTACAGTGCCAACTTTGCCATGGCTCCACATTCTGATTGGTTCTAGGATTTGATGGCAACTTGCAGCAAGTACTGTAAATGGCCAATTTATGCCATTTTTGGAAAAGATTTATTCATTTTCAAGCCAAAAGTACTAGTCACAATATACCCCAAATTTTCTTCAATGCTGAGTTCAAGGGTTTGACATGTAAGTCTATCGTATAAAGATGCTAGAAAATACAAAATTGAGTACTTGTTATCAACGTAATAATTTTGAAACTTAATAAAAACCTAGGCTCAACTACAAAAACATACCATGGCTGAAAGGATGTAGCGAACATTTGGGGGATGTGGAACAGGAGTGGTATGAAAGCGGGCAATATTCAAGAAGAAAAGTAGGAAGATGGACTCGTAATATCACGACCTTGTAGTCCTTGATATGGTTATCCGTGAGTCGATGATGAAAACAAATTCATCAACCATACTCTAATATTACTTTGTCTGTGACCGCAGATAAGCATTCTTGACATGACGACAGACGCCGACTATGTAAAAACGGTCACAGCTCACCATTCACAGCCATTTTTTAAACTCAATCCCGATGAATCGCTTATTGCTAAAATGAAGGAGATGTATGGGACGCTGTGGGAGTTCAAAGAACACATTGGAGCATGGATTTTCGGTGTGAGTTGGTGGAAGAGCTATTTGTTCCTTCGCTATCGCGTCACAGAGAAGACTAATGATCTCCCATGAAATTTAAAGGAGTAGATCATATTCAAAGAAGATCACCGGGAGGACTATGTAGTAATCGAACTTAGAGCAGTTGATGAAGACGAAAAAGAGATTGACCACGTCGATTTAATTTTCATCAACGTTATATTCCATCATGGTAAATTCAATTTGGAGGATTTGATGACGTTGCTACAAGGCTCGCAAGTGGAGCCTTTGGTTGAAGAGTTCATGAAAATCGGCTACATCCTCAAGGTCGATGGATCTGCCAAATCGAACGCAAGAAAACTCTAACAACT
Organism: Ceratodon purpureus; assembly: GCA_014871385.1. Taxonomy (NCBI): domain Eukaryota; kingdom Viridiplantae; phylum Streptophyta; class Bryopsida; order Pseudoditrichales; family Ditrichaceae; genus Ceratodon; species Ceratodon purpureus. The sequence continues at coordinate 50,647,698 of CM026426.1, forward strand.
CTTTCTGACATTGGACCTATATGCTCAGGAGAATGTCGAGATCCGCCGAGACTTACTTCTATTGGTGCTGGATCTGGAAGAAGAAGATCAGTAAGTAGGACCGCTAGGTCGGCCCCAAAGAAGCACACTAATGATTCGCGAGATGCCAGGGAGTCCAGTCAAAAGCGAAGGAAACATGTTACGGATGCAGCTACTAATCTCGGCAGCTCCATGTCAGCTCTCACGATCGTGTCCACTGTTCCTTCGAGGTCCACAGCTCCAGTACCAGGTTTTGAGAAGTTCGCCCGCATTCAACGAAACTTCGGGGATGAGCACAAGGACTGCTTCCTCCTAAACATGGAAAGGGAATCTGTGAATATCAAACAGTGCATCCAGGCAAAGAACCAGCAGATTATTTGAACATTGCAGGTGGACAATGTGGACTATGTGAAGAATAAACTAATCCAACTCATCGATGTCTAGCAGCACGAGAAGGTGTGCCTTACACCAATCGATGTGAAAGGCAATTTGTTGAAAAAGAAGCCCGACAAATTGGAGGACATCCAGCACAGCCATTTCATGATCATAAACGGTCAGCATTGCATTGTTGCATCCCAAGAGCTTCAGGTAACAGGGTGCACCAAGACACGAAGAATTGAGTTGCAAAACTGGGACGCGTAGATCGTTTGGTTCCTTGATCACAGCAAGCTAAGGAACATCTCCAAGTTCTATAAATGTACCAATCACTTGGACCACGCACATCCATCATAGAGCAACAAGATTATCAGTTGCCAAAATATCTTATTAGCATATGGTTGAAGAACCGACTTACGTGATGAGGACAATTCGAGGAAGAATAAAGCAGTGTGCAATATGAATAAGTACAAGGTAAGAATTCTGCGTAGCCTCCACATATCATCGAGTCGATACTACTGCTTGCTCTCATTCCTTGTATCTTCTGAATTTTTTGTAGTGAATGTTGTCGATTTGAGTTAAATAATGTACTGAATAGCATAACGTAAACATATGAGGAAAATTAGTGTAACCATTATCGTCGTGTCGACGATAATAGTATTAGGATAATACTGCTGTCAATATGGTTCTAAGTTAAATCGATTTGTACAAGTGCAGAACTTCAAGGACATCGTCATCGATAGGTTCCCATATATAAACCCTGAGAAGGATGGCGCATCAATCAAAAGGTCATCCGACCTGAAGAACAAAATCCAAATCACAATCCTCCCGAATAAAATGTGGTTGTTCAAGGAACAATTCTTGAAAAAACACGGGGAGGGGGATCTTATTCACCCTTGTTCATTGAAGAAGTGCAAGGAAACCAAGGGATTCAAGACTAAGGATAAGTTCCTATCTAAGGAATTCTTCAAGAACTTTGGTCACTTCACGGACACGAACTTTGGAGCCTGTGCACAGCACCTTCTTGGAGAAACACCAAATCGGCGAGCTCTGTATCCGAAGGTGTCCGTCGGAAAACCCAAAGTCCTGGTACCTGACAACATGGCCCACAAAAATTGGGTAGAGCGTAGGATGCGCGAAAATTGTGCGTCAAGACTTGACGGCAATCAAATCTACCTTGAAGATCATTAACAGCGCGGAAGATGTCGACAACGAGGTCTGGAAGTCTTGGAAGGCTAGGCATCAATTCTCGTGGCCATCATGGGATTTTCTCACTACACACCCCTCTCAAGAATACTTTAAGATGAGGCTACAAAAGAATGCGTGGTTGAAGCAAGCCTCTGACTTGGCAGAAACATATCCTGAGGTTCACTTTCTGTTCCATAAGTTTACAAAGTTGAAGTACTAACTACCCAAACGGTCAAGGGATGTGCAAATGAGAGGTGTGGACGTCATCAAGCAAGCAACAACTTTTGATGTACAGAAGTTGAAGCAGTTCGATTGTGTGGAGTTTGTCTATGTGCCTAGCAAAGCGGAGATGTTGGCCAATGTGACTAGTTGTGCTTCCGCTCCAAATGTCCTACTACTCTTTCTTTTCAAGAAAGGGAATCATGTTGCAAGCAAGGTCCGCAACTACATGAAGGAAATGTTTGAGACTCCCATTCTGAACTAGTACTATTGGGACGCCTCGAAAAATACAGAGTTGAAATGGAGGGTGGAGGCGAGTAAACTAAGGATAGATTTCTATTTGGATATCCTCCAGTCATTCGCGATGCCAGAGGAAAACGTTCTCAGGATCTTTGCACGCGCAAAGTTCACAATCGCCACGAAGGTAAGTTATTTTGACTTTCTTGATTTATCGTTGACACAACGATAAATCAGAGTGCTACCTAGTCAATCTCTTTTGACTTAGTAACTTGTTGTATTCCGTTAGTAGAATCCACAAATATCGTCGCCACGAGGATACAGTCATATGAAGAGCCAAAACCTCTGTTGCTTATTGATTATTTGATGTCCTACCTAACACTTGTGTTCTTGAAAATCAGATGTTTGGAGCTTTCTTCTATGGCTTTGTGGACAAAGACGACATGAAGGTGTATAAACGGATCACCAACTTAGCAAATAAACTAAACATGAAGGACTTCCTCATGTCAAATTCACCTTATTTGAGTACTTACGAGAAGCCTCCTAGTCGGGTTCCAGTCGTGCTTCAGTTCCCTGCCTCAACGCGAGAAACATGAGAGTCATCGGGTCCACACATGAGTACGGACTTTGGTCTTCCAACAATCAACCAGTACTAGACCAACACCTTCCATATCCATGCTTGGATGGGTCCTCCAAATGTCACCGCCGATCCAACTCCTTCCTCGTATAGCAATCCTTCTGTGCCTGCTGAGACTTCCTCCCAGTTCATTGGAGATGATGAGCCTCTCGTCCAAGGAACCAGAGCTGATGAGCCTCCTGTCCAATCATCTGGAGTGGATGAGGAGGGTATTGAGACGGACACAAAATTTGAACGAATACAAGAAGAGAAGCGCCAGAATGAGTTAAATGATGCTACGAAGGACATGCCCGATGAGGTAAAGGACGTGCAAAAGAATACGGAGGTCACCCTCATGATCTTAGGAACCAAAGCTACTACAGAGACTAAAGTCATTCCTCTAAGCGATGACGACTCCATGGATCATCCGCACGAGTCTAATGATGACGATGAGGACGTTGATAGTGTTCCAAAGGTGACGGAGTTGAAGCCAATGGCTGCTCGAGACGGCAAGGTTGTCAAGGTGGAGAAGGATTGGTGGAAGATGGACAAGAAGAAGCGGGAAAGGAGGATTGCTCGGAAGGCCGAGAAGGAGGCCAAGGATAGGGAAATAGCGGAGGCAAATGCAAAGCTTCTTAAGCTAGAGGAGGAATCTAAAATAAATTTGATCAGCTTCCGAGTCAGGTTGAAATGCTCATGAAAGCAATGAGTACTCAAATTGGGAAATCCATCGCATCTTTCCTTGTCCCTGCTCTTCCCTCAACTCCCAAGATGCCTCTTTGTCCACTGGCGCACTAGTTCTCAAGAAGGTGATGGATACTGTCCCGATCCAACCGAAGAGTCCTTATCCTCGACTTGGGGATCACGACCTCCGTCCCTCACTTTCGCCACAGCAAGCTCGTGAGTCGGAGGTGAAGGTCGCCCACATGCAAGACGACAATCTTGGACTCTGCAACGGTGAAGTCGCCCATTTCTGAGGAGAGGAGAAGGTCGACTACGAAGTCTCTCCCAATGATCTCCAGAGGAAAAACCTCGTCTATGATCCAAATCAGGTAAATATTTCTAAATCTTGTTCTCCTTTCTAGTCTCTAGATGTTGAATCCTACGTGAATGTGGCCTCCCCCGCGTACATTGTGAATTAGTATCAGAATCTTATTGGTATTCGTGATGCTTGAGAGGGGGGCGTTGCCACTCCTTGAATTCCTGGCGTTGCGACAAATTTTTGAGTGTACATTAGTGTAGCATAGCGTTTGAGTGTACACTTTCATCAGCAGTAGCTGACTATTTTTTTGTGTTGTGCATCGTACATGTAATTGCGAGTAATAATAAACTTTACCAGTTCGTACTTTCATGCACACGTATGAGTCTAAATGTGTGTCATTGTCCATGTTTTGTTGATCAGCTCCAAATGCACAAAAGTATGCACCGTCCAATGCCATTGAAAGCTCATCATAGTGGGAGCATCCATATGGTTAACGGAATGCAATGCTTCCGCCCATTCTCTGGCTCTCCTGCATCTGCATTCAATCAGGTAACTTTATTTCATTGTTATTCTGCTTTTTGAGATAGATTTGGAGGGCCCTGGAGAGATCGTGCCATGTAATGTGGCTCTCGTTCGGCTTGCAATCAGGCCAAAGTAGTTGAACATTGTCTTTGACTTGAATGGCGACCTTTGTCAGTATGTGCTCAAGTTGTATGCTTCAAGTTTCAAGCCCAACAAGGTTGAAGACAATGTTTTGTGCCATCAAAATCCAACAATTGTCGGACCAAAGGCCGTATTTGCTAAGCAGAATGTTCGCGACTTCCTGCGACAAGTTTTCACCATTGCAAAGTCTGGACGATGATGACCCAATGCAATGCAAAACTTGTAGATGATTATTTGTTTAGAAATTGTCCACCACCGTTTGATATCCTTAGTCAAGAGCATTGTAGAAAAATTGAGATATCACCTAGAAATTCTATCACCGTAGTTGTAAACTCGTGTGCATGAAAGTTCTTTCAGAAGCTTTGCTTTTGTTTGGGAGTGAACGCAACGAATTCAACAGGCACAACAAACTTCCCATTGGCAATTCTCCCGATAAGAGCGTCTGCAATGAAAATGGAAATGCCATATTCCTGGACAGTTCGAATCATGGGAACCGAGCGGACAACGTCCTCATGACGGAACGCCTCCCGTGGTTGCTACGCCTCCATTCCAACTGCCTCCATGGTAGATTGCGTGAACATGTAGAGGATAATGAGCTCGGCAATAGGCCGTTTGGTCCCAACCACCACTTAATCAAGGTTATCCATCACGGCATAAGGGCTTCTGCAAAGGCCGCGGGGGCTTGATACGAACTGCCAGCCCTATACTTAGTTATTGAGGGCCAACAATTTAGGATGTAGAACATTTTATGAATGGCATATACGGAGCAAGGCATTTTTAAAAAAAAAATCATTTTGTACTTTAAATTCATGTGTAAATGCATTTTTAATTTCCAATTTTACTTTACTGTCTCCTACCTTAAAATTTTGCAATTTCGTGCTCAATGTTCTGTTCATAATGCAATTTTTTAAGACCATAGATCTATTGCTATCTGATTATCTTATTGTAAAATGTTATACATGTGGACTTGTGTGATCTCATCTTTCTGCAGGTTGGAGGTGACTTGGTGGAACCAACCTATAATTACAAAATGTCTAGGAGCCTCCTGTTTGTTCAGAAAAGCCGCAATGGAGCGGGTCCAAATCAAAAGGGGGGATCTGCGGGACAGCACCCTATTCGAAGCCCTACATGTTGTGTTCTGCCATTGACGTTGCCTCGGCTTCGATAGACTATTCTAGAGGGAATGCCGAGGACGGCGTCGTCGATAGCCCCCCAAAGTGCAGTCCTGTTAGGACTCCCCTCTGCTCCCTGTCACCGATGAAATTGAACCTCCATGTTCAGGAAGCTTCAACGCATCCTTGCCTCGACGATGTTGCCCAGCTGTTGCCGAGAGTTGGTATTGTTCACACAAGTTTTCCGAACTCCGCCTCTGCCCTTCACTCCCTACACAAAGACCCTAAGGATTGTTCAATTGGGGTTGTGATTTCTGGTATTTTGCCATAGCAGCACAATAAGCCACCTTGTCCCTCGTACTCCGTTAGAGCCCTCCAAATGTCTTCTATCAACATGCTTTGTTAAAGGGTGATTTTGCTTCACCTTCAAAATCTAGTTTATAGTTCCCAAGCTAAATGAAAACCTATGAAATTAGTACCACCTCTTCTCTTAATTGATTCTAACTAACTCGATCCTGGACTGTACCAGGAAAACCCAACTCTTGTCCCCTTAAGTGTCCTCAATGCAACTTACCCAACACCCGTTTTGCCTTAAACCCTAGCATTCAATACATACATTGCTCACTAGTAAAAAGAATCTTTGTTTCATCATTAAAGTCTGCAACATACAATTAGTCCTGCTCCTTACAATCTTGCCCCTACTATCTTCATAATTCCTCTACCTCTAAGTCCCCTTTCCTAACCTCCATAGCCTCTGCAAAACTGCAAGAGAGTGAGAGAGAGAGTGAGAGCCGCCACGGCCTCACTACCCCCCCCCCCCACCCAAACCCTAGCCGCCTTCATCCATCTGTCCATTTTTCATCCAAGTTGAAAATTCATCCGACGGTCAAAACTTCATCCAAAATACAATAACTGCGGACTAATAGTAATTTCACTGTTTTACTATTACCTAGAGTTTATTGTTCCTGCTCCTGATTCACTACTCCTACTACTAGCCTACAGGGTGAGAAATCCCGTTAACATGCTTCCTTGTCCGCACGATTTTAATAGGTCGTCGGAGGACTGTGGACCCTAATTCAATTGGATTTCGACTTCCGCTCCCAGACAATCTAAATCCCATGCTGCCAAGATTGCCCCGTTGAACATCTAAATCTCTTCTAACTTGCGAGGTTCGTGAATACACTCTCATGTTGAAGCCAAATGGCAGTCGTTCCCAAAGTCTTCGCAACACGCCTCTCGATAGATCAGGGCAGCATTATCTCTCTTGCCACGATGATATTTTTAGAGGCCTTGCAAAACTCAGAGCAGCAAAAGGAGCGGAGGTAGCAAAGAGAGATTGTGCAGCCGGCAAAGATGTTTAGAGAATCTAGGTAGGAGTTTAGAGACATTGGCCTCAATACATTTGTATTATTAATAGCCTGATCTTAGATACAGGTTTGTAGAGAATTTATTGCTTCATGTAGCTTATTATTTATGCTTCCTGTAGCTTCTTGTAGCTTATTTATGTTTATTGGACTCTTCTTAATTTCCAATATATCCAAGGGTTCTAATCCATTCACTTTGCAAGATTTTATGAGCTAAAGTTATGTATGCATTACATACCCAAACTACCTTGTTAATGTGTGTTATGAAATTTGTTTCCTTTCTAGAATTTTTATTCTACTATGTTGAAAATATGCTCCTCATATCCTCATCTACACAGGAAACGTTGTTGAACTAATTAAATACGGCCTCCATTTATCCTGGGGTTCAACAACTTTTTGTTACATGTACCCTAAATCCTCATATTATGAATGTCTTTTAAACTTCATTTTGTCTCAATTTAACAAATAAGGCCTTCAACCTAACATCGATTCCATAGAAACAACCGAACTCCATTCCAAAGCGACCTCTAGAACTTACAATAGCCAAAGAGGTTGGAGTTAATATCATTCGAAATGCGCTACAAGTTCTTCTGTATCTTGTACGGAGCTCAAATATAAACACAACTGCCGATGCCTCTTCAAAATAAACCATCCCTGCATACCAGGCACATCCTCTCCACGACAATAGAGGACAGTCTCTAGCTCATGCAGTCTCGAAACCTAGCCACAGAACCTGCATGATGCGAGAGGAGTAGCTAAAAAAATGTCCTTCTTAAGATCCACTCCTTGAAGCAGCTTCTTGTATCTAATTCACAAAACACAATCAACGCAATCAGTGCCATGCACTAGAGTCCAAACATACATCACAAAAACCACATTCAAAAGTGGAAAGATACTAACTTTAGTTCTACTTTTGAAAGTGCAACATCTGTCTGAACTGAATGATGTGGAACTGTGATCCACCCAAGTGTGAGAAGAATAGCTATGTTTCATTTCAACCAACAAATCAGCAAAATTCAACACAAAAATCAAATTGACTCTAGTCACACAAAAATCATATCGTTTCTCCAATAGGACCAACTCCTTCCATTTCTTCACCCCTCTCCAATAGAAAAAAATAAGAGTAGTGACGAGTCGAATATTTGAATTTAATAGGAAAAAACACAAAATATCAAAAAATCACGCCTAGCGCCCAAAGAAGAAACAAGTAAATATTCCAGTTGTACGGCTCCACGGCATTGGACTTAAAACACCGAGTGAACAAATCCTGCACAACCCATAACACACCTCCAGAAAAAAATCGATCACACAAACCTCACACCCATTCATTCCATTCAATTCAGACCATTTCACAAAACCAACCAAAACCTTAACTTCAAAATTCAATCAATCCCCAAACCGACAACAAAAGCCACCAAGAAGAGATTTCCATATATCAATAATCGCGCTCCATGCTTCACTCAAAACCTGCAAGATATCGAACAAATCATGCCTACAAAACTACCACCACTAGTACCACATCTCCATCCCCACCTATCTATCCAGCTGAATTCCCACCAATCTCACAAAATCCACAACATCACAACACATCAACCACTAACACTCACAATAGCATATTATTGTCAAGATCCATAAGTGATGAGTCCTCCTCCTCTTCAACATTGGCGTCGAAGAAATTGCCCACCAGCTCATGGTTGGTACTCCTTCCCACCTCGTCTGAACCCCCATCCGCAGAGGCTGTGCTCACAACCTCTTCATTCATTGCTCCAAACGTGAAACCTTAATTCAGGAGCAAATTCACTCCACTAAACCTCCAATTCCACTCGCGTATCTCCTTTGCAGCGGTCCCAAATTTCACCATTACCAGCACTCCATCGTAATGTGCTCCATCGTCAATCTCTGGGTCTCATCCCACACAAACTCCAAATTCACCCAACCAATCAATCGTAAACTCAAAATCAACCCAAACCTCCAAATAAAAACCTCCAAAATCAACCCAATCCTCTCTCTTGCTACGTTTTTCTTCTAAAGTGTAGATTTTGAAGTTGTTATGTAGGGATAAAATGTAGATAATGGTAATGGCGCTATTAGGGTGTGGAGTTGTGCGCTACATTTGTGCAGCGTGAGTGTACGCAACCAGGTACACAGGAGCACCAGCATTAGTCCTCGTGACGTATTGGAAACATCCACACCACCTGTGGAAAAGATCTAATGTCAACCTCCAGCTCTAGGAATGAATGGTTCATCTTTTGCTTGTGTTTTCTGCCTCCCATGTCCCTTAAGGTGTTGAGATCTACAAATTTAAGTGATCAATAAGAGCACACAAAGTGAACTTCTTCGGTGAAACCTGTTATTTGGGTATTTGGAAGGCCAAAGTGTATTGTGCTCGAGCAGGTGGTAGTGCTTTTTTAGTTGCTTTCTCCACATTTTTTTTGTGCGTAGTTGGGGAACATGGCATGCACAATTGCAAATTTAGGGTAACTCTTGTTTTGTTGCATCTTCGAGTTGTCAGACTAGGTGGTGAACCAAAAATCAAGCTTAAAATCATATTGTTAGCCTGTTGTGAATAGAGAGAAATGCTGACCCCCAATTTTGTGTCGGAGGGTTGGAACGTCATAAATCCTTCCTCTGTCCAATTCACCAAGCTAGAAATTCCACACAAGTCATAGAGTTGCCGAAATATACTTGAGCACACAATTCGTGATATCCATGAAAACGGAATCATCAAAGGAAGTCGCATGTTCAAACCCTCATGTGGTCAGGACTGGTCAAGATTGTGACCAACGTCGGCGAGCACCAGAACATGCCACCATTTACATTATTACTATAATCTTGATGGAAACAACATTTTATGTTCATGGTAAAATACATGATGAGTTTTACAACAAAGTTACTGCTCTTGCCATATTGAACTACGTCGTGATGACAACACACTGGAGTGCAACAAGAAAAATGAATCAACCAATTTTTGTCATTTATGGTGTCACAAAAGACTAAAAGTGGACAACATGTCATTTGTTGCAACACCCCTATGGACAGGATTTCTACATGCAAGAACACAGATTGTACCGGTCCTTGAGTGCCTCACATATCATAGCATGTAGTGATTCCACTACTCCGCACATTGTCACATCCTAAGCAGAAAATGATATTGGCATCAGTGTCATTTCAAGGTCTGATTTTGATTTTTTGCGGAACTTGATCGGGAGGTGGGGTTATAAGCTTCCATCCGATGATGGTGACCTACAAGATGGATTAAAAAGACCACGACGGGAGATGCGTGGCATTGTCAATAACGTGGAGCACATCTTCGCCCGTTTTGCAGAGGGTCTTTTCGATTCATGTATGTTCCCTCCTCCTTGGGATTAAGGCTACAGATGGAATTACAAGACATTGTGGCAATACTTCATTCTGTGCAGAAGTACGTGTCTTTGGTCTGTGCATTGTGTCTTCATCTGCGCTCTTCGTTGCTCTCGCAATAGCATCGCGAGCGCTCTTGCATGTAGCCGCTATCTGTTGTGCTTAGTGTGTTTTTTATGGTTCCGATGTGAAGACGGTCCCATGACATTGTCTTCCTCTATGCTCTTTGGGGCTCTCACAGTAGCATCGCCGGAAGTGTGTCCTTAGACAACGTCCTGCCGTGTTTAGGTTAGTTTAGTCGTGGCGCATTGTGTTTTGGTGTTTGCTCTTCGTTGCTCTCGAGGAGCAGCACTAGCAGTTTTGCGCCGAATAGCATCCTCCCCTGTTTTTTGTGTGTTAGGTTCCAGATTTGAGTACACTCAATGGGTTTGTGTTCCTTTACAATCTATTGCGTTGCAGTTGGGGCGATTGACTACGTTTGTTCCTATCGCAAGGAGTCTTGCACTATCCAACCAATATTTTTTTACATGTGATCTTTATGGCTGCGCTCCACGCGCATTTCGAGGGCAAGGTTCAGAGAGGTAAATGCTCTTCACTACATTCTACTTATGCCGTAGTTTCTGAGTAGATTTATCTGAGGAGCATGGTATGTGTATGTTTCCGTGGCTGATGTATGTCAATTTCACCGATAGTGATAAGCACTTATGAATGTTCACGAGGTTTGTAGTTCCGTATGCACGGCTTCGGAGCATTGCATATAGAGTGTGCTTTTACAGTTTTTCTGAGTGAAGTAGAGAGCGTGATAAGCCGTCTTTTCAAACTTTGTATAACATGTGCTTCTTAAAGATGCATTTGACCGCAGGGGGTTCACGTGACGAAAATCGCGTCACACAAGCGTGCGTCTGTTGTGTGTTGGAAGGAAGCAATTGAGGTGATAACGTCGACAGTGTACCATGCTCTATTCTTCCATACTTCGAGTCAGGGTTGCTCTTGCGATGTGCTGCAGAACTCGGTATCTGAACATAGTTCGTACGAAAAGTTTTCCAAAGTGTTGCTCAATTTTGTCTAGGGTTTTGTCAATATGAAAGGACAATGTCGCAGTTGGGAAACGTCGCTTGGGATCTTGTCAACCATAATGGTTTTACAAAATTGCCTGAGCATTTTGTTCTATTAGTTTTGATGTGTTTCTAAGACAAGAGACAGCTGAGAGTGGAAAAAGCTAAGTACGCAGATTTCTCCGAGTCCGTCATGGAGACCACAGAAGGGAAAGACCAACAAAAATGGTTCAAAAGGGAGATTGGCTTACCTCATCGTGGGTATCTCCCAAGCCCGAGCGGCCTTTCGGAGTCCGTTGCTTCCGAAGCAGAGTGCATAGCTCGTTGGGGGCCAAGGAAGGGCAAGAATGGATTCTTACGGCAACTACGACGCAATGAAAAAGATATACTAAGAAGTCCACCAACGTGCCATGGGTTCCAATGTACCGGTTTTCTTTGCATTGAGGTGGGTTGCGGAGGAAAAGCTCGGTGCGGATGCAGTAGATTGGGCCACATTTGCTTGCTAAAGGGCTAATACTACGATGGCCCTTTTGAGGAAATCAACGACAGGAAGTCAGGAGCTTTTGCGCACACAAGCAGGGAGTCCAAAGGCAAGGGGACGGTTAAGCTCTGAAGCAAGCGGAAAAAGAGAAGTGACTTCGAATCTGAGCGAGGGAGAAGAAACTAGAAGTCCTTGCAACAACAACAGCTACGGACGGCACAACATAGGAGACGGGATGGGGGAGAGTCGATCCTTTAAAGAGATTGCGGAAGGTATCCGGTGGAGAACCACCTCGGAAGAATCCAAGGCGTCGATGTCCCTTGGGTTACGATATAGCTGACGATATCGACGAAGGTGACACATTTGAAAGACATTTTTTCTAAACTTGATGGTTCTAGTAATGGAATATCTGTAGTTGTTAATTACTACATTCCGCACTTGTTAATGCCAATCAAAAAACACCGTTTTCTTGAGATGATTTAGTCCACCATTGAAGTGATCATGTGAAGAGCCTTGTTGCATTCCGATACTCGATTTGGTTCTGTAATCTTTACGGTATGTTGTTAGATTACTAACACCTGTTCACAATCCTTATGACTGTTTGTAGGAGGAGACTCTAAGGAAACGATGCCATCTCATTCTCACTCCATGACAAATACAGACTTCATGGCAACGGAACCTGTGGATGTGACCCCAGGTAAATAAGTTATCCAGATTTCTTCTGTGTTGTACGTGGCAAATGATTTTATTTTGTCTAAGCTAGTACTTTGATGGTGTGACAATCTCGTACACTTCTCTTGTGCCTTTAATCTCCGACATTGATTTGTTGAATGTAACCGAAAAGTGAGTAGACCATGTCAGGCCTAAATAAGTTTCGATATACGTGCATGTCCAAACAAAGTCCTCCTTGGTAATTGACTCTTACTGTTGTCAACAAAACAAGGATCTCTTGATGTTGTAGCTGCCAATGTGGGCCGTGGAGAAGTTTGGAGAAGCACCATTGGGTACTGTGCCATACGCTTCCACGAGGCCAATCCACATGTTTGAGAAAACTACAAAGATAAGGGATGCCCTTTCAAGCTAACAGAGTATTCTCCACCAGGAAAGGATGCGCCTACAGGTGAGCCAAGCCGTCCAGGGATATGCAGTAGGAAGCATTTACTTTGTTATAGAAAGTACATAATGATGTTCTAAACTAGCGGTAGGTCGTTTTTAATTCTTTGGATCATGCACTCTAGGTTTTAAATGGCAGCAGTAAATCAATGTATTTACAAATATGATTTGAAAAGCAAAACTCACTGATACATTCAGTGTGGTGTCAGGAATGGCGGAACACGTCTTTGATGGCAACGGATCCACTTGCAATTCGGTGGAGAGGGGGATGTTCCGATTGCGGATGCAGATGGAGTACTTGTAGCAGTATTGGACAGTCCAACACCCTATTGCGCAATACATTTTCACGAGGCAAATCCACATGCTAGGGACAAATACAAAAACAGAGGCTGCCCATTCAAGATGGTCAACATTTCTCCAGCAGACAATGGTGTTAAGGTTAGTATGACGTCGCCCAATAGTATGAAAATCAGGTACCAGAAAACTCTCACTTGTACATGGAAATGAGTACGTTCTTCTGTTTATAACAGTATACTTTGTAAAAAATAAATCTAATTGAACCAAGAAGATAGGTACTGATAGTATTTGGTTGGCAGGTGATTGATAAGAATCATCTTGTTGATAGCCGAGCACCCATTGGTGAAGAAGCACCCACATCTACAGTTGCCGATGGCTATCCTAAGATTGACTAGGTTACATCTGAATAAAATACTTTGTTAAGTTTTGTTATGTTGCGCACTTTGTTAGTGGACACATTTAACTTGTGTACAAATCTGTTGTCAATCAGGAATTAGTCAACACATTAGAGGTTCAACCAACACGTGTCAACACATCTTAGCTGCAGGAAGAAGTCTTAAATTGATTTTTATTTTTTTTTCCATTACTCTTTTGTAATGATGCGGCTTGAGAGGGTGCACAATTTGTGTATCAAGGCATCCTTCATGATTCAATGCTTCCCATGCCACTTGCATGCTTGTAAGTCGTGACACTTTGCACCACTTACCGGCTTGAGTCCTAAACTTAGTATTGCGGTTTAGTTTTATAATGGATTCTTTAGAAGAGAAAAAGCCATAATACAAAATCATTTTATTGAATTGAAACGACTGAATATAAATGGAAGCATGTTAAGGGCTGAGTTAAAAAAGATGCAGGAACCATGAGCTGAAGAAACAACCGCCGCAATCACCACAGAAGATTAACATATTACGCCTCAAGAGGTACATTCACTCTTTGAAGAAATGCATATAATTTACATTTTAAAACTATTATATGAGATATTTTTTAACATTCATGATATGTGGGAACATGCATATGATATCCAGACTATCTGTGGCATCCAAAAAAGGCATTGGTTGTCCATAATGGGCACAAAGTCATGCTTGGTATCAGTGTCATGATTGGCATGGTTTCCAAAGATAATCGGGGGAGAGAGTGAATTTGGTTGGTATTGAACAAATCATGGCTACTGATGGGGCCCTCTATCTCCTGTACGACCAACATTCAGGAGCCGTGAAAATGAATCCATTTAGGAGTGGTGAAGTTGAAAATCAAGAGCTTTGAAGTTGAAGTCAAGAGTTCTAAAGTAGTGAAGATGGAGTCAGGAGCACTGAGTTTGGGTGTGTAAATTTAGTAGTTATAGTGATTATACAAATTGAATTCAGTCTACGTCAGAGCCTTAGCAATTTTTGGTATATAGAAAGACTCATTTTTGTAGATTGATTGCGTTTTACATGGGTACTGTAAATATGGCATTCAAGTTGGATAGTGCACTGACATACAGGCTATAGATAGGTTGTTTTGGAAAAAAATTGAAACTTTTTAATATCCATTGTTGAAGAATAAAAGGTGGTTTTGCCTGTGAGATTTTTGGCGTTTTATCTAGTTTGATTGCATATCCACCGTTGCTGAAAAGAAAGAATAAAAAGTGGTTTTCCCATGTGGGATATTTGATGGTTTTTTGGAAAACTTCCCTTCTTGATATTCTCTCTTTATTTTTCTCTCTCAAGAGAAATGGAATATGAAAAAAATTCCCTTTGTGGCACGATTCCCATTTGTAACCAATAGAACCAAATTTCATATTTAAAAGGTAGGAATTAGGTTACTTTACAGGTGAGGGAAGGCACTAAAAGCTCCTTGTGGTGATGTTCAAATTTGTACAGGAACAAATCGAAATGCTTACAAACTTCTGATGTCAGTACATGATGATCCTTGATGAATTTGTTCCTTCACCAATTATAGTCTGAGCCAAATTGCAACAGTGACAATAATTGATCTCACTGCCCTTCGCTAAGGCAAAATCTTTCTGCCTCACCTCGCCTTATTACATAGCGCGTTAGCAAACTTTCATGTTTCTCAATTTTTTGCTGGACCGGTCCTAAGGTGCCAGGGAACGTCTTCTCCGCTTTGAAAACTAGAAGCTCCAAACTTTGACATGTCTCTTAACAACGTCTACCTATAATCCCCAAATCCTGTAAAAGTCTCACTTGAGTTCACACACAAGGCATTAAGTTATTGGAATATTTTTAGTTGTATATGATAATTTGAAAACTATCTCTAAAATTAGAACAACTTAATTGCAAATTTGTATTATTGTACTTAATTTTTATGTTTAAAAATTGTGTCTCTTGCAATCAATTTTATTTTAAAACACCACTTAAATTTCTTAAACCAATAAAGATTATTCCAACACTATTCCAAAACAAAACTTTCCTACCTCTAATGGTGGGTGGGCGGGACATCCCTTTACAGGGTAGCTTTTATCACCTTCCTCACCAAATTTCATTATAAATCAACCCATTCTCAATTCAAACCTTATCAAATCTATACACTCTCTTCTAATTCCGAATTACCAATTTAGTCATAGACCAGAGAATCCTCAATCAACACACTACTTGCAAATAGTAGTGTATGATATAACAAACCAAATAGTAGAAAAAAGTTTGTCTTAAAACTGACTATACAAGATTTAACACATAATAGTTTTGAGTTTTTAGAAATCTTCTCATCCCCTGAATGTTGGTGTAGTAAGTAAGAAAAATCCAGAGGTAAAGGACCTCACATGTCTCTATAAACACAACCAAAACCATAGTTAGGATTATGTTTGTAGACAAGGTGTCAACAGCCCTTTACAGCTTGTTGCAGTCACAAGAAAAATCAAAACTTACACCAAACATACAAATCAAAGGGAGAGATGAAAGAGTCTAATTGCAATCATAAATTATGAGACCTGACTAGTAGTTCCACTAGACTCAGCCATGTTGCACTTTGCTTTAGCTCCACACCACCATATACCAAAACTTCAGAAGCTCTAAAAATCTCTCACACACATGTAGCAAACTAGAATTACTTTCAAAGCAGACAAGTAATCAGTTGCATATGGCAAAGAAACTCCCATGGTTTTATATTCTCAAAAAAAGTCTGTAGGGATTCACTTGTTTGTTATATGGACAGCCTGTGTAAATGAACAGCCTATATAAATGAACAACCTCGCTAGTCCAATCATCTCTAACCCTTAGATGAAGGTTAACCTAGATCAAATGGTCATGAATTAGTGACTTGCTAGAGTAAAGTTCAAGCTTGTAGTAAGCTCCAAGTAAAGTAAGCTTCAAGTTTGGAGTAACTATCAGTAAGCCATGAGTAAGGGATGTGGGTAGGTTTCACTAATTTACACCTTAGTTAGCATATCATGCCATAAGAGCATCCCAAGTAAGCTGTAAACTTGTAAGCCTATAATTATGAGAACGTCGTTCTCCCAAACCTGAGTGCCTTTCCGAAGCAAAACATTCCAAATCCGTTTACAGATGTACAGGTTTGCACCAAAAAACCTTCCAAAATGAGGTTTCAACCTGTAAATTACAGACTTACAAGCTCGAATACAGGCTTGGCCTCAACTGCAATTCACGTCTTTCTACATCTTTCCGATTACAGGTTTACGGTTCAGGCCTTACTGGGGATGCTCTAATAAAGTGACTATGTAATTGCTTGCAAAGTTTTACAAGTAATGTGCAAATTTATTTTGCAAGCCTACATAACTGAAGAGTGCAACTTCTGTTTAAATCATTGTAATAAAAACCTTATTTATTAACCAGAAAATAAATTCTAAATTAAACACGAGTATAAGAGCTTCCCAAAATTTAAAATTAAAATAAAAATCAAACAATTAACAATATGTTTTAATCAAGATTCTTTATTGGAAAATAAAAATATTTGGATTCATATTTTTAATCAATATTTGAATTTATACTAAAAATTGATAAATTTTGTGTCATAGGCATGTATACAAATACTAAGTAGTCGCAACTACAAATGTGTCCAAACTTTGTTGAAGATTTTTGAACATGGTGTAGAAAGATTTCAACGTATATATTTGATAATAGTAGTAAAGAATATCATTAGTGATTTTAATAATCTCTTATGTTGTTTCAATGAATTAGGCACTACCAAATTGATCGGATTTCAATGTTTGAAGCAAACATTTCTTATAATGGAATTCCTTTTAGTACTCAAGTCACAATTATGGTTTTTTTCTCAGTTTAGAATCTAAGCTCTAAAATGAATGTTTTTTATATCTTCCTCACTTTAATGTTATACTCTTTAAAGCTTAGACTTTGTTTTAAAGAGCCTAAATATTCATTTTGATACTTTCGAAGGACCATATAAAATCATAGTTTTGTACAATGCAAATATAGAAATAACATGAATAAAATTTTGAAGATTTAGAATATGACTTTGGTGGGTTGATTAGAAATCCATTATTTTTAATGTTATGTCAAATTAAAAAAGTTTATTTTCAAGAAAAGAAACTTACTTTATTTAAACTGAGCGTTCAATAGTTGAATAATTGTTGAAGGGTATTCTTAAAAGAAAATATGTACAATTGTTGAAGGCTCAATCTGAATGGAATGTGACCTTGTATCTTCTACAATCTACATTTAGACACAAAACAATAAAAAAACAATTCAATATTAAAAATCATAAAGGAAGTCATGCAATTCAAACTTGCAAATGAAAGCAACTGATTAGAAATATTCCAAGAATTATGTAAATTTAAATGAGTTTTTTCCCATATGTAACATAGTTTGATGGTTTCAAAGTAGCAAATTGACACAAGGTTATACGCCTTATGGCATCTACATTAAGTTTGATGGTTTTATTAAATAAATCTTAAATTCCTAACTATATGAATTTGGCAAATTTATAATCTAACTCATATATCTTATGGTTGAATTCCTAACTTTTTTGAAAAATATATTGTAGTATCATGTTGTAACATGAGAGTTAGTAGATTTTAGTTATTTAAATCTAAAAACTAAAAGATTGTCTTATCCATTATTGCCCACTCATAAACTTCTTAGTATAATTGCATGATAAACTATATAAGTATAGATGAGGATGTAAGAAAACTCTAATGCTAAGCTAATAAGGGTGAATATCAGAGGCTTGGAGAAGGCCGTGGTCCTTTGAGGTCAAAGCGTGTTCAAATAGCCACCAGCAGGCAAGCGAACGTGCCACAACTATTTCTCTCCAAGAATGGACGGTCTCGATGGACAATCATGCCGCTAATCGATGGCATGAGAAAGTTCAAAAGATGATGCCGATGCTCACCTTTTGCGCTTGTCACGTCATCACATCATCATTGGCCTTCTCAGCTTTCCCGCTTTAGTTTTCCCGCTCCAATTCTATTAATGAACAAGGCTTTTCTTTTCATGGTTCCATTTTCTTTTCGTGGCATTTTGCGTGTCCTGATGAGTGATTGTTGCGTCTCCTTGTCTGTGACTCTGTGTGGTTTTAGATTGGCTGTGATGCTTTTGCAGCATGATTCTGCAGTACACTGTAGCATTTGATTGTCTGTCAAATTCTGGATCGATAGTATTTTATAGTTTTTTTCCGTTGAAATATAGAAAAGTTGAACGTGCTGGAATCGTCTTCATCTCAGTCTTTTAACAAGTAAGCTACAACATGAATTAGATGATAAGAGTCTCAGGAGAGATTCTACTCTTGCTGTAATGCAGCTTGTAACGCGTAATAATACGTGACGTCTCATGTCCGCTTCCTTGAATCTTGTCAAGATGTTGTCAAGACTCTTGGTCTTGCTTTCAAGGCTGTCCTGATCCAGACGCTGTCTCAGCCACTTGGGCACGGGAGAATTGGAGATGATGCATTCTGATATTTCAATACCGAAAGCAACACTCGTCCCTGGATTCGCCATCATGTTCCCCTCCCCTCGAGCCAAGTGGTCTCTGTGAACTGATGTTGCCATGCTTCATCCACTTTGCAATCACTGAAAGAGGCAACAATGCCTTCATGAGAATCGCAAAATAAGATACATTGGAACCAACAGCTTGAAAACATTTGGAATAAGTTTGCTCGTTCAGTCTCGACCTTCACATCTCAATACCTAAGAATGATTCTCCTAATAAAATCCAGCTCAAAGTTTACCTTCATAGAAAGTCTTTCATTAACACTCAATTCAACTAACTTGTGAGCAAAAAGACCTGGGATTTCAAAAAGATCTGGAACGTGGCATTTTGCGTGTCCTGAGGAGTGATTGTTGCGTCTGCTTGTCTGTGACTCTGTGTGGTTTTAGATTGGCTGTGATGCTTTTGCAGCGTGATTCTGCAGTACACTGTAGCATTTGATTGTCTGTCGAATCCTGGATCGACAATATTTTATAGTTTTTTTTGGTTGAAAAATGGCAAACAAACCTTATAAATTGTTTGCTACCATCGGTTCTAAATATGCACCATTGATAAATCGCAGTCGCATGTTGCATGAACAAACTCACAAGTCAAAGTTTCCAGCATTAAGCGAGGCGGGAGCTACACATATTGACCTTTGGTCTGATGGATCTCTTTATCCCAAGCACCCGGTCTTGGATAAACGATCTAGTTTTCGAAGCGTCAGCCAATTACTAGAATATGTCGGAGAGGGGAAAAACGGTCTTTTAGGCTATGTAGAAAGTTTGTGCTCACTTGACAGTACAATGTTGTTCAAAATTGATGAATGCAAGAGAGATACAAGCACTTCATGAGCATATATTGCGACTGACAAATGATGTTGAGGAAAAGAATCGACTACTTCACTTCGCTCACTCCGAGATTCAAGCACGTGAGAGCATAGTTGAGCATAGTTGAGAGGTCCTTTTAACCACCGATTCTTTGAGAGGCGAGTTGTCTACGTTGAAAGAAGAATATTCTGCCATGCAGTCTGATCAGGAAGAGCGTATCCGCAGTTTCACTGCTATTGAATTACAAAGTGCAGAAGATCGCTTGCAGGTTGAATTAGACTTGTGGATATTGATCGAAAGTGAGAGGGAGCAGAGTTAAGAGCAATTCAAATTAATTCATGGACAACTCAATAGAACCAAGGCAACTTTGAGACGGCGAGAGGCAAAAATTGGAAAATTGATTCGAACGCCTTTTGGGTATTGTAGTATAGTTAGACCACGCAAAGATCTATGCGATCTGGCTCCAGGAGGGGGTCAAGCTAAAAGAACGATGAGGTTGGGCAGGGCGATCATAGCACCAACCACATTAACAAAAATACGCAGTCAGAATTCTGAAACTGGATCTCGGCGGCGACTTTGTGGTAGTCACGAAAAACAAGCTGAAACAGGGAAGGTCCTTGCAAATATGTTGTCAGTGAATGAAGTATCAGCAATCTGCAAAACAACAAGAATGAATAAAGTAAGAGTTGGAATTGCAAATGAATATATGAACAAGATTGGGGAGAGCATTGGTCCAAAGGAAATTGTCGAAACAATGGACTATAATGGCATCACACATAATGGCTACGCTGCTGTTTACAAACGTTTCCAGAGTGCTGCAAAGGTGTCAACAGAGGTTTGCAAATAGGTTGCCTTCCACCACCTTTCAGAGTGTTCAAAACCAGACAAATGCTCAATCTAAAGTTAGCAGAGTTCATTGGTGATTACTACTCGTTGACTAAGTCAAACACATTTCGACCGCCATCCAAATCTGAGGATAAAGATCCCGTCACTGTTTCCTTGAATCAATACAACAACATTTTTGCTGATGTGGAGGAAGTGCAACGCACAATGGTTGAACTGTATGGCATCAGAGTTGAAGGTACGTGTCACATCCTAAACTCAATTGGTATATTCATATTTTGAAATAACACATTACTCACGAGTGCAAACTTTGAATTGTCGGCCTCTTCTCAGATCAATCTCTCCTTCCTTGAATATGATTGATTTGTACATCATTGAATATAAGTTTCTGACATGTTGTTTAAATTTTTTTATTGTAGAGCTGAACGGGAATCCACTGATGTTCTGCATTAAGCTCGATGAAGCAGAAGTTGTGCATGCTCAATAGTTTGAGAGTGTCTCTTTAACACTGATGTATAGAGCCCTTGACAATAGTATAGATCCTACAAGTGAGAAATATTTTTCAGTGCAGAGCGAAAGAGAAGTCCGGCCTATTGCTGCGTTTCAGATTCCTAAAGAGTCGCATAAGATACTAAGTTGGGTGTATGGCCTTTCAATGGGAGCAAACAACCCATTTAGTTGCATATACTGCAATCAACAACAAAGTAAGTCAATGATAGGAACGATCGAGCAAGCTGAGACAATAATGAAGGAAAGACAGAAGTACTCATGGAGTCATGGCCTGTTTTCCTGCACAGTTGATGCAAGTCCAACAATTGGGCACGAGCGGTGGAAGCCTGTGTTGCCCATCCTCTTAGACCGTGTGCACATATGTACACTTCATTGTCTAAATCGAATCATAGAGAAGCTTGTGCATCTACACTTCATGCAAGTGTGGGTGATACAAAATGATGCACGACAAAAGGAGGCTATCATCAAGATGCATAAGCCGTGTCACTCACTGGAGCCCACGGTGGCAATGTCATTATGTTTAAAGACGAGGACTTGTCAGAGAAGTGTAACAACATTCCAAACAAATGTTCTTTTAGTGAACCCTATGCTATGAAGCTTTTCAAGCTCAACCTTGAAACGATTACAGTATCTACACCACGAAAGTTATATGTTGATGTAGTGAATGCAGAGCAAAATTTTGCAAATAGGGGCCAACATAAAAGAGACAGGCTTGAGCTCTGGAGGTTATTAGATGAACTCCGGCCTTATTGCCAAGATCTGAGATTGCAAGAGGATCAATCAGGTGCAGATTTCAAACAGAAGGTTGAAGCATGGGGTAGACTGTTTGTGAAATGCTTTGGGGAGCAACATGTGACTAATTATATGGTACGTTTCGATAACTTCATTAAAAGCTCTCAATTCTAAGTGATTTCTCATTCAGATAAGTGAATTCTTAGTCAATGCTTGTAATCAGATGTATGTAAAGCATTGAATTCATCTTGTGCTTTTGCTTTTGCTACTTATTTAATATTACATTGATTTAAATTTTTTCACTGTATATTCACTGTATTTTTTCACTGTATTTTTTCACTGTATATTCACTGTATTTTTTCACTGTATTTTTTCACCAATATTTTCACTGTAGCATTTGTTGAGACAGACAGTGAGTCATGGATTGAAGTGAGTCATGGATCAGAAACAGACAATGAGTCATGGATCGATCATGCATTGTTCAAAGTTAGTTTCACTACCTATATCTAACTATATCACCTCACTTGTCAAATAGCATGTTCTAGTTCGACATGCTATGTTTTTTGTAGAGAAATATGGTTCTCTAGCAGTATGGAGCTGCCAGGGAATGGAGAATAGTCATCATGCCGCTAAAACTGCCTACCAAAGCCACACCCGACACTCAGGAGGTAGAGTAAAGAAGAGTCCTTTGGTACAAACTTTTCAACACTGGTACCGCATTATAGCTCATAGGTTTCAAAATAAGGATACTAAGATTCCTGTGAATGAATTCGACACTCTAGAAGCCGAGCTAGCAATAGCTGCAAGGCGGGAGGCTTCCTTACGATCTAGTGCAGCTGCTCACGGTGCAGCATGGAGATCCAAGTGTCGACGCCAAGGCAGCAAGTGGGTGCCAATCATTGAAGAAGCATGCACAAACAACAATAGTCATGAACAAGAAATTTGAAGTAAGTCCTCTCAATTTCAATCAATTCTTATACATTGTAGTCAGATATTGTCCAGTAAAAATTTGGAATCTTGATGAACTAAGCTAATCTTTCTATAAGGCGAAGTTTTCTTGGTGGTAACAAGTCTACAACCAACCTCTTCTTATCATTTCTGTAGTTGACTGATGTATGAATGGTTGAATGCAGTGTTGGAGTTGGTTGAATAGGGTGTTTATGGCTATCAACAACGTTTCAAGCATTTCAAGACAAAATGAGAATGCACAAAGTGTGTATCTTGAAGTAGGATATTACAAAGGGAGTATTATATATTGGTCCATGTACTCCGTCTTTGCGAGTGTTTGAAAGCACTGCATGGTTTAGAGGCTTGGTTGCGTTGGGAGAGCTACGCACTAGCAACTGATCCTTCGATCAGAATGAGTTGCCAGGCATGATCAGCAACCTTACAAACCTGGAAGTCCTAGATTAGAAGGCTTATCGATGGTTGAAGTGCATTCCGGGAACTTGACGAAGTTGCACTGTATAGCGATCTCTACAAGTGCAGGGACATAATGTTGGAGTTGCTTATGATTGAAAGATGCAATAGTTTGAGAGGTTGGGATGGTGTGCGAGGATTGGGGTGGTGGCCTAACTCGCTGGTCGATGAGTACTGCAATTGGACTCTTCCGCACTTGAAGTGCATTGAAGTGGTATGATGCTGGAGTAGTTGAACTCCGAGACCTGAGTCATTTCCCACGACTTCTCAAACTGAATCATTGGAGCACATTAGCTTCCAGCTGCCCAATATTTGCATTGCACTGTCACGATATCCATCGGCAACTGGAGAATTCGGATTGCTGGAACTCACTGATTACCGAGCTACCCGGTTTAAGCAATCACTTAATGTATGCATGTAAGTCCTCTCAAATTCAATCAATTCTTATACACTGTAGTCAGATATTGTCCAGTAAAAATTTGGAATCTTAATCAACTAAGCTAATCTTTCTATAAGGCGAAGTTTTCTTGGTGGTAACAAGTCTACAACAAACTTCTTCTTTTCATTTCGGTAGTTGACTAAATTCTCTCTGTTACAATCAATAATGCAAAGCCTAAACTCAATATCACTTCCCAAATACACTTCTAATTCTTTTCTTACATCTGACAGGGACCACGACATTCCAACTTCCAGCTCGTGGCTCCACATGTCTCCCATTTCGCACTGGATAGTCACAATAACTTCAGGCTCAAAATTATCCATAGCCTGCCATATATTAAGACCAACTTGCCTTTCTCGATTGTACACAAAGTTTGTGTATAGAATTGACCTACCAATGTGATAACGGAATACCAGTGAAGTAGAATCGACTGTGCATTTGATGTGATCAACGCCTATTGAAACTTTAATATTCCATCCTTGATCCATCAAGGAATCTGTGAGTTCTTTTTTCACAGGTTTGAAAACAAACATTGTTGGCTTTTTTGTAACGTCTGAACTTGCTATAGCAAACAGATCAACAAAGACGTGAATAGGTAGAAACCATGATAAATGTGTTTGTTTGCTGCCGGTAGTAGGCCTCATTGCAGATTGAAACTCTATGCGAAATCTGGCCCAGAAAGCTTCTGTTGTATACATATCTGGCAGCGGCCATTCAGCTGATTCAAGTCCAGGAAGTGGAATTGGGATCACTGTCCCAAAAGTCAAAGGATTTGATCTTCGTATGTATCTAGCATTATAAAAGAAAACATTGTCCCTGAAGAGTTCAGCATGTGACCTGACCCCTCGAGTACGGTCTCCAATCTCAGCATGAAGAACCATAATAACTCCAATGATGCTCTCTGGGTGTACCCAATCTTTGAAGTCGCTTAAATACAAGTCTGCCAAGATAAACAATGTACAAAACCCTCAATGTTTGAAGGAAAAAAAATTAACAAAACAGCAAGGAAGGGGTTATAACAAGGAAACGAAGCTTCTGACTTACAGTTTACGGCCGCTTGTTCAAGTAAGACTGTGGGATCTAATTCCAGCTGACGGCGTTGATATGTGTGTTGCACCTGCACTGCCGAAACGCCTTTGCATCCTAGACTCATGCGAAATCCTGAAATCCTTGCCTTATAAGATCCTTCAATGATGTCTGCACCACCATGCCTTGCTGCATCTTTTGCGTGCCCACCCTTTTTTCCAGGCCTAAGAGAAACCCACGAATTGATTTCTACTCTCAATGAAACCCTAACCCCTGCTTCAGAAATATTTTCAATACTGACTGACTCAATCGCCCCGATAGCCATGGCCGAAACGAAAGCAGAGTTCCTAGAAGCAAAGTTCCCTAGCAAAGTTCCTCGGGAAAAAGAAAAAGAAGCCGCGCAGTTAGAAAGACAATGAAACCACAGAAGCGTGCGAAACATTGACGCTTGAAAACCACGTAAGCGCGTGAGGCTTGTTCGCGCCTAAATCCGACCTTCTCATTCGATGGATCATCATACCTGTGCAATTGCCTCCCACGTCATACGTTCTTGATGTAGCCACGGGCAGGCTCTGCATGTAGACTCCACTGGGTTCGAATATTGGAGGCCTCCTAGAGGCCCGATAACTTTTCTAATGAATGTTACAAGTTTCTTACAATTTTTTTGTTTCAAAAAGATCCTTAGAATCATAGCTTGTTTTGTTGATACTAGGGAGATTCTTGTTGCATTCACGTTGACTTGTTATATATGAACGAGTAAGTAGAAAAGAGAATCGTCCTTAATTATACCCCTTTTGCAGTGGTTTTTCCGAGGTAAAGCTACCAATTAGAGAGCATTTGAAGAAGAACACTTTAACGACAAGCTATTTGAAGAAGTTCATGAGAAAAACAAAATTATCCTAGATTTATTGTAAACAACCGGTCTCAACCTAGTTATAGTTTAGTGTTGTGTAGATATAACCTGAGTATCATCCAGATATCACCCTAATACCACAAATTTTAATTCAATTTTTAGCGGAAAGCTTTTGATATCAACCGATTTTTTGTAAAATCAATCGGCCAATCTGTAACTAACTGGCTGACCGGTGCTGGACTGTTTCGGAATGGAACGGTCGTCCTCCACCAGAGCTTGTCGCTAGGGTTGGGCGCTGATCTGCCGGAAAGGGTGCAGAATGTGAGATGAGCTCATGAGTTCATTGTGCGCAATGGTTCGTCAGTGTGACTATGGAGTGGTCTAGGGGCGGGTTTCTGTTTCTGTGTGCAGCTGTGTTTGACGGTGACTGTGTGTTAGGGGTTTCGTCATTGAGCTGGTAGGATTATATCTCTGTCGCAGGATTGTAGCTCTGGTTTCCGAGGTTTGGTGGTTTTGGTTTTTTTTGGCTTTTCAGGGAATCTGAGGGCAAGTGGGTTGTTGTGGAGTGAGGTCTATCGCTTTGAGTTCAATTTCGATGTCGTCTTATGATTCTTGGAATGCTTTTTCTTGGTTTTATGACGGAGTGTGTGTGGGTAAGGTGTGATGTCGGGAAGAAGTTTAAGTTGAATTTATTGACTAGGGAGTTCTCGCGTAGTTACCTTTTCTTTGAGGTTGCGGGATTGATTTTTCATTTCTTTTCTGCTGATTGCTTGGTTGTTTTTGAAGACTGGCGAGGGTTTCGTGGGTTTGGGTTTTGGGTTTTGTTTTTTTCATGTTCAATTCACTGCTGTGAGCTCCATTTGACTGTAGTTTCTGTTTGTGATTTGTTGGCAATGTTTGCACCTGCCATATCTTTCAGTACCAGAATCTCCACAATTCAGATAAGGCTGTAGACGTCCATCATGTGAGTCTATTAGTGAGTTCATTAGTTTTAGCATTATTCGAAATAATTTGTTGTCCGACTAAACGTTTTCGACATCGGAAAATAGGCATTTGCTAAAGGATGCTTTTGTGTGTGGTGGATGTTAACAGGTTAAGGGAAGGCTATATGCAGGATTTTAAATATATGGTTGGAGCAATGGGGCGCGTGAGGCGCACAGGAATGAAAAGTCTCAAGTTCCAGAAACGGAATTTGAGGATCGGGGCGTATGTGTTATTCGCTTTCGGGTTGGTACTGGTGGCGGAGCTTTTTGTGGCGGTAAGGGCCGACAGAGAGGACTACGTAGACTTTGTTGAAGAAAAGAAAAAAGAGGTAGAGTTGATTGCGACAAGGGTCAATGCAACTGCACCAAATTCCAGAGAAGGAAGCATAGCTGAGGCATTTGATAAACTGTTGGACAAGGAGTTTCCCGACAAGGAGGATACTCAGGAAGCGAACGAGGGCTTGGTCGGAAGCAGTTTCAACAACAGTGTCAATGACCAACAAGCGGTGTTAGAGACGGTCGCCAGAGTCACCCATGACAAGCCAAAAAAGAATGATACTCAAGAAGTGAATGGAACTGTCAAATCCTTTCAACTTCATGATCTGATCAACATGGATTCTGGTGAATCTGGTGCAGAAGAGACACCACGTTTAATAGACCAGAAGGATAATGTATTTGTCATTTCTAATCCTAGGGAGGCGTCCATGGTCCTTCAACAAGACGTGATGTTCATTTCAGATCTGGTGATCGTCATTGTATCAGCAGCCGGAGGCGGCATTCTCTTCGCTTGTCTCGGACAGCCTGTGATTACTGGATACCTATTGGCTGGGTCTTTTATTGGCCCAGGTGGGCTTGATCTCGTGAGCGAGCTAGTTCAGGTTGAGACCGTGGCGCAATTTGGGGTTGTTTTTCTGCTCTTCGCTTTGGGACTTGAGTTTTCGACTACGAAGTTGCGAGTGGTGAGAGCTGTTGCCATCTTCGGGGGTTTTTTACAGATAGCACTTTTCATGTGCCTGAGTGCAATCACCGCTGTGTTTTGCGGAGCCAGGTCATCGGAGGGTATCTTTGTTGGTGCATTTTTATCGATGTCATCGACGGCAGTGGTACTGAAGTTCCTTATGGACCGCAATGCCACAAACTCTCTTCATGGCCAAGTTACTATTGGAACCCTGATTCTCCAGGACTGCTGCGCCGGATTGCTTTTCGCTTTGCTACCAATGCTGGGGGGGAGTGGGACCGTTATTTCAGGCCTTCTGTCGATGGCACGCTCCTTGTTTGTGCTTGGAGTTTTTCTCACTACGGCTGCTATCTTGGCACGCACTCTTGTTCCCCAGTTTTTGAAGCTTATGGTACGCCTCTCCAGACAAACGAATGAACTTTATCAGCTTACTGCAGTAGCGTTCTGCTTGCTGATCGCTTGGATTAGCGACAAGCTGGGGTTGAGCTTGGAGCTGGGTGCCTTTGTTGCGGGGGTGATGATTTCGACAACAGATCTTGCAGAGCACACACTTGAGCAGGTGGATCCGATCCGCAACCTTTTTGCCTCCCTCTTCCTGGCAAGTATTGGTATGTTGATAAATCTTCAGTTTCTTTGGACTCACATGGATATTCTGCTATCGTCGCTGATTCTTGTCATCACCTCGAAGACCTTCGTGATCACGTTAGTTGTCAGAGCTTTTGGCTACAGCAACAAAAATGCCTTCCTTGTGGGCATGTCTCTTGCTCAAATCGGAGAATTTGCGTTTGTGCTCCTGAGCCGTGCTTCCAACCTTCACCTTATTCAGAAGAAGTTATATTTGTTGTTACTTGGGACGACGGCTCTTAGTCTCGTTACTACTCCGCTGCTGTTTAGAGCGATTCCTGCAGTGATGCATCTGGGTTCGATGTGTCACCTCTTACCTGGAGACACTAGTCAAATCGAAATAGCCGAGAAGCGAAATGGCAGTCCATCGAAATTTTTGCCGAATTTACAATCAACATCACTTAAGGTTTGTTCTGTATAGCAACATGCTGTTCTCTTTTTTGGTTCTATTTCTGCTTCTCTATCATCTGTGGAGTTCAGGAGATTTGCCTGTCTCTTTGATTATCTCTCAAGCTGGGGTTTTATATTAGAAGATTCCAGCAGAAAGGACCTTGGGAGGATTGGTATTGTATGACATGCGTGTTGAAGAAAAGAATCAAGAGCCTGAAAATGCTTGGGTTAGGCAGGTAACTGGTGGTAGTTCAAAATGATCCCATGCTTCGATGATTTGGGAGAAATCGATCCCATATATGGGTGAGAGATTGGGCTCGCATCGTGATTCTAACCTTGTATCATAGTATTTTTTCAGAAAATTCTTGGAGGTCATTCCCTTCTGGATTAGAGTTGCGCTGCAGGCAAATCTAAACGAGTTCAGAGTTCTCGACTGTCATGGAGATTGTTGACAAAGTGATTTACTTCATTGTTTGCTACTGCCTTGAATTCTGAGGAACTCGTATAAATTTGTTCAGTTGGAAGACACAGACCATCCTTCGTATGAGTAGGAAATACAACGATTTAATCCTGGAAGAAGACAAAACGTTCTTATAAATGTTAAGTACTTTCAGATTAACAAGGTCGGAAGTTTCTGCTAAACAAGGTTGAAAGTTACAGAGTAGGTTCGATGGTGTTCCTGAATCCTACTGCATCGAGTTTATAGAACAGCTCGTGGTCGTGATTTACTTTGTCTGTTGCTGGATCTTCAGTGGTGTGGAGTCAAGGGATGTGTATTAGATAACAAATGGTCGTTTGTGCATGGGCCGGTAGAACTAAGAGCACTCGTTCTGTGTAAAGGATTCGATATATATGTCTGAATGTCTAAATATCTAAGATGTTGATGGGAAGACGTCAACATCGGAGACAATTATCCATCTCCAGGAATTCTTAACAGTAACCGTTTGATGTTGAGAGCATTGGCAATCGAATCGGTACTGAAAGGCCATTAATTGGCACTGAGGTCATACTGAGGCCCCTCTTGTTGCTAACTATGCAATGAAAATCCTTTCTTAACCCCTAAAGGACGGAGGGGTATTCTCACAAATTTTCAGTACCTACAGGGCCATTCTTGCATTTTCCAAACTGAGACAAATTTGAGAATCACCATAAGTAATTAAATAGTAAGATCTTTGAAAGTAGTGGTCTACCAAAATCTGTACAAATCTGTTGCTTGGGTTTGGAGAAGCAACGGATTGGAAGAGTATATCATGTGAAGATTAGAAGAGTAGTGAATTTCTGAAATACTAACAATGAGTTTCCGAGTTTGACTGAAAATTGCTAATTCAAAAATTTACATAAACTTGGCAACTAAAGGTAATTCTCTTCTCCAGTATGTTAGGAACATGGATAATTTTTTTAGATTATTTTGAGCTACCAATTTGGAGAAAACGGGTTTGACATAAGTGTCACTCTGAATTTTATTTTTTTCAACATGGCACTTTTTGCAAAATTTAAAAGGGTTTCGGATAAATTCAAAATAGTGAAGCCATAAAAGAGTGGTCATACAAGCATTTCCAAAAAAAAAAAAATGCTAAAAAAACAAATCCACAAGGAGAGATCTTCATTTCAGTTTTCAATGTGCTCAAAGTTTGGTTGAAACATTTTCACTGTAGAAACACTAACTTCACTGTAGAAACATAGGACCGACTCATGTTCTTTCTTTTTTCTAAAATCAGGGTTTCACTTTTTCACCAAAATTTTAGCGTGTTCTTATTGCCAACTTGATTCTAAAGAGGTTTGGAACAAAAAACACTCAAATCCAACCCTTCTAGGGCATTTTACGGGGTTTTCAATTTCTGGCGCAACCCAAAAGTGGTTGCTTTGTCCTTTAGGGGTTAAGTACTGCCGCAAGGCTTATAGTTTTGCTTCTTGGTGCTCTGGCTCTATCCGTGGCCCCCATCCGTAGGAATCACTTACGGGAGAAAATGGAAGAAACATACATCTGATCTTTGGGAGCTTTAATTCATGTTTTCGCCATCCTGTAAGAAACTTCTAAACTAAAAGTACAGTAAAAATTAACCTTTCGGCATCAAAAGCATTTTTTGGGGTGGACTTGGGAGTTCGTTTGATGACGATGTAACTAATTTGATGGCAATACTAATCTCAAGCTTCCTTAGGTGTTGCTTCTACTAGTCCTGACTAACAAGCAAAGTTCATACATTAAATGGCCTGGAGAACACATGTGGATAAGGATAATGGCATTCAACATATCAAATGATGTTTTGATGCTCGACCTTTGCAGGATGCTTTCGCTATGAGAACAATTTTCTAAGCCATGCCAGACGTGAAGTTTTGGTGAACCAGACAGAGTTCGAAGGCACGAAGAGATGATTGTTAGCTTCCAGAATGCCGCCCCAGTTAGAGTTTGCAAGACTTGACTTTGGTTCTAACGTTAGTGCTTGTGATGCAAAAGCCAACTAAGTGTTGTCTGCACGAAGCATGAATCATCTGTTCACCCTAGTAAGCAAATTTATCTAATGGAAGTCGGTGTCTACAGAGACTTGGAAGGGAAAATCAGTGCCTTAATTGAGAACCAGATGGAACTGACTCCAAACCCTACAAAGACTACAATTGTTTTGGATGTGAAAAGGAGGTGCTTAGTGAGTATCTACTCCTGCCAAGGACAATTCTTCTCATATGCAAGAGCTGGACGAGCAAGAGCCAGTGTTCCATAGATTCAAGGATATGACCTTCTCGAGCATTGAGAGCCATGTGATGACGTTTAAATATCTACAAAGATTTGGATTTATGAAAAACAGTGCAAAACACTTGGATATACATAAAAGATACCCCTGTTCCTTTGTTTGGGAGAGGATGGTAAAATTGATATTTATTTCTAAGATGTAACAGGTTAGACTCAGTAATGGTCACAATCTGAAGAAAAATTTGGAGATTGGAAGTGACTTCGAAGAGACTTGGATTCGGTTTAAACACTAGGAGCGGGTCAAGCATTGAATCATTATGGTCTACAATGTGTGCACTTAGAATCATGTTTGTGTCATGGCAATCAAGTGATGCACCTTTGGTAGATTAGACTAAGTTATTGCATGTTACCTAGTTGTCATTCTATTTTCTTGGATCATTTTGACAATCTAATATTCGCACTCCTGGAGTTACATCAAAATTTATATTTATAGACTTGTCATAGCTTTGATACGTATTTAAGAATATATCCATGATATATGACAATGTTTTTATTTTTCATCCTGTTTTGTACCTACAATAAGGCCTGCAATGCATTATATTTGTGGCATTAATACTAGTGTATAAAATATTTAGAATGGAAACCAACTTCATTACTGAGAGTTAAAAATCCCTTTATTCATAAATGTCTGAACTAAGTCATGGCTTAGCAACTACAGAGCAAACTTCTACAAAACTCAAAAATGTTAGAAGACAAAATCTAGGTAAGGGTGGACCACTTCAATTAGACACATATATCTTTTTAAAACCAAAACACGGCCTAAAGCGTAATGACAAATGATCCT
This sequence comes from Ceratodon purpureus, assembly GCA_014871385.1. NCBI lineage: Eukaryota > Viridiplantae > Streptophyta > Bryopsida > Pseudoditrichales > Ditrichaceae > Ceratodon > Ceratodon purpureus. The sequence goes on from CM026426.1 coordinate 50,679,794, forward strand.
AAATCAATATTCTCTCTACTGCTTATTTGGAGGTTTGTATGAAATTGAGTTTCAATAGTGACGATAATATTTACGCGGTTTTAGAAGGAACAACACTTTACGTTGAAAGACCTTCCAAATGAAGGACACTAATTTCCACCATTATATATTCCTGTCCTACACTACTAGCATACATAATGTTTTTCATTCAAGAGAATGCGGGGCAATGTCACTTTTCATAAAACGAGGATTGCTTTTGCTACAATTAAAGTATATGCGGTGTAGCTTTTGAGGACTTTTGTCTTGGCCAATCATGTCCGGCTGACTTGCGTAGTCATACCAAAGGGTTCGATAGTGGGCCATGTCTTCTGAAGTTTTCACTTTTACAACTAGGATGGTGTACTGAAATTGTATGGTGGAACCCAAGACCCTGCCTTAAGTGTCGCACTGGCTGTTCAAGACGTTGAATCTATTTGTCGCTCTAGTTGTTCAATATGTTGAATTTGTTTGAAATGGAAAACAAGTGTCCGCAACGAGGACCGGTTGATTTGCGGTAGATATGTGCAATGGGTCTTCAATTTAAGAGTTATTCTACGCTCAGGCTTCAATTTAAGAGTTATTCTGCGATTCACACGTATTTGCAAAAGGTACAAATTTGACGACGTGCAATCACATTTGGAAATCTCTTTCATATGAAGATTATTGAAGGTATACAAAGTGCATACCATGAACAATGAGAGTAGGAAGGGCTACAATTTCATCACATGCTAAACTTCCTGATATTCTTATACATGAATGCGTGTATTTACAATCAACCGTGGTCAAAGACAGTCTAATATGATCAGCCAAGAAGCATTTTCCAAGCATTCTATATCCACTTCTGTATTCATGGAAAGTTGCAGTGTGATTCTATGAAGTGGCAAGGTATATTGTGTTTCTGTCTAGAATAAAGATTGATTGAGGTGTTTAGCACAAACAATGTTTAGAAACCTAAATGAAAAAATCACAAAATACAAACTTAACCCTACCATCTACATTTCAGAGTTTTCCTACTCAGGTGGAGTTCCAAAAAATGAGCTCCATTCAACTTCGTATCGTGACATGTACATCCCTTGCAGAATGGCACCGACTAGGTATCCAATGCTTGTACGTCACTCGAAAGACCACGTTGCTCCTGTTCACCAAGTGTCATTGCCGCTCAGCATGATGCCTTTGTTCATGTTGCCCTTCTTCGCTAATCCGCTTTCTAAGGCCCTTGTTTTGTTTGGTAAAATGACCGAAATTCTCCAAATGATATCCTAGGTGATAATCATGTGATACCTAGGTATTTTTTAGATCTTGAATTGAATAATCCAAAACTTCCAAAATCAAACCGGTAATTTAACAATTTCATTCAGCTGACTTTATACTCACTTTACCCTAACTGTTGGATCTCCCCAAACATTGCTACCATCGTCCTCAACTTGGCGTTTCCCTCAAGACTTGGATGTTTGTCCGATTCCATGAGTCTCTGAGTAGTATAGGAAGAAGCATGTTTTTCTTTGCGAGACATGAATTAGAGTTACCCCATGCATTAAGGAATAGGGGCGTGAGTCCTCTTCGTCCTCCATTTCCGGCCCAGACAGGGCACATGCTTGTACCTCCGTATCTGTTGCTTGTTCTAATCAGATACCACATGCACCTTCGAGTAAGCCTGCAAGGTTCACTATTGTGCTTTGCGTCTCACTTCCAAACCAATACTATCTGGCTTATTTTACCCTAAGTAGACGTCTAGCAAGCATGGTTGAACTTTGATTTAGAACATTCCTTTATCTACATTGCAGGAGTTTGGGATGGATGGAAGCGCCGTGTTGTCTGATTGCCCACAAATGCAATCCTCCACCTGGTTGTCCTTGGGCAGCTTCTTCTTTCCTAGAGAAAGACATATAATCAGTAATTGGGAATTATAGTTTGTCATATTAAGAACGCTAGGAGGCTCGCCATGGAAACATTTTCACAACTAATACACCAGAACCAAAAGTAAAAAACGGCAAGCCCAGAGAATTTACAATGAGTAGTGCATTACCTATGTTGCGCTGTTCTCTCGCAATTACGATGTGGTGGGCGAATTCGGCGTTAGAGTGGACAGAGGCATAGACCAAGTCAATGAATTGCTTTTGCAAATTCTTTTCCTCGTTGGTCTCCTACAGCTAGCGCTCTACGACTATGAGTAGAGGAGGCTGGACCCAACATCTTTAATTGGAGCTGCTCGTTGCTATAATTTTTTGTGAATTCCAATTTATCTAATAGTTGTTGTGGGCTCCTTCCAAGCTCTCCTCGCCCTCCGATTGTACCTTGTTTTTTGGCTAGTCGGCTTCACCTCTTAAATACTTCGCCTTCAAATCCTCAAATGGCTCCAACAAAAGGTTCACCTTCTTACCTATGTGGCACTGCTTCATAGGATACCTAGCCTAGTCCACGGCATAGCTGAGTTTTTCGGCCAGCATGCCCCTCGCAAACGTGAAGTTGTTTGCCTTCACCTTTCCGATTGGTCGTTGGTCTGTCTTTCAATACAACACTTCCATAGAAATTTGCATCTTTGGTCCCTCGCACCTCCATGGGCAATCATAGCAAAATCGACCTCCTTTCTCACCCCAGCGAGCAATGCAAGGGTCTACAAAATCGATAATGAGTGGAATGTACCTTGACTTGCACTATTGGATGCGAAGAATGAATCCAACATCATTGGGGCCATAGTCCTTGCGAAGCCAATCTTTGGTCCCCTTAATCGGTCACAGGTATGTTTCTTCTTGGAGAGATGCCATTCTGCTAGTCCTGCACAATAAAGTCCAATAAGTAAATTTTGGAACCTTGTTTGTAGCAGAACAAAGACGATGGAATCTCTGAGTGAGGCATAAGGCAAACCAAGATGCAAACTTAGGATTTAGGGTTATTGGTGGACTCATGTGCAGAGAGGAAGAGGAAGACGAAGAATAGGAAGATGCAAGGTAATTGGTGTGCGTAGAAGAAAGATGACAAATGGAAATTGGTGTATGGAGATGGGAAGAGGTAGACTTGAAGGGAAGAGGTTTAAGATATTCCAACCAAGGAGCAAAGGCACTCTTGTATCAGCGACTAAACTTGTTTTCAGAAAAAATAAAAAACGATCCTTGCTTAAAGACATACATTTCCTTTACACGATAGCACCCCCCTCGATCTACGAAACCTTATTATTCTAGGATTTGCAGAAGAACAAAGCCTTTTCCAAGATTTATAAATTGGAGCATGGCAAATTACCTGATGGGGGGATGACGTTGACTCGAGCGTCTGAGGCTGTTTCAACTTTTGAACTAAGCTCTCTATCTATTCTACCTTGCTCCGTTGACGCCCGAGCATTCAAAAATCCACACATCCACAACAAGAAGGGCACTTATAATCCGGAAAGGGAGAGGACCAAGCAACAAAGAGATTGATTGTGAGGGACAATTATAGTGAATAAGTGTTTAGAGGGTTTAGGATTTAGGACTTAAAGAAATGGTGCTTAAATATCCCAAACATAGACATTGGATCGGATAGCTTTGGCTCTTTACACCATGCTACTAAAAGCTCTAAAAGATAAAGATACAAGGCCAAATTGAATCAAACACCAAAGACAACTTAGATTAGAAAACATGTACCTCGGCCATTGCATCAAACTCTAATCTGATCTTGATGGCTGCCAAGTAGGAAAATGTCGCCCGCAAAATTGAAGGGTAAAGAGGAGAAGATGATAAAGGAGGGAAATTGGGTTGAAAAATCCTTGCAAATCTGGAGAAGCACTACAACAAATCCAGCCCAATGTGACTAGGTTTTATGACTGGAAAGGGCATAAACCAAAATGTGACTTACACTGTTTGTAGTCATTTTGAGTTAGTTGCTTCGGACACTCTGACTAGCAGTCACATCGTACTTTTTTTGTTCCCTATACTGCGTTCCTATGGTGTTTTGGGACCTCAAGTAGGGACTTGCTCTAGGATTTGGGAGAATATGACTATGTAAAGGAATATATTGTTGACTATACTTCGTCATCAATATGGTATCAATGACTCTGTCTAGTTAACCATATATGACTGTCTAGAGTCACTAATACAAAAATGTCTCTTGATTGGCATGACTAATTGTAGTGATGTATTAGTCAACAAATGAATAGTTTTATCACTACGCATAGTAGTGAGATGGTGGCTTATTTGAGTCATAAACTGATTGGAGAAAATACGACTCATTGGAGTCACATCTAATTGACTACCCATAGTCACAAATACTGAAATAGTTTTTGGGTGATCTGTCTAAGCGTAGTAAGTCATTACTCAAAACATCAACAATTTTATCACTACACATAGTACTGTGCTGGTGACTGTTTTAAGTCATTTACTTCGAATAATATGACTATGTAGAGCCATATAATAGTAACTATACATAGTCTCCAATGCTGAAATCACGAAATGGACATAATTAATTGTAGTGAGGTGTCAGTGATGTGACTAATGGTTATATTACTATGCACAGTGGTGTGGTTGTAACTGTATTGCATCATACATAGACTTCAGATAATACGACTCTTTAGAGTCATATATATTTTATTACACATAGTCACCCATATCAACTGATGACTACGTAGAGTCCTGTTATAATTGTTTATTTCATTGTCGTCAGTCAGATTTCAATCTTCAGTCCCTGTTTCTGTGACTCGAATTTGACTGTCCGTAGTCTAATTTAAACGTACGCCTGTCACTTGAATCTATCTTTACTACCGTGCGTAGTCAAGGATTTTAGTTTTACATTAGGGTGATCAAGCGGAGTGGTGACTAATACAAGTCAACAGTGTGGTTGTGAGAAATTTTTAGGTCATGCAAATGATATTCAAACATTTCACTGGAAGAGAAAATTCTCAATCGAACAAGATGCACTGCAACTGTACCTCGATTGGTCTAATCTGCTTGGGAGAAGGACAGATCAATGTCCATGAAATTCGTGGGCCACAACACAAAATGCCCTACTGCTTGTCCTACCAAGGTCATGGGAGGATCATCTAGATCTATGGGTGAAAACAGACCGTAGTTGTCATCTAGGCTTTTGATCACTTCTACAGACACGGTACCTGATTATATTTCTTTCCTGTGTACAGTAGCCCCAGCTACATTGTGCACCTTCCCGACTACCACAACTTTATCCTCCACGCCGTCTTCTAGTCCCTTGAGTCTCACAGGGTCACCTAGCTTGAAGTCCGAGTCCTCGGTTTCCTGTACAATTTGTATTAAAAGAACACAAAAAGAATGATCAGTCATTGATGCTCCCTCTTCATGACTGCATCTAGTCAAGTGTGATCACACATTCCATATCAATGACTACGAACAGTGACGAACTAGGCACACATAATTCTTGAAGAAGTAAGAGAGAACATTGCAAGAAATGACTAACCAGGAGCTACCATGCTTTTTCAGGATTATGGAGACATCAAGAGCGTACTCGTCTCCATGCAGAATGGCACTTACTGGTGCATTTGAGTTTACTTTGACCTACACAGGATCACCCTCCTAGAACTCCGAGTCAAATTGGATTTCTTTGCACAACCTTGTATAAAAAAAATTAATAAAAAAAAATTAGTCATGTCTTCAATCATGCCAATTTTTTTATAATCTATTCAACAATGCCTCTCATTCTTGACCATTCCAGTTACTTATTCAAACCCCATTACTGCAAATACTAATATATTCTTATTTAATGACTATGAGCAATCATATATTTGAACTTCATTGCTAATATAAAAAATGTATTCATACTTCATGACTACATCTAGTGAGGTCTAGTCACGCATTCTATATGAATGACTATGAAGCCCAACCGAACTAGGCACTTACATGTTCACTTACCGGTTTTGGCATGTTTTTCTTCTTCTTCCCATTCGCGTTGTGCTGACTATCAATGTTGCCTTCCTTGGTCTTGATATTGGCTACCTTTTCAGCCTTGTCTTTGGTCCCCCGTTGTGCCCTGTGCTTCTTTGGGTTGTCATTGTCTTTCTTTAGCTTCTCAACCTTTGTCATACGCATCATCTTGTGAGCTCGAATGTCCTCCTTTGGAGGCTTAGAAGCCCTCAAAGTCCGACTTGAGTACACAACGGAGGCACGCTCGGTTGACTCTGCCACAGTCACTACAGCACAATTAGGAGTGCCTTATGCCGGATTGTTGGAAGTTGCCGATGTCTGTGGGTCCTTCACATCACCGCATGTAGGAATGTCCTCCCCCTCCTCCGGATTTGCAGGCTACGATTTGCACTTCCCTCCTTCATGTAATCCCTGCTGAATACAAGGGCAATACGTCAACATGGACCCTCTTAGTCAAGGCCTTTAATAATGCAGTCAAAAATTTCGAATGTGTTCAATAATGTAATACGTTCTCGACGATTCCAGTCACTTCTTCAAACTTGATTACTGTGAATAGTTATAGATTCTAATACGATGACTATGAGGAGTCACATTACTACAAATTCCATTACTACTATTAATCACATATTCTAATTTCATTACTGTATCTAGTAAGGCTTGGTCACTTGGTCACATATCAATGACTAGAAATAGTCACAAAATAGTCATGCTGAAAGGTGCTAGAACTAATTCACTACAATCAAAGAAATGCGCAACCAAGAGTTGTACAGCAAGTTCAGGGCAGAAACACATCAAGATATTACTCAAACCTCGTGTACGACGACACTTTCCTTGACGTAATCTGGCTTTGATGATTTGTTTGTGCCACTGGTCTTTGAGCTGGAGCTGCTTTTTGCACTTGCTGCCTACATGGGGGGGACAATGGGAATCTGCAGGTGCTCCATGATGCGTTCAATATTCTTCCCCATGGATCTCCGCCAATCAGTGTCATGTTCTGGCTGTGCATTAGAGACTCGGCTACTCGGGGAGGTTTCCTTCCCTGAGAAAAGTTTTCTAGGGGCATTTTTTACCCGTGCCAGCTCCGTCTCTATTTCAACCCTAGTTGGACTTCTCTTCAGCTCAATTGCCTGCAGAGAGATGATACATTTCTTATCTAGCGATGACGATAATCGACAATTGATGGTGCTTCTCTCAATATCCCTAGAATGTACTATGTCCATAGGTTATCACTACAATTTTCACGGGATCAAGCTAGGCAGCGAGCATCAACTGCAGAAAGGGCTGGACTTGGATAATCTTTCTGATCGTACACGTAAATTGCTTACAAGAATGAGATGCTGCTGACAAGTGTTCCCGAAATTTAATGGGTTAATCAGGGTCTGACATCTTTGTGACTAAAAAAAGACATGTGTTCGGACGTGATGACTGAGAACAATCACAAACTCGAATGTGATGACTGCATCTAGTCTAGAAAGTGAGGAATGCTTAAAATGAAAAGCAGAAAAACTAAGTATGAAGATTCACCAAGCTAGCTCGAACGTATTCTTTGTTGCGCCCGGCAGAAGACGGTCTCCTCACTTGCGCGCGGCTCTGGCACATCCTCACTGCTTCCAGTTGTTTTTTCTCCTCCAAGATGAGTTTTGACAACTTGACCCAATGGTCTTGCCTGATGTGCTTTGGCATGTCCCTCCCTTCGGTCATTCTTTTCTTTAGCTGATATCTCTTCACCTTCAACTGGCCCTTCAAAATACTGTGGAAAGCCTCCTTTGTCACATGGCCGAGGCCACCATGGTATTCAAAAGTGTTGTCCATCCGTTCCTTGACAGCGAGCAACATGGAAGTCCTGAGATTCTTGTAGTTGTCCTCGCTGAAATCTATATCCTGTGCATGACAACGAAGACAAGTTAGCTACAATGGCCGATTCTGTCCTTGCGGATGTCCCCTCAGATCAACCTCCACAAGGTGTTTTCTTGGCTCTCCTGGATCTCGAAAAGGAACGTCTTGGGCCTGTTGTTGTTTCAAAGCGCTCCGTCTTCTGGACTTCTGCTCTCTGGCATATGAGGGTTGGACAAAGCTTTCAGTCATCCCTGATGGAGAATACGAGGAGGAGTTCCCATAGCCTCTCGCAACTCCATCGCTCGCCTCCACTGCAATAGTTGGAGCTGCTTCTCAGCAATTTCCAAGTCCAATGCATGAATAGGAAAAAGCCCGGGAACGTGGGTAGCCATGCCACGCAAAGTAGTTGTGTTGCCTCCCTCGTTAGGAGAATCTTTAGGTACGTTGTTGCAGTAATCAAAGGGCTCCCTTAATAGTGTTTCCTCTGACATCTTCAAACGTTTGCAAAGTTGAGGTTGCATTGTTTGCGTTGGGTGTAGGCTCGCTGAATTGCTTTTCGGAATTGCACAACCTCCAGGACCTCGCTTGGGCACCTCCCACACAGATGGCTCGGTTGACTATCCTCTGCCTTGCAAAATACAAAGAAAAGTTAGTCATTCACAAAACCAAGCTTAGTAATTCATGTAACAGTTAACAAGTCACAAACGTAGAGATATACATAGAGATAAGTAGTCAAAATTGGCGTTTGTGTGATTATGGGCAGTCACAAACCTCACAAGTCACAAGGAAATCCTAAACACCACACCTAGAGTCAATTCCTCCTTGAGAATACTGCAACTTCAATCCCGAAGAGAAAGAAAAGATGCGGTCACTGTGGATTGTGAAGACATGCAGCAACCCATCGATAAGCTAGAAGATGATAAGCTAGGGATTGCTCAATTTCAGGTTCATCTAGATAAACAAATGCTGACAATTTGAATTTAGGTTTACGTATCTAAACAGTAAGGTTCAAATGCAGAAGCAGTGTTCAAACAATTGTACACACATAGGCTCATTAAAGACGTGTGCATGGAAATGTAACCCTATTGCTGATCCGACTAGCAATGCAACAAGCAAATAGATGACAATCATAAAATCACATTACGAAATACTAGATTTCCCATCGAAGAAAGGAAGTTCCATTACCATTAACCTCGTCCAAATTTCTGACCCAAAGTAGTACTCGGCATTACCTTCAAATTGCAAAGGATCCCGTACATAAAGAAGTGAAGCAAAAATTGGTCTAGCAGATTCTCTACAACACCAATGTATTTGAAAGCAAGTCAAACGTAGAGTAACAGCTGTGAAATGAAATTGCAGCTACATTGCCTAAGCTTGAAACAGTTCATTGTGAGTTTGAAAATCTGTGCGTGCTAGTTTGAAAATTTGTGCTTGCTAGATTGAGAAATCCGTGTAGTGAGGGGACTTACTTGAGGATTCTGTGGGTTGACTTTGCTCCTTCCGACTCCTACTGTGTAGACGTCAACATTGCCATTGCCACGCTCGTTGTTGCTATCGAGTTCAGTAGCGCTGTTGCTTCTCTTCTCTTCGCTTTGCCACTCCGCGGATATACTGCTCTCTGAGTCAAGCGGTAGTTTTTTGGGCCTTGCCAAACGTGTCGTCCTTCTCGCTGTTGGCGGTAGGTTCTTTAGTCGCTCACTCTGCCTACGCACAGGTTCAAAACCCACACTCTTCGCATCCTATCTGTATTCACATGGAGATGGGACTGTTAGTGAATGGAAACTGAATGGAGGTGAGAGAGTATTTAGAAAGAGCAAGTCAAACTGCACATTGGGAGCAGGCAAAAAGTTAGAAGTAAGGCTTTAAATTAGGATTTAGGGTTTAAGTACTCGACGGTATTCTGACACTTTCTGAGGTTGCTGACGCTCGGCTTCCGCGTGGCCTTCAAGCTTGTGCGATTCCCCTTTCATTCGACCGCGTAAGTTGTGATTGTGGAGGATTTGAAAGCTCCCGCCAGTATCTGAATTCCCAGCTCCCCTAGCTTAAGGGAGTTCTTCTTGATGTTTTTCTGCCGCAGCCTCTCGTAATCTAGCACCTCGGCGTCCACGTCCCCCCTAATCCTTTCTCCAAAGCTTGCTCCTCAGAGCTACTCGTACCGCTTGTGTCGGAGGAGCTGTTGTCATCGTTACTCCCTGAAGGCGTTTGAGCTCAAGATCGCAACTCCATCACAACGCAGAGGAGGTGTTCGACCTAGAATTGCATAATTGAAGCTTGTGAATGTCGCCATTTCTGCTAACTGGTATGTCCCGCCGCCACCCTCACTTAAATTATTTCCCCACTTCAATTTGCGAAAGCGTCCCCACTTCGCTTCGACGCCGCCAAAATCTGGTTTGCCTTCATTCTAGGATTCGTAATGAGCATGGAAGGATATCAAGTTTCATCTATTCTATGGGCGGAGTCATTGGTGACTGAAACCGATCACAATTGTGATCACAGTCATATTCTACCTTGCTTAGTCAGAATTTCATAAACATTGACTGGACAATGACCGCTGGCAGTCATAAATTCGACACATGGGTGGCACTGGATTTGAAGATTCCAATTTTTCCACTTCCCTTTCACTCTTGTACTTGGTTAAATGAATGTTTCGTAGTTAAGACATCTCGTTTCATTCTTTACACTCGCATGGTAATTTCCTATATCATTGTCTGCTAATGATGCTAGTAAGTTTGAGTAAGTGCTTTTGCTTGATCAAAGCTGAGACTCAGGAGTGTTGTGACCTGAACTTCCTAACATTGACATATCAATCCTCATCTTGATGTTACACATGTTTTTTTGTAATTTAGTAGATAAAGTATGTGAAATTGTATACGAAAGCTCCTCATTGAATTGCAAGGTGTCTACAAATTGTGGGAAGTCTCTCATTAGTTCTTTCAAATTTATGAACAGATTCAACACCCAAAGTTTACTCAAAGGAGAGCGTGCAGCTAGTGAAACAATCTTGGGCAATTAAACCACTAGATATTGCTAAGTAAAACCACCACCTATTTGTGCAATCTATTGATGTTCCTTCAAAGAGATAGGCTAATGATTGTATGGCTACTAGGTTACTGTTCTTCCTATAAACCCCCTTGACGGTGCCAACATTATTCGTGTCTTTGCTTGACTTCACGTATTGCAAAGTCTTTGAAATTGCGCCAGCAACCAAGGGATTTTTCTACTTCATGCAGGACACCTCTGTTCCATTTGAAGAGAATCCCAAAGTTAAGAGCCATGCTCTACAAGTGTGTCGCCTGACAAGAGGAAATGCCTTCCTACAATCCACTGTTTCTGTGAGGATCTTTACTAACTTCGTTTACAAGTTGCTTGAATTAGCATAGCTGCACTGGTGAGAATTTGTAATCAAATGGCAATGGTGTCAATTGTCAATGGTATCCGGGTCATGTGTATGATAATTAAAGACCCTACTGTATTGACCCCCTGTAGAAGCTTAACACAACTCGTGTTAAATTACTGTATTTGTCCAAATTTACAAATGTCTTTATTTGATACATATCAAACCATCACAATAAAATTTCCAAATGTCTTCACAATAGATCACAACATTGTAAAACAAAAAGCATTTGATTTATAGCTGGTAGATGAGTCAATACTTGGTAGTCTCGTTACTAGTTCACAAAACATTGTTTAGTTCACAGAATATATATATATATATCTTAATATTTATTTATTAATTTGTTTATCCCTTTAGCGATTATTTTTTTCCGCGAGGTATGGTCCCCAACTCCTCGTCTCTCGTTCAATCAGGTGTTCTCTCCAACTAATCTGATACTGGCAATATCCAGGCAGGAGCGTTGATGCTATGGAGCACTTCATGAGGCTATGGAGCAGCAGACGATAAATATAAGCATTGACGGTATTCAAGCAGCATTAACTAGGTAAGCTGTAACCTAGCTAAGTCTCCCTCTAGGTCTAGTCGGAGGTTTGGTCGGTGAAACAGGAGGCGAACAGCAAGCAGTCAATTTCAAGCGTTGTGAATTCGCAAGTAAGAACCAGGAGAAGTGATACATGTTCAGCAAAACAAAGAGAAACTAACAGAGCATAGTTCAGCTGCAACTCCAAAATGGTTCATATTGAAATGTTATTCCATGTGTTTGCAGTAATTGAAGGGACTTTATCCTCTCTCTCAATTCTATGTTCACCAACGCTAGAATAAAATGAGAGAGGAACAGAGGAACTATAACATTGACACAAAGATCGAAGCTTTAGAAAAAAAGCAAAGCCGGATGCGTTCTGCTAACATGTAATTTTGGCATTTTTTCAGCTGGCTGGAACCTCACCCATGCAGATCAGTCAAGTTAGAGATGCCGGCTCCTGCACAGGCGTTGCCACTGCGACAACACCGTGAATGAGCTCTGATTCACTTGCTGCCTCGTCGGATGTGGGGCTCGAGTTCTGGCTGTTGGAAGCGCCATCCTCGGATTTCTAGGAGACATCCCAAATTTCAATGACTCTAGTGTCTCACAGCCATTGTCCTCTTCTAATCTATTTCTACTTCTTATTTTCCCCGATATTGAGACCTGTGGCACAGTTTGTTACAACCTTGAGGTTCCGTGAAATATTTTGGACTGAATTTGCTGGTGTTTGCGACCTTATTTGCCAGCGGACGCATTTGCCACTATTCAACTCAATTTAAGAGCAGACGATATTGTTATGCTGAATTTAAAATGATTAAGTTAAAGGCATTTGGTATTTCATCACCACAAAGACGCTGTGAAGTTGTGAACTACGAAGTCTGCCAAAAGTTGACGGCCATAATCCTCTAGATTGTAGTGCCGAGGGCTGGGGACCAGACAGCACTGGTAAGGACGTCGCTAAAGTGCAAGCGGTGAGCGGTGAGTGGAGAGCGGTGAGCGGTAACTTTTTGGATATTTTGATGAAAATATGATTCAGAACGGTAAGATTACGGTAATTTATGGACTAACAAAATTTAAGTTTTTTTAATTTCTAAATATAGTTGCTAATGAGACCTATGACCGTGGAAAATTTCAGTGAAATAAGTGGAGAAGTCGGAAATCTATGGCCATGGAAATCTTGGAACCCTGTATAGTGGACAATAAGGTTTACGGCCGTGGAATGCTGTCATAAATTCCCACATTGATCACTGTATGTATGACTATGGAGATTTTGTATACCGGTAGGAGTGATAACTCTATTCCATTATTTATAAAAAAGGATTATAATAATTATGGGTTGCATGGATATAGATAAAGTTATGAAGTTGTAACTGGTGAGATAAATTTTTTTTGGTGATTTTGAAAATCTTCATTCTTACTTTTCCGAGGTTGTTATAACTTGCAGTTTTAGTAAGATCCCACTTTTGTTGCAGTGAAATGAAACTCCATAGGTTATGCAAAAGAGAGTTACAATTTCGTTAAAAAAGACTCACTATGTTATGAAGAAAGACTTACTATCTAGATAGAAAGAAACTTACTAATATATGTGGAATAATGAGATAGAAGTGTACATTTTGTTTGCTGTAGTCCTAAATCTCGACGTCGCCATCGTTCAGGTGTAGTTTGTTTTAGCAACATATTGTCACATAAACTTACCATAAACATGCAACAGACATCTTTCATATTACAGCAACCTTTTGACACACACGTCTTTACATGCCTCCGTCGATTCAAAATATCCAACTTCAATGATTGAATATATTTTACTTAGAATCAACCGAGTGAAGCAATGCTTGAATTTGACTCAATCAAGACCATTACTTGAACGTCTGTATAATGTCAAATACATCCTAAGTCTTTTGCGAACACAACATTTGTCAGCCAATAATTCATCAGTCACAATTTCTATGCAAAACGAAGAAATAACTGTGTTGCATGTTATAATATTGGACGTCCATTTGTAACTGTGTAAAATCAGGTTTACAAGAATCAATGTTGTTCTATGTTTCTATTCATTTGGATAATTTTGTGTCGCGTAGATGCTCGACGACCGGATTCACATAGTCCCTTTGAGATTTACAACGCGTCTCTTTATCGAGTTACAGTTAGTTGCGCCAAAAAGAAAGCCTGGTGACGTCTCCTTCTATTGTGGAAGCTTAAAGCTTGCCTTCTCGAGCGAGAGGATCTCTTTAGAGGTCAAGTATGTCCACAACTTCTCGGGCTATACTTCACAAATCTCTGGCACTAATAGAAATTAGTCTCGTTTAATTCCCTTTACGTACCTATTAATGTTGTCATTAGAGAAAAAGAACTACATAGTTTCTATTCTATTCTTCCAGTAGTTTTTCGTGGGGCCAGTGTAGGTGGGAGCTAGGGTGCTCTTCCCGTCTTGCACAATCCATGCCACTTTTTTTTGTGACGACTTGTTGAACAAAGCAGGCTTTGGCAAATGTCTTGGAGACACGTGCCACTGAGAAGGGTTGTGGGCGGTCTCTTCAACAGTAGTGACGTGGTAGCGGTCCACTTGCGCTGGAGATTGCTGTGGAGAAAGGTTGAATTCCTCGTGTTTGCTGGTTGTAGGAGAGTCGACTATCACCACTGTTGCACAATTCCTGCTCTCTCTACGTGCAAGTCTAGTCTAGACACGGGGTGTAAGTACATTAGACCCCATACACTTTGGGCAAAATGCTGTTGTACTTGATGTACATAATAGTACAATATTGTACCTATCGTACTAGCGCCTACAGGATCTGAACCGTTAAATGTAGATCGTACGGTCTCGGAGCGTGGATCTGGATCGCCCAATCACGCCTCGAGTGGTCCTTGACATGCCACGTGGTCATCACGGTGGACGTATATGCGGTTTGCTATTACTGGTAAATTAGTAGGTGGGGCATGTGACTTGGCAAACGGATCCAGCAAGGATCCCAGGTGGAATCCTAGGTAAAGGATGAAAGAAAAGTCTGCAATGGAGTTTTTCATCCTAAGTAGCCATTCGTTGATGAAAAAATATTCACTAGTTAGTTTTAATAAGGCCTAGAAGTATGGTTTTGTTAAATCAAAGTGCATTTTTTTGGATGACGCTTGGATGAAAGTACATTAGAACCATGTCTTAACATTCCAAAATACCATTATACATGTTTAATGATAAAAAAGAATATGTTTTAATTTTTGGTGCGTCTTTTTTGACACATAGCATTGTCATATTATAATATAAAGGTCTATTATAATATAAAATTGTTGTGGATTGGATGATTTTCAAATATTTTTTGTGAATTTCACAAAATGTTTAACTTACTTATTTGAAGCATTGGTAGATGAATATTATATATAAAAATACAAAGTATGATATTAATATCCATTGTAATAGAATTAAAATTTTGTTTATGATAATTCTAAGATTTAAAAAAATTGATAAGGAAGTATTAGAAATTTAGAATATTGAATATATTTAGGGTTTAAAATTAAATATATGTTCAGTGTATATTGATGAATATCACCAAATAATAATTGTAATAACAATCAACATGATAAACATTAGGAAATTAATCAAGATATATGTTTATATTTATTATTTGAAAAGGCTTAGATTTGGCACTATATTAAAATTTATTAGGGTCCACATAAATTATAGATTGTTGTAATATACCATACGGATAAGGTCACTTGTAAACCCATATAAATTTCATATGGTTGAAAGAATATTTAAAATGTAAGTGTCATATGTACTGGGTATATTTTGTATAGAATAATTGTATTGTGCTATAAATTTAGACTTGGCGACTAAAGATGATTTAATATCTTTGTACGATGTTAATTAAAAAACAAGTTTTCATACTATTTATTCTAGAAGCATGTTGAATTTATACAAATAAATTAAAAAAGAATATTATAAAGTTTTTTCATTTCTTCATTAGTTCATTTAATAAATTTGATAGAATTGACTTCAATTAATCAAAGCATGGAAGACTACCCATTGATAATGCTACATACTAAAATGGACTAATAAAGAGAATCAAAATGCAACATTATTTATCCACTCTAATTGTTTTATACACAAAATTTCGTTGGTAAAATTCCTTCACTTGTTAAAATATATAATTTACCGATTAATAAAATGAATTATCCAAATCCAAGACTTCCTTTAAATTTGATGAACTCTAATATGTGAATTTGAAGTTTAAGGTTAGAGGTTATGCATTTATTATTAATGAAATGTAGAATAAAAATATATTTAACATAAATAGAAACATTCATAGTCTTAAATGTATATAAGATGGCACTACATTTCGATAATAAATGTGATCTACCTAAATTAGATACTTTAATTCTCTATTTCCTAGATTTTAGAATTAATCAATGGATTTTGCAATTACACATAGCTACGGGTTGGGCCGGTCATAGGGAGATAAGGTGTCAATTCACATTAATGGTTGACTGGTGGTTGCGGGTATATGGGTGGTGATGACCGGTGACAGACGGTCATCCGGTTTCTAAGTTGGATATCAATTCTAAGGAACCAGTGACGCCTCGTCACTAGGAGTTTCGACCGGTGATCGCCGGTAGTCATCTTCTTCCTCAGTTTACGCGCGGGAAGTAGAGTTTGTTTCTTGGTGTATTCACGCAAGTCTCTCTCTCCGGCGATGGCAGATCTAATTTGTGTTTCGCGAGGGTCGTGTACTCTGTAGCGAAGGAGAAGGAGGAGGAAGTAGTGAAGGGGAGGGGGTGTTAGGAAGGTCTTAGGGTTTAAGGTGCGGTGTTCACGATGGCGGGTCGGATTGGTGGAGCGCGGTCAGGGAGTGTCCAGAGTGGGCGCAAGGGGTTGAGGAGGGATTCGGCGCCGGCTTCAACGATGGAAGAAGATGGTGTCGAGGTGAGTAGGGAGTTCGGTGCGGCGGGGTCCGATAGTGACCAAGAAGAGGGTGTGAAGATCAAGACGCCGGGAGGGAGGGGAAGACAAGGACCGCGGAGGCCAAAGCCGAAAGGAGATTCGAAGATGAAGCCGGCGTACAGAAGGGCAGAGGACGTGGACGCGGAGATAGCTTGGTTGAGAGCTCCACCGCAGGAGCTGAGTCGCGAAGACTTCATCAGGCTCTACCCGAAGCTGCCCAGCGAAGGTGATAACCCTCACCGATATCGCAAGGATACGGTGAGCCATTCCTTGATGAAGGAATTGTTTGGAGGTGCGTGTGGAGACAATGGGCGCCAAGGGTATGCGTGGGGGAGTTGCAAGGAGGCTCAAGTTGTGATTCAAGAGAATCGAGTACCTTCACCCTATTCTGTATCAGCATCCCCTCGAGGCGATTCCTCCATACTTGAAGATACGGTTTGCTGAGGGTGTGGCGATGGAGTTTGAGAAGGGCAAGGGCTTCGTCGACTGGTGCGCATTTGGAGCTGAGACTAACAAGCGGCAGCGAAATCGTTACAAGACTGACTTGGGGAAGCTCATGGCGTTGAGGAGGACTTTTGAGGAGGATAATCCCATGGAGGTTCGGGGGAGGGAATGGCGGCAGATTAAATTGGAGCCCGGTGTAAGCTCAACGCCGACACAGAAGGGTGGAGGGGCAGGGTCAGAGGGTAGGAAGGGAGGGTTTGGGGATGAAGAGGTCTTTGAGAGGAGGTGTCGGTCTAAGTTAGGGGAAACATGTGATTTCGACTCTAGGATGGATTCATGGGTGTTTGTTGAAGGAGACGGAGGGGACGCGCAAGGTGGTCAATGGACTGAGGCTTCGCTGTCGGAGCAGGGGCAAGAGATTCAGGAGGTGATGGCCATCCTGTCCTTGGAGTTGGCGGCGAGTACGGTAGAGGAGAAGGCCGCAGCAGCGACGCGAGACAAGTGCCGGTATGACAACACACAATCCGAGTGCCTAGTTCAGAGTTACCAGAGGCAATCGGAGGACAAAGGCAAGCGGATCGAGCAACTGAGAGATGATGGGCAGGTAGTGGACCGAGAAATCATCAAGATGGAGGGCATTCAAGAACAGCTTGCGGATGAGGAGGAGAGACTCGAGAAGTTTAGGAGGGAGTTTAACCTAGCAGAGTCCAATTACCTCGACCTGGTCGCTAGCTTGGAAGGGCGTCAGCTGCAATTGGAGTCTCTGAAGTCGGAGTTTTTACAATTGAGGAGGGGAAGAATTTGGGCACTTTCTGGCCTCGACCGGTGATGTACCTTGAAGACAGTGGCTCATGCAACAGAGAAGGAGATAACTTTTTAGAAATAACGGTTTGCTGTCTCTGTCTTTTTCCATTTCCACTGAGTGACATTGTCGTCTCTTCGTGTAGGCACTTGTACCATCCATTTTGTGCGTCAGTTCTCTTTGCGAATGGTGACAAGTGCCCGGCTTGAGGTTGCCAAACTCTTGTGCACCCTGACTGGCATCGAAGCTTTGGTTGGGGGGAACCAACTGCTGAAATGCTACAGAGAGCCCGCATGCTTGGCTGTGCCGAGGAGAGGAGGAAGATTTTGCAAGTGAGAATGGACGCCGCAAAGGCAACATCTCCTACTGCTAGTGAGTATTCGTATTCCTATGCTGAATCTATATCCCCTTCCTAAAAAGATAATGTAAGGTTTATCCATCTAACTCTACATTTTCCATGTACTGTACGCAGAAAAGATATACTCTAAATGTTAGAGTTATATTATGGTACATTTGTAATGTGTGATATGTACATCTGCGTACATTAAAAATTGTTATTTGGGGTTAGAGTACTCCATTAACAATTGAATTCTGTTTAGAAATGAAAACATCAAATTGTTTTGCAAGACAGTGAACCTCAAGTACTTAGATTAGATACTTGTGGTACATAACTTGGTAGACTTGTATTCCTTCTGATTGAGGATACTAATCAGAGGTACTACTCTTCACGTACTGCATGTGCATCTGGTTCTGGGATTACATAACATTTGTCTATTGGTGCGCCTTGTACACTTGAGGTAAGTCATACGTCTCTGAAATTGTACTTATCATACGCACGTAGTGCACAGTCGTTCAGTATGGCTAAACTTTGAAGTACTTGGTTTTTAATAGTTGTACAATAGCTTATATCAGATGTAGAATGTGTACATGCCGAGAGTTAGATGATTAATGTTTGTACGAACATTTACTATGTAGAAGTTAGAAGTACATTATATACTGTACAAGTGTTGCGTGTAGTATATGTACTCTTCGGTGTACTTATTTTACAATTAGGAAGTACTAGACCGCTTATTTGCAGGCCCCATGTTGTGCGCAGTACAGGTGCAGGTACAGTTTAGGTGTTTAGTAGTATATGTACATATTCAAGTATTCTTTGTACAATTAGAATGTACTAGAAGTGCTACTTGTACTGAGTTGTGAGTGAAGTCTTCATTGTGTGCTTTACATTCTTTTCTATGCATGTTTCAGAGATGCCGTCCCAACTGTTTAATCCGCCCACATCAGAGATCACTCCTACAATCTTTACTGAGGGAGATGCAAGTCAGGCTATTTGTAACTCGGCAAAGGTAAGTGAGGTTGGTGGTAAGACCAGAACTTTGGTGGTTCTTGAAGGCGATGATCTAGAGGGGTTTGCGATGGAGTCTCGGAAAAGAGTTGGAGCAAACAAGAAGAGCATGGAGAAGCGTCAAAAGAAGGATGACATCTTTGAATGTCTGACGGGACAACGGCCGCGAGGAAATCTGAAGGAGCCTGAGATTGATTCAGAAGATGAGTCGGATGAAGAAGAAGAGAATCAGAAAGACCCTGTTTTGCCCTCAAGCTCAGGTACGACAAGGAGCACTTCTAAGGAGGATGGTGACTCAGATGGTGAGAGGTCCGTGAATTCCGGTGAACGGACTGGAGGGCAAGGTGACGCAGATGAAGAGGTAGAGGAGGTAAGTGAGGGTGTTAAATTGCCGGTTTTAAAATCCTACGATCCTCGCTTTGTTAGTCCTCAGGAGGCCCCAAAGACGAAGAAAGCTTCTGAGAAGTCTGTCACGCCACCGGCCGAGGCACTGATGCTACTAGGAGAGGAGAAGGAGGTGATTGAAGAAGACCTTCGTAACAGTATACCAACACCTCAACCGAGCATCTTTAGGGCTTCAAATGCTTTGGGGCTGGAGGGGATTGTAGAAGAAACAGGCTCTGACTGTCTGCCAGGCCGCTGCAATCTAGAGAAGTGAAGTGGAAAGAAGAATGACAAGAAGAGCACTAAGTCGACATTACACGAGAAGGAGGTGGTTGAAGACAAGGGGCAGGAAAGTGACTATTTGTATGCCCCTGAGCAAGATCTCGTGCAAGGGAAGGCCAAGGGCAGAGTGAAGAAGACGCAGGTGGAGGTAGGTGAAGGAGTTCAAACTGAGAAGGTGCCAGAGCGGAAGAAGGGGAGGGAAAAATCGAAGGTGAAGTCAGCGGGGAATGGTGATAGAGATGAAGACGAGGAGGAACTTTAGCAGAGTAAGGGCAAGGAGGAGACTGAGCGGGGTGCAAAGTCCAGGAAGAAGCGGCTTAGTAAGGAGGTCGACAATGAGGAGGAAGCAGAGCCAGAGATTGAGAAGGGAAGTGATGTGGCCGAAGCAAAAGTTAAGGAACCAGGCAAGTCAAGGGTTAAAACAAGGGCACAGCTCCAAGCAAAAGCGTCAAATCCCAAGGGACAGGTAGAAAGTGGCAAGAAGCGCAGGGGCACTAAAGAGTAGCCCTGCTTACTGCTTCAAAAATGCTGGAGATTTTTGTATTTTTATTTTAGTGATGTGCATAGAAGATGTATGTAGTCATTCTGATGTGTATCTTCTCCACCATTGTGGTTTCTAGAACAGGAACCTGGGGGTACTGCCCTCCTTTTCTATTTGTACTCTGTTGTTCTTTGAGACTCTGAGTATTGGTGATTTGTATGGTTCCATTATTTTGTAAGTCTCGATGTGTGAGTACGTTCCTGTTTTTACAAGTGTCTGTGCCGTGGCTGTGTGAGAGTAGTGTTTTGCACTTGCAGTTCTCTAAGTGCACCCAGTCCATCTAGGTCTTTGAGAGTGGGGATGTGGCTTGTTGGGCTGGGGGCTTTATCAGGATGAGTCCTGGTTTGACTACAAAGATTTGTCCCGGGGCATGGAGAACATTCCCATTCCCGTAGCTAGTTCTAATGTTACTATGACTCCGTTTTGTTACATGTCCTCAAGCATGGTTCACGAAAAAGCCCTTGTCGACCAGAGTTTGTATCCTTTGACTCCAGGAGACAGCTGCAGATGTCGGCCTAGTGATTGCTTGACAGCTCCAGGGCCTTGCAACTGTGCAAAAGAAACAGGAGGGGAATTCGCATATGGAGAAGATGGTCTCCTCAGGGATTGCCTCCTCCAACTGGGAATAAGTGACTGCAGCAGTTGTAAGAATCCAGGAGACTGTTATTGTCTTGATGTATCACATGTAGATGCTAGACCGAGAATTAGAACACGTCCAATTCAACGCACTTTCATTAAAGAGTGTGGTGTGAAGTGTGGCTGCAACCATAAATGTGGCAATCGCGTTGTACAACAAGGAATGAGGTACCCAGTAGAGGTTTTCCACACGGGCAAGAGGGGTTGGGGGATTAGGGCGAAGAAGACTATTCCAGGAGGTGCGTTTGTGTTTCAGTTGAGTGGGGAGATTCTAACAAATGCAGAGATGGATGTTAGAAACTTTGCAGTGTGGAAAGGACCCTCTTATGGACTACAACTGGATGCTGATTGGGTTACCGAAAAGAAACTTGATGACAACAGCGCCCTCTGCTTGGATTCCACTTTGTTTGGGAATGTTGCAAGAATTCTGAATCACAGGTTTGTAATATGATGACATGCATTCATTAAGTGTTGTTTGATTTCACTAAAACGTCAACTAATTTTTGTATACGAATGGCTGTAGGTGCAAAGATGCAAATTTGCTAGACATGCCAGTATTGATTGATGAACGGGACAAGAGTTTTTATCACGTAGCCTTCTTTACAAAACGTCTAATTCCAGAACTAGAGGAGCTCACATGGGACTATGGCATAGATTATGACCTTGAAGACCCAGGGTTGCCATCCTTTGCATGCAAGTGTCAGAGCAGCATGTGTAGGGACAAACTCTCCCTTGTAGTTGACATTTCTTAGTCGTGTTTGGAACCAGTCCTCAGCAGATATTAAGATGAATCTCACATCTGTGAAAACTCTCACTTAATAGTCAGACAACAGTTTTTCTTGATTGCATGAAACTGATATGTGTTGTAAACTGAACTAGTGATGGGAAAAGCAATTTGGTCAGAATCTAACGTACAAATGGTACTTTATTAATACTAAAAGTATGTCATTTGTACATTAAGTACAAATACTACAAGTGATACAGTCTGTTTTGTCACGACTCTTGATAATTCTCCAAATTCTCTAGTCCCTCCTCACACATTCCACTATTAAATTCATCCCAAAGAGCTTGAATTTCCTCCCTCGTTTATTGGAGACTCGTGCTTCTGCGGTTTTGTCGAACCCTCCTGTCCATGAAGACCATAGTTGCGTAGAAAAAACCGCCCTCAGCTTCCAGAGATGGGAATAGAACGCTTCTTTCCTCCCATGTTGGATGCTCCATTGTTGTACATGGGAGCTTGCTACCCAAACGCCACACAATATCCTCCTACATGCCACTACTGAAACAACGAGCATTCCTAGATAGAGCATTAGAAAGCACCCCAAAACAACCACAAATTCATCTACGGCTAACTCAAGGTCCATATTGCAGGATCAGAGGAGCAAAGAACAGTAGCATTCTCACACAAGCACATAGTCACACACAAAGAAGGTATCACATAAGAATCGTCCATTTATACAAAGGCGAGGGGTGAGAACTCTGCCAAAATCTATAAAAAGAGTAACGGTCACATAACTTGAGCAACACGCTTCTTGTCCTTTTTACACCGTACAAAGAGTATTCACAAATACCTCGTACAGTGCACCAATAGTATAATTAGTACTTCTAAGTTTTTAAATACAATATGACTATTCCTCATTGAAAGCCCACCATTCCCGTAAAGCATCCTCACGGACCCTCAAGCTCTCTTTGGACATCTTGTATACAGGGGAGCCCTTCACCCTATGTGCAGCAAGAATCATTGGAAATTTGCAGGCCCTGACCAAGTGCGAATCAACGTGAGCGTCCACTGCTTTGTCACAGAACACAAAGGTCTTGTCGCCACGTCCAAAATTCTTGAAATACTTTGCTCTGATTACCTCATCGCCAGCATTGAAGACGCCCCCCTATGGACAGTTTAGATGCTCGTGCAACTCAAACTTCCGTTTTGTACACTGAAGAATATAAAATTCGACCCCATCTTCAATATCCTCCTCTGCAGGTATCATGAAGTTATCCCCCACGTCCACCAAGTCACCGAGAGACATCGAGACACCGTCATGCATCCAGTTGGCCTCATCGTCCAACTCTTCTATCACCTCTGCTACTGCACCAGCGCTATCTGGAACCAACCTTTTAACGTCCCAGCCCTGCACATGAGATAAGTTCTCACAGTTAGCCCAGTCGCAATCAACACAGGGTATACAAAAACAAGACAAAGATCGTGTCCTCAACAAAGTAGGGTAAGTATCAGAGAA
The DNA here is from genome assembly GCA_014871385.1 of Ceratodon purpureus. NCBI lineage: Eukaryota > Viridiplantae > Streptophyta > Bryopsida > Pseudoditrichales > Ditrichaceae > Ceratodon > Ceratodon purpureus. The sequence continues at coordinate 50,703,027 of CM026426.1, forward strand.
GCCCATAATCGAATAAAGCGATTTTGAGCCCGGCAGTGTCTTGCAGCGTATGCTCGTGTCACCATGGTCGACCTCATCTTCCCCAATGTGCGAAAACACACGAGGAAGGGATGGGGTATTTGTCCGCTTGTACGTGCTTGTGACCCGCTCGGTGTATCTCTCCTCCAGGAACTGGACAACTTGTGCAGCATTCTGCAATGGCCTCGAGGGGTTTAGGATCTGCTCTGAAGTCAACGCTCTCTTCACAACCGCACCGGCTCCATCCCATTCGCCCTTCCCGTGAGCACTTTTGAAGTAGCTCCATCGCATCTTGCAACCCTTGGTAAGGATGGGGTATCTTGCCACAAAATACATAGCCGTGGCACATTTGAATTGGGCGCTGCAACCGTCACTATACACCCAATGTTCTTCTGGACTGAAGCCAGAATCTTGCAACCAGTCCCAATGCAAGAGCAAACAATGCTGGACATATGCGGAATCATGGTCCTTGTCGTCAGACACATAGAAGTGTGTTTGCTTCATGATGTCCTCTCCTTCTCTCCACATGGTAATGTGAACTAGGATAGTGACAGAGGTGCTAAAGTAATACATACTTTGCACCTCATTCTGAATTGCAAAACTGTAATTTTCTGCGAAATCAATATGGGAGATGATCACTCCCTCAGGTACGTTCTTCATCATCTTTTGACACTGCTCATCTTGCCATCTCGCCCTAAAATTGTGAGTGATAAACATTGTCACTGTCTTTTCCATGTAGGACAAGAATTCGTCAACGGGTGTCTCCTTAAAAGCCTCCCTAAGTCGTTTCTTTGGCCTCCCTGTCTTCTTGTCCACGCCCACCTCGTAATACTCAAAGCACTTCCATTTCAACGTGAATGAGTCAATACTATCCAACTCTATTGGACACAAAGAAAATAACTCAAAGCCACAATCAGGGCAATCCCCCATGAGGCAATCAAGCTTGTGCCAAACATCAAGCTCCCCTTTGGGACAAACACAAGCTTCCCACATCAAGGTTAAGCGCTTATAAATCTGACAATGAGCATGACAACCCCCCTCCGTTTCACTAGCACATATGAAGCACCCACAATCACAGTTGGACTGTGCATGAAGGCCCCGCACTTTGTCCCTCAAATTGCTCAGACCAACCTTCATCAGATCCATTTCTACATGGTAGATACAACAACAGGTATTCCTCTCTTTTAGCTTTCGCACCCACCAAGGCTTCAACCTTTCGAAAGCTCTCTGGCGAACACTACACTCTGGATGCGCCTCTGTAAACCGCAAGAAGAACGTTGTCTGCAATCCATCATAGAGTACAAATGAGTATCATAGTACATTAGTACCACTAATAAGCAAGAGGAGTACCCAAAACCAGAGTATGAAGTACTGAAGAAGTACTCGTACAGTACTAAAACAATACTATGGTTGCGTACAAATGACGTTTCATTGTGTACAAATGATATAGAAGTAAACATTGAGTACGCATGTACTCTTGGACTTTACAGTTGATACAACATCAAAGTACAACCTGTATATACTTGTACAAGCCAAGTACGTCGTTTTCAACTGCTACCACATGGAGTACTATCTATACAGACTCTTGAAGTCCAGAAGTATACAGTTTGTATTGTATGTTCGTGGACTCCACAATTTCTACCACAGACCCATACAATGCGTTTAGTCTAAGTACTAAGATTACACAGTCGTCCAGCACCTCAATGTATCCAAAGTATACAGTGTCTTCGCAAATTTGTCTTTGTACATCAATGGCCACCAGTAATTCTCATCTAGTATGGTATAGTACATATAGCCACAGGAAGGGTACAAGAGAAGTAGAAAACACAGGCTTTCGAAGTATTAAGAATACAGTACCCAAAAACCCTTCGAGCAACAATTATAACTCCGTGTACAATAAGGCAGCTATCACTGATTTTACAAAGGCAACAGATACAAGTGGTAGGGAAGAACGTACTTGTGCCTCACACAAGTAGTGAGTAGGGTGAGGCTCGGCCCAAAGATTCCTTCCAACCCTGTGCTTCACAATATCCTTCTTATTAGGTGACACCTTAGTCTGACTCCTCCACTACGCCTCGATCTGGTCCTTGATGTAGTCGGATAAGCCTCCTCTCTTCTTGCGTTGGAGACGCAGTCTTGGTACAGCTTCTTCGGGGCCGAGAGCATAGACCCTACCATTCTTTGCTATCGTGATGCTCTCAGTACTTGTGTGCAGAACTCGTGATAACGCCCTCACACCACCAATCGCCATGCTCACTGCAGCATCTAAAAGGGCACTCTTACGTGCTAACAACTCGTTTGAATTTGCAACCTTCACCATAGAAAGCTCATGCCTGAAGTTCAAAAGAAAACCATGCACGACCTTTGCTTCTTGCGGTCGAGGGTAATAATCAGGTAATAGTGGCCAAACAGTGTCACGACGCAACAGACTCTCCATGACATCTTTCCGACTCAAAGGACCGGGACAACTTCTCAACTCCTCAACTATGTACTGAGCTATGCGTAGTGAAATCCGATTGGACTCCCTCACACTCAGATGGTCCTCAACATCCTCATCTGGAAGCTCAGTCGCCAACACTCGTGTTTCCTCAACCATTTGTCTCTCACGTGCTCTCCGGCGAGCTTTCCTCTCTCTCGCCCCTTCAACTGTCGACGACCTCTGTTCATTCCGCAACCTAGTTTCAGCGGCTCTAGCAGCTGGTCCGGGCCGGCTAACACCATGTCTCACACGTTGTCTCTTGGCGGTGTTTCCCATGAGACCTAGCAGTTGTGCACGACACCCGGAGCTTTGTTAGTAATCTATAGACAAACTCGGTACATAGTTGTGGAGTTGAGAGGTTAGCACGCTCCTATACATCTGAATGAAGAGTTCCACGAAGAATGCAAAATCTATTCCACAAAACTCACCGAAATTGCTGACAAGCATCACCTTCTGAATGCAATTGACTCCTCGCTTCTAGTAGGGGAAGATATATGATACCTCACATCAGAAAGAGAAGGCAAAACGTCATAGCTACTATTGGGATAGCTACAAGAATTAGTAGAAACTGCGGCAAGAAACAATCCACGCCTAGAAGGAGAGTCTTCACATGCAGCGTTGCACTTTCCTAAGTAGAAATCTCGGTTTCCTTGCTTTGAAACAGGGGTCTCAGATACATAACAGGAGTCACTAGTTTCGCTATTTTCTGTATAATAAATCGATTCGACCTCTGAAGTTTGTGGGATACAGGTGAAGTACGAAGTAATCAACTTCTGCACCAGATTTGACCTCTGAGCGGACCTAGACATTTTGCATGAACACAGCAAACACAGAGAATCTGCAAGCAACTATGGAAAAAACACTACGCAACCAGCCCGTCATTGAGCGCCCTAATCGTTTAGACGTTGAAAACACAGCTGAACATGAGCACAGAGCGGAGCCGCCACGAAAGGTGGGAAAAACTGCATGGGGGAGACGAAGACAATGTCAAAGTTGGGGTTGATTGCAGGTGGCGGCGGCATATTCGAGGGGCGTTGAAGGGATCTGCTCTATGGGTCATGCATGGGCTCCCTCCCAAGCTCGGCGCCCTTGAATTTCGGATCTTCATCGCGAAAACGAACGGCCCAAGTGATAGGGTCGCCCACGTGGACGGTCAGGATGCGACATCAAATGTACATTGCGCAATATAAGTACTGTATGTACACTGTGAACGCAGTGTGATCGGCTACTAAATGAATAACAGAAAAATTCTCTTTTTCCAAATTGAACAGTAAGCCAACCTAGGCCTATCCTAAGGCGTCTAGAATCCACCGCAGGATCTTGAAAATGTAGAATATTTCCCCCCTTTTTTCCTTGCTAAGCATCCAGTACTACTTTTTTAGATCTTCCACAAATAAGCCACTAAATCGTCAATTCAATGATAGAATCTAAAAAACGGCATGCTTTCCTTTCCTCTGCATGAAAGAGATCAGATTCAAAGCTTTGGACAATCAAGAAATTTGTACTTTTATGTTGAACTAGTACTTGTGACTTTTTTTTGGACTGTAAAAAAGTACAATTTAAACCTAGGTTATCGCATATCTAAACTATATTGACACTGCAAATACAATCTAAACAAGCAAAGTTATTGTGCAAACCTATTACAAACCGTACAAACATTTAGCTTGGATGGTATTTTTTTAACCAAACAGACCGCACCCTGGAAAAATACGACTGTGACTGGAAAAGTACATGGGTCTAGCGTACCTACACCCCACGAGGTCTTGATACTAAAGTTATCCGTCCTGAGAGACTCACGCTCATCTCGAAAAGCAGTATTAGATTTGCATTCTAGAGAAACATTTACCTTTGAGATGCGGTCTTTGGTGCACCACTCGTCGGCGTCGGGCATATTCAAAATTGATTCGTATAGGGGTTTCAAGTTACCTTTTTTGGCTGCCGATATCTCTACGCATCTTAGCCTCAGCTCCTCTTTTGACGGACCATTTCCAGGTTTCTCCCCTTTCAAGAACTGGAAGTACGCCACACATTGCATGAACGCTCACACGAAGTCGTCCACGGTTGCAACATAGAAGTCGCTACCCTGATCTTCAGAGTGCTGCATCCACTTAATGTGAACACATTCTAGAAGGTTGCATGATGGAATCTCTGCGAGCTCGTTTTTGCTGCGATTTTGGAAACATTAGAGGTAAAAAAATTAGCTCAATGTTGGATAAGCGAATGTCAGCCAAGTTGTTATGCTACAAGAACTGAAAGAAAGAGTAAGAGTTTACGAGCTCTATGAAGCCTCCCCATTGGCAATATTTGAAGTGCCAGAAGGCCAGCCATGGTTTGAGCCAACGAAGTCCTTGCTCTATAGTAGCGCCAGATGACATCCACCATGCTCAAATTGCCAGAAACTTTGTTTGAGCTTTGGACACTAACTTGGCTTTCTTGTAAAGCTGGCAGAGTTTCTAGTGTTGCAATTGGAGGCTTTGGCGAATGTTAGCCTTTGTGTGTTTCTCAAGAGATTGGGTCCAATGGAATAGGCAATTTCTTTCTTTGTCAATCATCTTCTAAGTCGCATTTCCACTTTCATAGATGATGCATACCGCTTTCCAATTAGCATGGGCTTAGTCAGCTAAAAAGTTCACAGTCGCGACCTTGGGCTTTATTATAATAGCATTCAGATTCTTCAACACCACCAACAGGGCTGCCGTATCCTCCAACTGCATGTCGCATGCTGCGATTGTCATAAATTCGCAATGTTCAGAATCATTGATATCCACGACCTCGCACGCTTGACATGGTCAAACATTATCCATGAGTTCTCCAAGTCATTACCCGAGTGCATTCGCTTCACCAAATCCACTCAATTGCCTGGCCAAACTTCAGACATTTTGAAGACAAAGATCGTGTCCACGTCCTGTCCTTGGCTTGGAAGGACATTGTTCTCGACATATTTCCAGCTACTAAAGCCCCATAGCATTCTAATGTTGTTTATGTTCTCAAAGTGTCAAATACTCCAGAATGTTGTAACACAGTTATGGATCCAAAATAACATACACAGTCTCTGAGGCTTCAAACCTATGTGCGTTGCTACGATAAAAACTTGCTCTATTTGGTAAGTCTAGCTAGACTTAAATCAACAGAATTGATGCTTTACTCTAAGTAACTGTAGCTTTCACAAAAGATTATGAATTGTGGAACTTAGTTCTAACACCAAAGAGGTAATGCAAGAGCAAGATGTTTGGTCGCAATCTCATATCATTCTACTTAATAATTTTAAAATTTTAAAAAATTGGAAAAACGCCCTTTAGTGTGTTGGGCCCCAAACAACATCAAAATTCTTCGAAATGACATTTTTTTTTTATATAATCATTGTGTAAAAGCCATAAAATATGATTTGGCCCTAAATTCTCTATTAAACACATTGCTCGGTATTGTCTTAAAAACAATATGAGTAACAAAACTCTATTTTCTCCAAAGATAGAAGTGTTCATGTGAAGGACTTCAAGACAAATTTCATGACACTTGGTGCCTCATTAAAGGTGTATTGGGCCCGATACAAATTTTTGTAACTACAAATTTCCATCAAAATCAACGAGTAGCACTCTATGAATCACTACCAAAACGAAAATTTACAAAAAAATCAAATTTCCATGAGATGGTTTTTGAGAGCATTGCATCAAGTTTGGGGACCCCTTGCACTGTCCTCGGCACGGAGGCAAACATTTTGAGGCCTTGGAGTTGCATCAAAATTTGCGAGTAGCAACCTAGAATGTAGTGTTGAAGCCAATATAGTGCTTTATGGTAAGTTTTTGAGAGAATGTTGAGCCGCAATACATTTTCTCAGTGAAAAATTCACTTCAAGAGGTACCCATTACCTTTTGAAATGCTTTCAAAGTGCTTGCTAAAAACCATTCAATCCTTTAAAAGTTGGCTTATGACATTCGTTTCAACGCAACAGCTTGCAATTTCTAAGGAGGATTTGAAGCCCTCTTGTTGTTAGCTTGGTGCCAAAGACATTTCAAGGAGTCCCCCCAATTGATGCAATGCTCCCAAAATCCAGCTCATGCAAATTTATATTTTTTGTGAATTTTTTGTTTTGAAAGTGATTCCTAAAGTGCTGCTGTCTGATTTTGATGCAACTCCAAGGCCTCAAAATGTTTGCCTCGACGCCAAGGACGCTTCAAGGGGTCCCCACACTTGATACAATGCTCTCCAGAACCATCTCATGGAAGTTTATCTTTTTTGTGAATTTTCGTTTTGGTAGTGATTCGTAGAGTGCTGCTGTCTGATTTTGATGCAACTCCAATGCCCCAAAATGTTTGCATCGATGCCGAGGACACATCCTGGGGTCCCTACACTTGATGCATTGCCCTCAAAAACCATCTAATGGAAATTTTATTTTTTTGTGAATTTTCATTTTGGTACTAATTCCTAGAGTACTGCTGTCTGATTTTGATGCAACTCCAATGGCCCAAAATGTTTGCCTCGATGCCGAGGACACATCCTGGGGTCCCTACACTTGATGCATTGCCCTCAAAAACCATCTAATGGAAATTTTATTTTTTTGTGAATTTTCATTTTGGTACTAATTCCTAGAGTACTGCTGTCTGATTTTGATGCAACTCCAATGGCCCAAAATGTTTGCCTCGATGCCGAGGACACATCCTGGGGTCCCTACACTTGATGCATTGCCCTCAAAAACCATCTAATGGAAATTTTATTTTTTTGTGAATTTTCATTTTGGTACTGATTCCTAGAGTACTGCTGTCTGATTTTGATGCAACTCCAAGGCCTCAATATGTTTGCCTCGGCGCCAAGGACGCTTCAAGGGGTCTCCACACTTGATACAATGCTCTCCAGAACCATCTCATGGAAGTTTATCTTTTTTGTAAATTTTCGTTTTTAAAATGATTCTTAGAGTGCTACTCGCTAATTATGATGCAACTGCAAGGCCTCAAAATGTTTGCCTTGGTGCCAACGACATTTCCAGGGGTTCCCACACTTGATGCAACGCTCCCAAAAAACATCTCACGGAAACTTTTTTTTTTTGTGAATTTTCATTTTGGTACTGATTCCTAGAGTACTGCTGTCTGATTTTGATGCAACTCCAAGGCCTCAATATGTTTGCCTTAGTGCCGGCGACCATTCAAGGGGTCCCCACACTTGATGCAATGCTCTCAAAATCAAGCTCATGCAAATTGTATTTTTTGTGAATTTTCGTTTCGGTAGTAAGTCCTAAAGTGCTCCTGTAACAATTTGATGCAACTCCAAGGCCTCAAATTGTTTGCCTCGGCGCCGAGGACGCTTCAAGGGGTCCCCACACTTGATACAATGCTCTCCAAAACCATCTCATGGAAATTATATTTTTTTTTGTGAATTTTTGTTTTGGTAGCATGGTTGTCATAATATATCGACCGTCCGTTAGTCCGTTAGTCCGTCATGGTGACAAGATACACCTCCATGTCCGTCACATAAGGGCGTTGACCAGTTGACTCACGGTAAGGATAAAACAAATTTTCCTAGCACAGAATTAGTGCGGGCGTGAGCGCGATTACGGGCGAGTATATGTGGGCGCGAGCAATGTGGGAACCGAGAAACTCAGAATAAACCGGCAGAGCCTCATCCGGAGTTAGAATTTCATTTAATTTTCATTTTTTTTGGTTAATTAGGTAAAAACTAGCTAGGCACTAGCCGCATTAAGAGTTAGCACAAACCGAATACCCCAGGAACCTTAAAATAGTTAACGCAGGAAGTATTCCCGGAACCGTGATCCCGGAACTCGGAAGAGAAAACTCGGAACGGGTCACAGATCCGAGAACTGACCGTTACTGTAAACCGCGTCTAGGATCCAAAACGACGCGGAAGTCATCATGACTCGGATAAGTGCCTAGCTCGGTACGGTGGCGGCTGCAATTACGGGCCGCCGCAGCGTTTATGATGCCCTGGGTATATAAGCGAGAGTGTTAGGGTTTGGAGTTCCTTTTTGCGGACTGGGAGTAGAGAGTGAAAGAGCGGTGAGGTTTTTTGTCTTTTCCAATTCACCGGTAGTTGGATTGCCGGGTTTCTTGCTGTCGGATTGCAAAGGGAGAGAAGTGAGACGTAAAAATGGCGCACGTTCAGTGTAGAGTTCTTAGTCCCGCCACTCCGGTGAGAGAGTCAGAGATGAACGAGTTGATTGACGATCTCACCCGGATGAGGTGCGAGGGTTTGCTGTCACGGCCGTGGTTGCTGAAGGATGAGGCGATGGTGACGGAGATCCTGGACGGACCCGATAATAGGTGGGACAATACGATCCGGGGCAGGCCCACGCTGTGGAGTACGGAACGGTGGGCGGAAACTTACGACTTTGAGGAGAACGGACTCCTTTGGGCAACCCAAACAAATAAGTACGTACAGGATAGGTTCCACAAGAAGATCCATAAGAATAACGGATACGTGATAGACGCCTGCTCGGATAGGGGAAAGAGACAGGTCTTAGCCTTCCTCGTTCCGATCCTGTATCCGTTGAAACCGGAACAGGTCACCATTACGGTCGGGAACACCATCTTCGGAGCATACACGGAGGAGCGTCCGGTGAATTGGGCCGCGCTCATAGCGGAAACCGTGCAGAAGATGGTGCCATCGATCGGAAAGAAGCCAACCCCGATCACCCCTTTTCTCTACCACCTCTACCACTCGTATAGTTTGCTGATGGATAAGGAGGAGGTGAATTATACGACGGCGAAGAACATCCTCAATTTTCAGGAGATTCCGCCAGGGATGGATGTCGTACCGCACGGCGAAACCTTGGATACAGCGTCCACGGAAGGGGATGATGATACAGCGGTCATTCTGAATCCCGCACGGCTCAGCAAGGCTGCGCGATCCCCACCGGTCAGGCGGAAGTGACAGGGACTACAGTCACCGTTAGGCGATCCGAGGAGCGGACGGTTACGGAAGAGGTAACCCGGCCCACGCAGCCAGTTGTTCTCCCAACACTCGGATCGTCGGTAATCATTCCGGCTTACCAAGAGGAGGTAGCAGAAGCGGAATGGGGAAGGGCCATTTCACCAACCGGACGGACCCAAGTGACTCAGGAGGGGGCACTTACCCCTTCACCCACAGCCCAGACCGGAACGGTGACTGCTACACCCACCGGAACGCCAGTGGTGGACTCCCCTGCTGACAGTTCCGGTGCTCGGAGAGTTTTGAGGAAGAGAAAGGATCCAGCGAAGAAGGGACCCATTACAATTTCCGGGTCCGACTCAGAAACCTATGCGAGCTCCTTGGTTGGAACAGCCGGAACTGGGACTCGGACCCCTACGTCCGGAACCCCTCCCTCGCATATGTTGCCGAACTCTCCCAAATCTCCCAAGAACCGAGTCGTTACCCGGCTTTCCTTGGAGACCAAGACGAAGGAGTCAAAGGCGGAACGGAGTGCTAGGCGTCAGGCGGAACGGGCAGCGAGGACAGAAGGATCCAAGTTACGAATGACCAGGTCGAAGGAGAAGGACCGCGGGCAGGAGAGCCACAAGAAGACAAAGATGGGGTAGATTCCTCTCGCTGCAACTGGCCGTCACTTTCCGGATTTATAGGAGTAGGTTCCGGATCGGGAGATCCGGATTATTCGTAAAGTAGGATTCTAGGTAGATAACTAGGGATTAGGGTTTCTGATTGAACTGCTGGCGCCGCCGCTTTTGTGAAAGCCCCTGCTTACTTAAACGGGGAAGGCGATGCAGTTCGGGTCTTTGTTTTGCATGTTTTCTCCCTATATTCCTTATCAGTAAAGTATTCGTGTTTTGTAAGTACTGTGCGTGATTTCCCGCTAAGTGTGAATGATCCGGGAAGGATATGAGAGTTCCGCTGTAGCTTGGATAGGAAGGTGATGGGAGTTGTGACGAGACCCGAACCGGAAAGGTGATGGGATTGAGCGGAAAGATTTAGTGGATTGTCGTAGGAGTGAAGCCTCATTGTTCCGTCCCCAACCCAACCTCACACGGAATAGCCGTCACTAGGGTCGAAGCGGATCGAGTGGTACTTGATCGGGCTCTCTGAACTTCTGAAGAGGTTCCGTACACTGTGAGAGGGGGATTCGGAAGGTGGCACGGGTCGCCTAGGGATAATCGGATCCTGGTTCTCCCAGATCTGGATTGGTTTGTCGTTGTAGTCTCACGGATTTGAAGTGGTCGTGTGCGTGACGTGCTGGCCAGAGTACTCTAGGACAGTTGTGAGACGGTAGCTGTTCCGAGACGTTGGGGTTTGTGGACGAAACACCTGACGTGAAAGAGAAAGAGAGAGAGAGATAGTAGAGGAGTTACGTTCGGGAGACACTATCCGAGCAGTGGCAAGGCTCGGAACTATTAGGAGTAACTACTTGGTGAAACACTATTGAGTCCCTGGACGATACTCGGAACCTAGGGACAATACGGAAGTTTACGCTCAATTGGAGTGCTATCCAGATGTTAGTTGCGTTTCCATGTTCTGACAAGCAAGATGACGGGCGCAAGCATTTGCGCGAATGCGCTGTCATGGGCGCATGTAGGAGTACGGGTGAGCGAGGGCGCGCGCGTCGTTTCGGCTGCGCGCGTACGCACGCAAACGGGCGCGAGCGTCGCGGCGGGCGCAATCCTGTTGACGGTCGCGATCACACTTATCGGGCGCAATCATGTGGGCGTGAGCTTGGATTGGAGGCAATCGCTGCGGCAGGAGCGTACAGTATTAGGCGCGTGCGTTCGAGCGAGTGCGTTGCATCGGGCGCAGGCGGTCAGGCGCGAGCGCTCCAAGTTAGAAGGGAAAGAGCGACCTTGGGCAACATCACAAGAGAGGCCATGCATTTCAGGAGAGGGCAATTGTGAAGTGCAATGTTTATTGAAAAGTATTGCGAAATTGTGGGAGTAAACCACTTACAAAGAATGTCCCCTCTTATGGAGAACTGGGAATATCACATTGCTGTCACTACTTGCGTACTTCTAAATAGCATAGCGATAACAACACTCTCGAATCTGGAAATTGTAGGGAGGAGATGTTAGGGTAGTGTGGGCCAGCTGCAAGGTGGAGCGGCTCTTGGGATCGGGATTTGTGAGCTCCTTCAACACCATTGCAAATCTAGCCTTCCCCGCTGCATCCTTGAAAAGGTCGAAGTCGTCGTCGTCCTTCCAAATCATATTTGTAATTTGCTACCACTCCAACCGAGTACGCATCGGCAGCCTGCTTATATAGATGTCTCCTCCTTAGAGTTTCCAATGAGGTCTCCGAATTTGGCTTACCATAAGTGTACCACAACTCCGGAGCGACAAAGTTACCACGTTCATTAAAGGCAGCCTTACGCGCCGCTGCAGTTGGGTAACCGTACCTTGAAGGAGTTGTCTCACAAGTGCGACTTGCAATGCCCCAATCGCATACTCCAATGTAAACTTCGCTCACTTTATCCTTTGGGAAGTAAAGCAAGACATTTCCCGGGGAGATGTCATTATGCTACAAATACCCCTTATGGACCCGGTCCATAATACAGAGCAATGCCCAAGCTAGCTTGGCCCTATGGGTGCGGAAGGCCTTAACACGTTCAAGTGTCCCCATGGGCTGATCTGTCTGCTTGTCGATGTTACGGTTCTCAATACCCTCCGAGATAGTTGAATTATGCTTGCCAAGAAATTCTGGATGCAATCCCCATTCCACCAGAGCGTGTAGGTTTCCATGGTCCAGTCATTGACCGCAAAAAACTTATTAACGCCGGAATGGTCAATCCTGCAAACCATGGCTTCCATTGCTGTCTCGTGCCGCTTCGGAGTCTCGTTCTCTGCCTTGGACATCTTTCCCGCAAAGACACAAGTCTCAGGTATGGTTTCCATGCCAAGAATACGTAATTTTCGGACTTTACCATACCCGCCATCCCTTGTGCCTGACAGCGGAACCAACTTGACCCCTCTAGGAACCGAGACCACTGCTCCCCACAAGTATTTATTCATTGCGCTTTTCAGTCCAGCTTCAAGCCATGGCCTCACCCTCGTCCTTTTACTCGAGAATCTCGTGCACAAATCTTGGACATATTGGAGCTTCTCTATCTCCTCCTTCTGCGCCTGCGAGTAGCCCTCCTTTGGCTTCTTGTTGATACACTCAAAGACATGCACAATGTTTGTAGTGTTTGTTATTATTTGTTGGTCCATCCACTTAGGGTAATGATAGTAACCAATACAATCATTATATCTCTCGAAATTATTCAGCTTCTTCCACAAATACTCTTCCAAGTGGTCCTTTAATGCCTTAATTCCCCCCTCCCCCTTGTCAACATATGTACAGGTAATCGCCTCCCGTTTACGACATCCGTACCACTCCAATGCTAGCTCTCTGACGAAATCCTGGTACTGAGGAAGTGGGTAGTCCGGGTCCTTCTCACTCGCCCGTTTCCGGTTCTTCTTTCCCGAGGAGCTGGATGACGGGTTCGAGCTTGTATGAGATGGTGCTGTGGAGGTTGCCACCACCTCATCTACGGAAGCATCAAGATCTACATACGCGGGACGTTTCCCGGATCCACGAGAGAGCGACATAGTTGGAATAATGAATTGGACACCAAAAAAAAAACAAAAATTCTCCCCCACCCAATCTGATTGCTACCACTTCCTGCAGTTCCAAGCAGAGCACGTGGAGTCACGGGCTAGCACAAGGAGCCACCTGGAAGAGGAGACTTTGAAAAGTAGAAAATAAGGGTTAAGGGGAGCCTTTTATGCTCCCCTCCGATGATCGCGCCCGAAAGCGCGTACACGCGCGCCTATAGGGCCTGCGCACGCGCCCAAACACGGACTCCACACGCGCCGGTCCGCCGCGATCGCACGCGCCCGAAGAGAGTGCCCGCGGGCCGCCCCCGTGCCCGCGTGCTTGCGCCCGTAACCCTGCATGCGCCGATTATCTGTAAGCGCCTGCTCGCTTCACACACCCGTGACCGTGCACGCGCCCGTATCCGTGCTCTCGCTCGCCTTCATGTACGAGCGCGTCCCCGTGCACGCGCCCGGATATGCAGCGTGAAATACAATTTTAATTAGGACATACTCGTATATTGAACAGAATACAAAAAAAATTCACTGGTCAATGACTCAATGGAAATATACTAACCGCATTTAGCGCTCAAAAAATAATACAGAGCACAACCATACAATTCCTTCGAGTGTGCGATAATGAACTAGGTTGTCTCTAAGTAACAGTATATGTCTACGTAATAAGAAGGTACTACCAAAAAAAAAAAAAAAAAACATTAAGAATAACATAGTATTTTTTTTGGGGTTTTAGCCGGTAGATATTATGGTTAGATTTACTGCTACTTCATGCGCTAAAAAAGAGACCACAGTCTACTCTCTCCTTGCTTTGCGAGGCTTTTTCTTGCGTGAAGATTGTCTTTTCTAAGCCAAAGTGGGCCCCAATTCGTGCCGGATTATCACATCCTCGTCATTTGGCGCCTCATCGCAATCCGGGTCTTCTTCGTCTGAGCGATCGTCGTCACCTTCATCCTCAAGATCACCGACCACTGGAGCTCGTACCTCTCCTTCCACCTCTGATGTAATATTGCGCACTTGGATGGAAATTTCACCCGTATCGCCATCTCTGGCACTTACTAGGCGCTTCATAGGCCTCTTCTTTCCGGAATTACCGATGGCTGTGATGCCATCCTCACTGATTACGCGTGTGCGAACAACCCCAGTTTCAGAAGATGGCCCACCTTTAGTGTACCCTCTGTAGAATGGGAGGGGATCAGGTCCGGTTCTTTTGCTTGACTTTCGTGTTCCTCCACGGGGTTCTTGTGATGGTGGTTTCCTAACAACCCTGTCTGTGGACTTCTTCGCACCACGCTGGGCCATATTTTGTACAACGTCGTCTATAGCTGGCGCAACGGCGTCTTGGTTGGCGGTGGAGGCACCACGCCGACTACCACAAGTTCGATGGAGTGGAGGCCTCGCCGCTGCAAACGACCACTGGAGCTCGTACCTCCCCTTCCACCTCTGATGTAATATTGCGCACTTGGATGGAAATTTCCCCCGTATTGCCATCTCTGGCACTTACCAGGCTCTTCATAGGCCTCTTCTTCCCTCCATTACTGATGGCTCTGATGCCATCCACACTAATTCCGCGTGTGCGAACAACCCCAGTTCCAGAAGATGGCCCACCTTCAGTGTACCCTCTATAGAATTGGAGGGGATCAACTCTTGTTCTTTTGCTTGTCTTTTGTGTTCTCCGACTGGGTTCTTGTGATGGTGGTTTCCTAACAACCCTTTCTGTGGACTTCTTCGCACCACGCTGGGCCACACTCTGTATGGCGTCGTCTATAGCTAGCGCCACGTCGTCCTGGTTGATGGTAGAGGCCCCACGTGGACTACCACCTGCTCGATGGAGTGGAGGCCTCGCCGCTGCAGATGATCTAAGGAGTCTAGCTATTTTTGCGCCCATTGAACCCGTGGGCCTCCGACCCAAGCCTTCATCCACAATTGTATCAGCTTTGTTACCCCCCATATCAGTGGGTTGCGATAGAGGCATAGTCCGTGTGGGGATTGCGTGAACGGTCCTTCTCTCCTAAGCAGGAGGAATCTCTTGGGGCAAGCTTGAGTCTCTTTATACTAAACATGTTCCCTAGTTGCCCTCCCTACTAACGAGACCGGTCCAATGAGGTCCATCTGCACCGCGTCCATCACTTCCATCACCCCCTTCGTCATTGCCCTCGTCATCATCGCCAGCATGGTTATCGTTGCCAAGATGGTCCTCGCTGGAGGAATCATCCGCAACCCCGTCATTGTTATCGGGATTGATATGCACTGGAATAGCATCTCCTTCGTCATGTGCGTCTCTTCCTTCTGCATTAGCCGCTTCATCAAAAACCGGGAGTGTGGGTAATTCGTCTCCGTAGATGTTCATGTCCGGGTTTCCTTGGTCATATTCTGGTTCATTGTTGAAGTCATACGCATCACCGCTATCATCGTGGTTGTTGCAGTCACGAGGACCGTTGCGGTTAGCGTCATCTACCCCGTCGCCATTACCGTCGTTGGGCCCATTCATGTTAACGTCATCGTGATCATGTCCCCAGACATCATCATCCTCATCGTGTGCGTGGTCATCTGGTATGTAATGATCGTCCTCATCTCCGTCCTCTTCGCTTCGATCTCTCTCTAGATCTGACTCCTCTGAGCATGCATTGTTCTCGTACCATCTGAGGGGGTTGGGCTTTGGTCGTTCACGGAGGAGTCTGGTGTTCGTATGAATGTACACCAAGGCCTCATACTTCTCCACCCCCAGGCGGTTGCGTACCTTGCTGTGGACAAACGAATACATGCTCCAATTCCGTTCACACGATGAGGCGGAGTAGACCTGAGATAAAATGCGCTTTGCAATGATTGCCAAGGCCCCCCTCCCCCCCCAATCCTTTGCCACCATTGATGGGGTTCCAGATTTGCTGCTGCAATATGGATGGTAACTTCGGGGCTGTAAGGGCCACGTTCCTCGTCAAACTGGGTAATCTCTGCCACGAGTTCGGCAAATGGAATTCCCATTTGCCCACCCACCTGACGAAACACCCGATTGAGAGCCGCCTTCGCTTCTCCTATGGCTTGTAAGCCGCGGTGTTTTTTGGTCCAAGGGTTCAAGAGCGCCGCGGCATAATGAAGATCGGTGTGCATCATGTCCCATCTACGGTCGAATCGCCTCTCCAGCCTTGTTGCCATGTCCGATGGGAAAAAGCAAGGGTCTCCTCGGAGACTGTACACGTGATCCTTAAGGTTGCTCATTGTAACCCATGCCTTGCCCATTGCCGGCTGGTTTCCATCGAACGTTCTGAGAGCTACCAGGGCTGGTTTCACCAGGTGCTTGAAGTTGTCACACTGATGCCAGAATCCATCATCACGAATAGTTTGACTTACTAGGCTTGCGCGTGCATGATTACGCACCCCCTCGGTTTGGTTGAATAGACCGTCGACATACTCGAACCACTCCGGTGCCATGACCACTTGCTCCAAAGCAAATTTAACGTCCATAAGGCGCTCTATCATCAGATAGTTACAAGCGAATCTGGTTTCAGTGGGAACCACCAAGGACAACTTCTTTTCATGTTTGCGGAAAAGGGCCATAGGAACATGATGTCTCCAAATGTAATGACACACGTGTTTAGCTTTGGCAACCAAATCCCTCACAAAGCGTTCCTTCCCCCAGTCCTCTAGGAGAAGATCTAGAATATGGGCACAACATCCCTGCTTGTACATGTGAGGATACTCCTCTAGGATATTATCCATGGCGCCAAGCATGTTGCTTGCATTGTCCATACAAATCTGGACAACATTCTGAGGGCCAATTTCTCGAATATACTTCTTCATCTCCTTCGCAATGTATCCCATTGACTTCTTCTCGCCAGTCGTATCAACAGACCCAAGAAATACATTGCCCGCCGGACATACTAGCATGACATTCATCAACGAGCGGCGATTCACATTATCCCAACCATCAGAGTAAATGGTAGCCCCATATAACTCGGTCGACGTTTTCGTACGTTCATCAATCTTTGCCTTGATTTGCTTCTTTTTTCCCTTGATGTGCGTTGTTCGCATTGCGTTATAGGAAGGGGGATTGTAGTCAAATCCGGCAGCCGACTTTGTGCTCACCGCCTTTATAAATGTTGGGTGCTTGGCCACGTTATACGCGGCGTTGGCTTCGTAAAAGTTGGATGCCCACATTATGTCCAGCTCCTTTTGCTTGGAGATCTGGAGTGCTTCACTCATGTCCTCTTGCCGCAAGCTCCTAGTGGTATTCGAACCGGCCCTACTAGGTGCCGCACTGGAGACATTTCGGTCCTCTTTGGTATTATTGTACGAGGGTTCGGATCCACCGTACAGAGTGCCGTGTGTGGAAGCACTGGAACACGGACGTTGAACTGGCGCGGGGAATGTTGGCCTCATACCATCCATCTCCTCCTGTGTCAAAGGGCTGGGAATCTTTCCACCGCAAAACTGAAACTTCCTCTTCACTGCGGTAGGTGCCATTTGGCAAACCCTCAAGAGATTGGGCTGGTCCCAACCATAATGCTGAAGGCACCTAGACTTCACGTACGAAACCTTGGTCCTGCAATACACACATTGGGCTTCCTTAATTGACAGTGACCCTTCCTTGAGCTTGACCGTAAACCATGGTGCCCACTCTCTCGTACCGAGTCTCGGAACGGCTCTAGCCGGAGCAACCGCTTCAACCGGATCCATAGTGAATGATTAGGGAAGTCTTTGGACTAATAGGACCAGTAGAACCAAAAGATTATTATCTGATATAACTTAGTGTGTCTGAAAAATGCTTGACAAATTGATTTATGGAGAGAAGAATTTTTACATCCCCCCCACCCAAACCAAGTGTCTCCCCAAGCTAACAGTTCCAAGCAAGGAGCCCTCAAGGAGACCCAGGACATGAAACACGCAAGGAGGTAAGGTGGATGTCAAATCAGGGGGGGCAGTTTATATACTGCCGCCCTCGGACGGGCGAGTACTGTCCAGACGGGTGCGATCCAAGGGGCGCGCGCACACCAGGAGATCGGGCGCGCTCCGAAGCGGACGGGCGGGCGCAAGTGGGTGCGCGCGATTGCAGGCTGCGTGGCGGATCGCCCGCGCGAGGAAAAACGGGCAAGGGCGGGCGCATGCGGGCCCGAGCGCTGGAGGACGGCTGCACGCGTTCGCGATGCGTTGCGCGCGTGAGCGTAGGCGGGACGAAGCGGGCGGGCGCGGGCGGACAGTGGCGGGCGAATGCAGGCGCGAGCGCACACGGGCGGTGGAGTGCGGATGGGATCGAACGGGCAAGATCGATTTGGCGCGCTCAATTCACTGAGAAGAAATAACAATGAGAGGGAAAAATGAATAAAATTTAAAAAAATTAAAGTTTGTGAACTACAAACACGTGAACATCTTTAAAAAATAAGGGGAATCCTATTTAGATTTGAGATTGTGACACATTTGAAGCCTGTTAACGATCCACCCCATTCACACATGTCTAAGTACTGGAGCAGGTTGTCATCTCGCTCTTTATGTGTCTGCCCTCCTAGTGGAAGGTAAGTCGTTTTAAGCTAACCTCTGGCAGAGTTAATCTAAAATATAGGATAAATTTTACTAGTTACCGCGTTAATCCAGTCGAAACCAGGAGAGCGCGCGCACGCGGCATAGTTTGGGACGGGCCCGAGAAATCGCGCGCGAGGAGTTGGGTGCAAAAGTTTGGGCGCGAGCAGGGCGCGCGCAGTTGGGCGGGCTCGCGACCGCGCGTGGAAGGCGGGCGCGCGCGAGTACTTGCGGGCGCGGGCGCGCGTAGGCAAGCGCGCGCGCGCGTGAGCAGGTTCAATAGGTCGACCGTAGACGCGATCGCGTGGGCGCTTGCAGGCGGGGACCGATGGATCATGGGCGGGATCGAACGGGCGCGCGCAATGAAGTTAAAAAGCGGAAGTTCAAAAAAAATAAAAAAAAAAAAAGTCAAGGGATAGAATGGAGTGCAATGAAATATAATTCATTAGTATGGAAGATTGGTGGAACCAAAAGTATAAAAGAAAAAATAAATCGAATACCCATTCAAAATATAAAATAATGTTTACCACAAAAGAAAAAGAACAAAGCAAAGAGTGTAGGAGTATTAAATAAAAACAAAGGGATAGGATGGAGGAGTGGTGAAATTAGAAAAATGAACTGGACGAAATGAAAGAAGGAATTAAATGAAAGCATAGTGTTCGAAGAAGACAAAAAATAAAAAAATGAAAAATTAAATAGTGTAGGAGTATTAAATAAAAACAAGGGGATAGGATGGGGGAGTGGTGGAATTAGAAAAATTATTTCAGTGATCTTGTTGGAGTGCTCGGGCTCTTGCAAAACGGGCGCGAGCACTGATGGGCGCGAGCGCGTACGGGCGCGTGCAAATGGAAAGAGGGAGTTTGGGGGGAGAAATAAGTTGCATGATACGGTTGCAGTACTCGCGCGCCTGCAATGACGGGCGCATGCAGAACGCGGGAGACATTGTCGGGGGAGAATGAGTTTCCACGATTCGGTATCCGTGCGCGCGCGGTTGGTTCAAAGGGCGCGATCAGGACGCGCGCGCAGGTACGGGCGCGTGCAAATAGAAAAAGGGAGTTTGGGAAGAGAAATTATTTGTATGATACGGTTGTAGTGCTCACTCGCCTGCAATGACGGGCGCGAGCGGTCGGGCGCGTGCAAAATCAGGCGCGAGCGGTACGCGGGAGACATTGTCGGGGGTTCCACGATTCGGTATCCATGCGCGCGCTGTTGGTTCGACGGGCGCGAGCACTTCGCGCGCGCGTGCACGGGCGCGTTCCTGTTTTCACTCTCGCCGGGGGCAGGTATGCGCGCGCTCGACCACGCACACTACGGGCGCATGGAAACGCGCGCGTGCATGCGGGCGGGTTCATAGTAGTAATCCGCGTAACATAAAATTCAGTCCATACCTTATATACACTTACCATAACTGATATTTTCTTACCGTGACTTAAATCCACTTACCATGCTAAACATTTTGGTGTGCACCAGAGTTAATTATACACTTATCGTATGATGGAAGGAGAAGAGACAACGGACGGAATGGACAACATGTTTGGCAATCAAAAAACGGGAGACCGATGCAAGGAGGATGAAAGTGTCTTGGAAATCACGACAATGAATCCGGAAAGAAAATTAACATCCATTGTTTAAGTTTAACAAACATTAAACATGTGAATGTAATCCTAAACCTATCCAATTCCCTATGCCTTCTACATGTATTTATATTCCGATATCTTTTTACAAAAACGTCGTTTTCACTCATCGATCTCCACAACGTCACGTGCCCAATGCAGAGGAACTCAATCCACCCTCATCGTGTCGTGCACGAGAGCTTCCCGCTGCACTACTTTCCGCTTCGCAGAACGGGTTCTCTTCGCTATGCCATCTCCTCCAAGCATTGCTTCCATGAAGTTGCTGTCGCGCATTCGACGGAGCACTGTTAGGGTCTCCGGAGTATGTTGCGCGCATAGGAAATCCACGGCTTGAGCCTTGAACAATTTATCCCATTCAGATTCCGCGGCTTGTAAGTCATACGCGATCTAGAGAACCTGTTCAGTCATTTCGTGCAACTCCTTGTGCTGTTCCACAACCATCTTCCCTTTGGAATCCCACCTTAATCCAAGAGGATGGGCGCTGTACTGGAATGTACAAGTTTGAACATCCAAGTGCCTATGTAGCACTTGGTAGAAGAAATTCATCCTTCCCTCGAGTTCGTCGTCTGTCCCGCCCCTGATGAGTTTGCGGCAAATCCTTACAATCTCCGCACGATCCGTGTCCCACCCCCACTGCGCGCTCATTTCACTCTTGTAGGTCTGGTGCATTCCCATAAGCCAATTCCAAATCAAGTCGTCACCTCACTTGTCTGGAAAGTTGGAGTATTTTCCTGGTTTTGCTCCCAATGTCGTGGCATCCAGGTCTCCAAGCCGAACTGCTCATAAAAACGCATGTGTAAGGAGGACTTACATACTTCACACCACCGACGTATCATGGCATGGGAAATCAAGCACTGTGGATGATACATGCATTGACAGGATCCCAATGACCAGCCCCCCTCTGGTCCAAATGGATTGGTACAAATAGGACACTTGGTTCCATCCAACACATACTTCTGTGGATTGGGCCAGAGCAATCTTGCTTGTGTATTCTCCTCTCTTTTTTCATTGGATTTTGCGGTCTTGTGCTCCCACCCCAACTGCGTCCAATCTATTCCCTTACCAATCATCGGTAAGTGGTCACGGAACATTTCATCCTCATGTGCCCACGAGGTAAGTCCGAAATCCCTCTTGGTGTTAATCTTGAGGTAGTCACAGTCAATTGTTTTGAACTCACATTACATCTCTCTGTGACGGTCAATGTTCAAAATGCATGCAATCTTCCATTGGTAGTATTGTTTGCTCATCTGGATCAGATACGCTTTGAGCATCCCGTTGGTAGCTTGCAATTCGGAGACAGTGGGTATCGCTGACTATTGAAATCCCAAAGAGGCCTCCGTCTCTTGAGAATCCACGAACATGATTTGCTGCTGGGGGGGTGCATCACTTGACTCGATGATGCGAATGGGATCAATGGCTTACGGGGAACTCGGACCGGGGTATCTTCCAGGACACCGTGCGTGGCTGATTCAATGATAGCATTCACGTCGTCCTTTCATTCCAGGGCTGCCAGGGATTGGAGCCTGGCTCACCTCGGGTACGTTAATTGGATTCCTCGCAGCTTTAAGTTGCTCAATCTCTGCTTCTGCTTCCGGATAATCTCATTCATCCTATCAGCTTCTTCATACAAGTTCTCGATTGTCTTCTCCATCCCAGAAATTATCGCATTTTTTTCTTCCAGCTCGTTACGCAATGCGTCGCCTTGCGGGCCTTGGGCATCATCCCCGATTAATGTAGCCTCCAACTCAGTTGCAAACCCATCATCGTCATCTTCCATTACATTGCTCGGGCCCGCAATGTGTGGATGCAATACATGAGAAGCTACATCAACATTGCTCGGGCCCGCAATCTCTGGATTCAATATAGGAGGAGCTACATCAATATTGCTTGGGCCCCCGACGATTGCTAGAGGAGCCTGATGAGCAATACCCACCCCAGTAGGATTTCCAGGCGGTGCACGATTTCTCGTCGACAAACACGCAGCCAGCTCAGGATCCTTCTTTTTTAACCGTGTGATCCTAGCAAATGCCGCTACTTTTGTTTGCGACTGAGGGAGACGTTATACCCTACCATTTGATTCATTATCCGGTTCCGAGTCACTCCACTCAAGTTGCGCAGGGATACCTCTCTCCTCAAGATCATCCAAGTATGGCCAGTCCACACCTGGAAATGTTAGGACCCCTGTAGGTATCGCCATCTCTCGTGGACGCCGCTGGATGCCAGGAGTCGACCGTATGGTCCTCCAATCCACTTGCCTATGAAGCATTACCTCGGCATATACCATTCTACAAATAAAGAGTGGAATCTTGTTTTTGTCGTTGATCCTCTCCCCGTAAAGAACCTAGTACACCTCCAAACACCGCGTCCCAAACTGACGGTTCTTGCACCATTTCATGTTCGCCTTGTTTGAAGTACGATTGTTTTTATGGCGATGCAACGGGAAAAACTTCCCAATGTGGCACCATTCAATGAATTCCTCACACGTAGCCAGAGTCCACAGTTGCGGTGCGGCTTCCCACCCTCTGAATGCCAGCTTTGCAGGATTTGTTAAGACGTGAACCCTCTTATGTTGGAGGTTTCCATGCCAAACCCCTCCTGCATCCTTTTGCTTTTTCCTCTCTTGTGCCGCCGTGGGCTGATCTGGTCGTTGTTGTTCCATATCTGCTCGAGGTAGATCGTTCTTCGAAGTCTTCCAAAAGTGCAAAATTAAAAGCCTACGATTACCCCAAAGCCTCAATCACATTTACAAATTATAAACATTTACAATATTTTCAAATGTACGACACAAACACCATAGAGTTCTGGAGAATAAAAGCCCGGACAGGTGTCTGATAATGTTGGGGCCCACCTGAGTACCAAGCAATCAGCTACCCGGGGGCTATTGAAGGCAAGGTGCTCAAAGGGGGGGAGTGCAAAATGGGGGGAGGGGGGGGGGGGGCGGATCGCCCTTTTATAGTCACGGGCGCCAGGGAATGGGCGCGAGCATCCTGCTACGGGCGCGAGCAGAGACTCTAAGCGTGCGCGCAGGCACTTTAGGCGGGGTTTTGGCCGTGTATACTTCCGCGCTTGTGCGGGTATCAACGGGCGCGAGCGGTTCCCATCGCGGGTATATGACGGGCGCAAGTGGGTTTTACCACGCGCGCGGGTAGCGACCCGGTCATCATGGGGTGCGAGCGGGCTTCGTCCGGGCACAGAAGGGGCGCGCGCGTGGATGTCGTCGCGGGCGCGAGGATATGGATCGGGCGCAATCCGAATTGCACGGGCGTGATCGCTGGATGGACGGGCGCGAGCACTGGTCCAGGGCGAGAGCGCGCGTTCTCAATAACGGGCGCCACCACAAACTAGAACACCGTTAAAAATCAGAGTAAACCAAAGAGAACTTGGAAATTCAGGGTTAAAAAAAATACTTTATTTATTTGAAATTTTATCACTTCATTGTTATGTTAATTACAGTGCCATGCACTCTAGGTACCGGTCCTCTAGGTCTTTCAAGTGCGTCTCAAAATGGTTTGTTTGAGCACTGAAGACAATATTGAGGACACAAAGTATTGCCATCTCCTTCTTCAATTCTTTGATGAGATTGCCAATCTCACAGTCAAGTTCTTTGACAGTTGCTCAGGTTGCCAACTGCTCTTCAGTGGTTGGAGGCAGAGGCCGTCCATTCTCTGCGTATGCCACCAATTTGTCTTGGCGAGAGATCCAATCCTCCAACAACTCGATCAGTTTCCGGAGTCGCTCCAGCATTGACCAAATAATTGTGTCCATTCGCTGTGCACTGCCCGGTGGAGTGGCTCCATTTGTTAAACTCATGTACGACTTGATTTGTTGGCAATTGCATGCGTTGGAATTCATGTTGGACGGTACAGCGATTGTTGTAAAACCCACCGTAACACTAAGCAATCAGCTACCCTCGGGCTGTTGAAGGTAAAATGCACAAAATGGGGGGGTACGAATCAGGGGAGGGGGGTGGCATTTTATACTCACGGGGGCGACAGTGTGGACGCGTGCAGATTGGTATGGGCGCGCGCATGCTAGTGCGGGCGCGAGCAGATGGATCCTACACGCGAACCCCGTTCAGGTAAACAGGGTACCTGCCGGGTATATGTAAGCGATATGCTACGGGCGCAGGCGACCGTGATCGGGCAAGGACAATTGGGCGCGATCACTGCGCGCACGCGAGACAGACGACGGGCGCCGGCGACCCTAATCGGGCGAGGGCAATCGGGCGCGATCACAAGGAGGCGCGCGACTAACGACGGGCGCGATCAACCCCAGCTGACAGGCGCAAGCAAGTGCAGATACGTGCGCGGACGCAACGACGGGCGCCACCCATGGTAAACAGTAGTCAACTATGAGGACAATAATTTTGCTCAAGCGGGGGAACCCGTCGAATAACCGTCTGTCCGATAACCGTCCGTCACGTCCGTCACGTGATTACACGACAATTTTATGGCCGCTCTGTCTATTATGACAACCCTGTTTGGTAGTGATTCGTAGGACGTAGCTTGTACGTGAGCGGAGAGCGGGGAGCGGTGATTTGGAGAGCGGAGAGCACAGAATGGGGGTCAGAACCTAAAAATAGCACTTTTTTACTAAAAATAAAATATAAAATTAGAAGATTCAAATATTCTCTGTATATTTATAGAAAGTTATTTATTTTAGTATTTTAATTGACCCTATAACCGTGGACTAATTACAGTATTTTCATTGAATTTGTAGTTCGTTTTCTCTTTTCTTGGTGATTAATTTTTTGACGCGCACCAATTACTATGCTCCAGCTCCTTCTAATTAGTTCAGGCATACATTAATTCCCCTTATCCCCTCACATGGATATGAAAATTACTGCTTAAAATGTATTGGTATTGAAGCTCTGAAGAGGGATCAAGTAACATTTAATATCGTAACATTTTCTTAACATTGCTAGAATGCATCCGCGATGGTCTACATGCCTTTCAACTTTTTTATTTCTTATATTTATTATAAATGTCTTATATTTTTTATTAACTTCCTTTATTATATCTATCTTGTTGAAGGGGTCAAAAGTGTCCTTTCATTTAATTTTCTCTTTCATTTTATTTTCTCTTTCATTTTCTTAATCTCCTTCATATTATTTTCAACCTTAATATTTA
The DNA here is from genome assembly GCA_014871385.1 of Ceratodon purpureus. Taxonomy (NCBI): domain Eukaryota; kingdom Viridiplantae; phylum Streptophyta; class Bryopsida; order Pseudoditrichales; family Ditrichaceae; genus Ceratodon; species Ceratodon purpureus. The sequence continues at coordinate 50,728,312 of CM026426.1, forward strand.
TTTTTGCTTTTGTTTATTTATTTATTTTTAATTTCATTTTTGATAAATGTTTTTTTTCTTTTATAAATTTTTTTTTTTTTTTTTTTTTTTTTTTTTTTTTTTTTTAAATTTTAAATGCTAAATGACTTCTGCTCAACCCTCATCCTTTGCCATTCAGTTTAGGAGGATGACAACTTTTATATGAATGAAAAACCGATTTTCAAGGGCGCTAAGCATTTTCTTCAGGGATATTTAAGATAAGATTATAGAATGTCTCTTCCTCTTTTGTGTTGGTGTTTTTTGAAGCTCTTTTCCGTAGTGCGGGATAGCGCTTATGGAAGACGTCAGAGATATTGTTGTTTCACTCGCTGACGATGTTTGTCCATTTCAACCATATGTTGAGGTGGAGGACGAAGAAGAGGTGATGGCCAACAGCGAAGGGCGTCCTTTGACAACGGATGTTGACGTACAATTGGATGTGAGAGCTGATCCTCCACGTTCAGAAAATTCGGATGATGTCATAGTGCTGGAGGAGGACGCAGATGTGCCTTTGCAACTTCATGCATACTCCTAGGTTGCCATACTTCACCATCTTGCCGTCTCTCTTGCCTGGGTAGCGGTCAGTGTCTGTAGGGACTGGTTCCGGGCTGAGATTTACAGGGGGCGGTGCAGAGGAGAAGAGGCGTCTTGGGGAGACCGGCTTCTTCGGCAGAAGTTGAAAGCCTGTGTTAAAGGGTGATTTAGCTCACCCTTTGGAAGCTGAGGTAATATCCAGATCTAAAGTGAAACCTTTGAAATTTTAATACCCACCTAACCAATTCTGCTCAGCCCTATTCTGCCCCTAAACAGCACCAGATTCCAATCATTCTGCTCTGATCTACTGCTCCATCAATGTAAGAACCCACAAGGCAAGAACCCACAATGCAATTCCCCCTTAATCCCTAGCATTCAATGTACACTAGTTTCAATGATCCAAGGCTGCTTTCTCATCATTACTCTCTCCATGTACAATAAGTTCTGCCCCTAGATCCTGCTCTACAGCAGTAACATCCTTTCTCCTACCTCCTAACCTCCTCTACCATACTCCCATACCTCTGAAAACACACCCACACCCCCACAAGAGAGAGTGAGAGCCGCCATGCTCTCACTCCTCACTACCCCCCAAACCCTAGCCGTCGTCATCCGCTGTCCATTTTTCATCCAAGTCGATTTTTCATCCGACTGTCAAAACTTCATCCAAAACGCAGTAACTAAGAAATCTGCAGTAACTAACTGTTTTACTGCTCCTAATTGTTTTTACTGCTCCTAGCAGTTTACTATTCTGCTCCTAAATTACTGCTCCTAGGTAAAAAGGCAAAAAAAATCCCTTTAACATTATCACCCTTTTAGTCTGCATCTGCCCTTTGATGCTCCAGCTTCTAGTTTTATGTAGTTAGCCAAAAATAAAAAAGGAAATAAAAATTTAAAAAGAATCTATTACTGGTTCTACCAGTACTCTACGTGTCCTACTGTCTAGCCACTGGTTGGCGTAACTTCCGGGTAGGTGACCTTGCTTCCTCCTGGTGTCGATCGGTCCGCTATTGGAGCAGTCTCCGGTCCTGGTGTTGGCGCTGGTCCTGGTCCTGTTGTTGGCGCTGGTCGTGGTGTTGGCGCTGGTCGTGGTGTTGGCGCTGGTCCTGGGTAAATGCAATCAATTTCTTCTTAGTGTCTGCCCACGTGGTCTTCAACTCTGTCAATTCCGTCGCAGCTGCCTGGAGTTTCTCAGTCTGCTGAGTCACCTGGCTCGCCAATTCCTGGTTGGTGTATAGTCTATCTCTGAGCTTGTCTTCCTGGTTGGTACTATGTACTCTGTTGGCATTAACGGATGTAAGCCATAGACCAGTTGAAATGGTGTGTAACCTGTAGTCACCTTGTAAGCAGTCCTGTAGGAGAGCAGTACAGTATGAAGATGCTCATCCCAATCTGTTCGCCTATCATTGACCAACTTGCTCAGTAGGTGACCAATCACCTTGTTTGTTGATTCAGCCTGCCCATTACCCTGAAGGTAATAGGTTGTTGATGTGCGATGCTGGAGCAGAAAATGCTCTACCAGGTGTTCTATAGCCTCATTAATAAAATGAGAACCCTGGTCACTTACAAGTGTCAAAGGACACCCGTATCTTGAAAGGATCTGCTCATACAAAAACTTAGCAGTAACTGCTGCTGAATTAGTTTTTAGCGCCCTTGCCTCCACCCACTTGGTAGCATAATCTGTAGCCACCAGTATGTACCTGTTCCCTGTTCTGGATGCTGTTGGTTTAATGGGCCCGATAAAGTCCAATCCCCATTTCATGAATGGTTCTGCTGGCATACTGGCCACTAAGGTAGCTAAACCAGTATTTGCCATGCCTCCCACTCTCTGGCATCTGTCACACGCCTTGCAGTATTCTGAAACATCCCGATGTATCGCTGGCCACCAGTATCCGGCGTCCAGTATCTTCCTGCTGGTGATATCTTGCGAAAAATGACCACCTGCTACTCCATTGTGCATCTCCTTCATCACCACTTCTGCTTGCACTGGGTCCAGTACCCTCCTGACCACCAGATCATGTCCTCGCTTGTGCAGAACTCCCTGGACCAGTGTATAGGGCAGTGACTTCAGAATCAGCTTCCTCTGCTCCTCCTTAGACAAGTCCTGTCGTACAACACCAGATTTCAGGTAAGAACGTACATCCTCTAACCATTCTGGTTTAACGTAAAACAAACTTGCATCCTTGGTCTGGTCCTCGACACCAGTTGCTGGTTCTCCGTTGGGCAGTCTTGACATTGCATCTGCCACACCATGATTTTTCCCTGGCTTATACACCACTGTAAAATCGTATTCTTGAAACAGCAGTAGCCACCGTGCTATCCTTCCTGACACCTGCCGCTTATTGACCAGATACACCAGTGCCATATGGTCAACATAGAAAACAAACTTATTTCCCAGCAGATAATGCCTATACTTGTTCAGAGCATAAACCATTGCCAAAGCTTCCCTCTCAGTAGTACTGTAGTTTCTCTCAGCAGAATTCAGCAGTCTACTAGCATAAGAAATGGGCTGGTCACACTTCCCTGTTGGATTCTGGGCCAGCATCACTCCTACTGCTATATTCGAAGCATCTGTATGCACATGGAACTCCAGGTCCCATCTCGGTGCAATGAGAATTGGCGCATTCTGGTACTGCTCCTTGATTTTCTTCCATGCCTGTTCACACTGGTCTGACCAGATAAACTCCTCGGCCTTCCTCATGAGCCTGGTGATTGGCTCCATGATATGTGCATACGACTTAATGTAGCACCTGTTAAACTGGGCAAAACCGTTAAAAACCTGAACATCTCCTGGCTTTTCTGGTCTAGGCATTTTCTCTACTGCTTCAATTTTCTTAGGATCAGGAAATTTCCCTTCCTTAGACACAATGTGGCCCAGTATAATACCAGAGAAGACCAGTAGTAAACATTTCTCAGGATTCAGACTTATACCATACTCACGGCATTTCTCAAAACACTTCCTCAGCTTGACCAGATGACTAATAATGTCACTGTACACACTGAAATCATCTAAAAACAATTTCATAAAATCACCGATAAAATCACGAAAGGCTTTGTTTACTGCCCTCTGGTATGTGGGGGGTGCGTTTTTCAGCCCAAAAGGCATGACTATCCACACAAATGCTCCCCAGTCTGTTACAAAAGCAGTCTTGTGCCGGTCCTCTTGTGCTATCTGAATCTGGTGGTACCCGGAGTATCCATCCAGAAATGAATACATCTCGTGTCCTGCCACAGAATCCAACACTTCCTCAGTAAATGGCAATGGATACGGGTCCTTTTTAGTGGCAGCATTAAGTTTACGAAAGTCAATACAAATTCTCAACTTCCCATTTTTCTTAGGGACAATAACAATAGGGGATAACCAGGTAGCATCCTCTACTGGTGTAATGAATCCAGCCTGAAGCAGTTTATCCAAATCCTGCTTCACAATACTGGCATAATTTGGATTCATGCGATATCTGGCCTGATGGGATGGTGGGATATCCTTCTCCAACTCAATCCTGTGCTGTGCAATTGAGGGTGGGATACCCTTCAGGTCCTTATAGGTCCAGGCAAATACATCCTTAAATTCCCTGAACAGAGCCTCTGCTTCAATAGCCTGTTCTGGACTAATGGCTGCATTAATCTTCAGATACTGGGGCTCCTCCTCTGTTCCAAGGTTAATTTTTCTCAACTGCTCCGACTCTGGTAAGGTCCAGGATGCTATCTTCAATTTCTTCACTTTCTCCCGGGCTGGTGTCTCATCCACTTCAATGTCGCCCTCCTCAAAGTTGTAAAAATGGTCTGGGTAGGTTCGCTCTGATCCCCCCTTTTGTCCCTGGTTCTGGTCCTTGTTCTTTGTCGGGCTCTTGATGTCGTCCTGGTCCTTACTGTTGTCCTGGTCCTTATTCTGCTCCATTCGAGGCAGAGTGACTGTTCCAACGGCCAGTAAGTCCTGCTCACTAGCTAACCACAAGGCTTCCTCCTCATCTGTCAGTCCTTCCGTAAAATTATAGCAGACTAGGACTTCAGGTAACTTAGGCCTGGGCCCCTTCCTCTGACTTACTGAGATTGTTTTTACAGTACCATTACCTCTGATGGTAACCAGGTTATTACCCCAGTCATGGTTTACCTTAGCATCAATTAACCAAGGTCTGCCTAACAGCATACTATAGGCTTCATTCACTTCTTTATTTTTAATAACAGTCAAGGTGATAAGGTAAGGAATACCGTGAATGTGAATTTTCACATTGCGAATCATCCCCACCGGGTCAACGACTGTCTGGTCCGCCATTCTTAATCTGAAAGGAGCAGGCTGTGAGTCCTTGAGGCCCAGTCTTTTTCACTCCTCCTCAGTTATCAGGTTCACACCTGATCCTCCATCCAGTAGGACATTCTCCAGCGTCCCATTGCCTATCTGCACGGTTAACACCGGCAGTTCTCTATCAACATCAATAGCCAGACTGCCTATTAAATCGGTCTTACCTAGTTGACTGGTTGTTGGCTTCTTGCTTGGTGCTGGCTCTGGCTGACTTGGCTGGTCTGCTACCATTTCTGGGAATACGTGGGCCTTCACAAATTCTGTCAAATTAGGAGCCATCTTCAGCAGCTGTCCTAGTGAGACTGTGATGGGACTGTCCAGTATTTTTCTTCCAACTACAGTTGCATAGTGCTGCTCCTGGTTGTTCTCTGTACTGGTCTCCCCTTCTGCGCCCAATTCCTGCTCGACGGTCTTGGTGCTGTAGGCTAGTGTATCTGAGTCTGGGAATCCTGCCCACTCATTATCCAGCACTTCACCATCTCCTTCCTTCTCTGCTGTTTTTAGAGTCGCCCTGAGTCTCTCTGCTTCTGCTTTCTCCTGCTCTCCTTGAAGCTCAATTTCCTTCAAGGTTTCCAGCATTGAATTCCTGATTTTCTCTTCCTCCTGCCACTCCTCCTTCGTTCTGGCCTTTCTTGGTTCAGGTTCCCTTGATTCATCCTGGATAGGTAACAGTCCTGCCTTCAACCGCTGGGCTCTGGTCATGGTAGCTACCCCCACTGACTCTTCAGGTTCCTCTATTAGCTCAATCTCCACATTACTGACATGGTGATCCTGCTTCTTATTGGTCTTCTCCTGGTCTGCCAAAAACTGGTCCCATTGTGCCTTTTTGGGGCAGTTCCAGCTTCTGTGGTCTGCTCCTCCACACAAGAAGCAGCACGGTGGTTGATCACCATAACTCCTTTGTTGGCTGCTGCCTGCCCTGGGATTAGGTGGTCGCTGGTATCCTTGGTTGTAACTGTAAGTTCCTGCTGGTTTAGAAGCAGAGACTTCATTGATACAAACATGTTCTTCTCCTTCCTTTTTCGCACCTGACCCCCTCTGGTTAGCTGGGTTATACCAACAGTTCTTATCATCATGGCCCAGCTTCTTACAAATACCAAAGGCTTTCCCTGGAGCCTCCTGGTCTGGTTCCTTCCTGGTCACTGTGGCTGCCTTACTGTTGGTCTCCACTTTCTTCACCTCGATCTTAGTGGGTTTACCACTAGAATCAGTGCAGTTCTCCTCGCATCTCAAAGCTGCATCCACCAACTCTGTCAAACTCCTGACTGGTGCCACACTGGTAGTGATCTTGATATACTCCAGCAGTCCTGCCCGAAAGTTAGTGATTCTGAACCCTTCTCCTGGATCAGATTGTTGACATTTAATTAATGTCATAAACCGATCATAGTAGTCCTGTACTTTCTCTCGGTCCCCCTGTTTGAAGGACTTCAATTCCCTGTATACTGCCTCATCAGTAGTCTGGTCTCTGTACCTCCTCCTGAAAGCAGCTTTAACGTCCTCCCATGAGCAGTAGACATGGTTCTCCAAGAAATTCTCATACCATGCACCAACTTTGTCCAGCAAAGTGGTACCCATCAGGTTGATTATCACCTGCTCATCAGTTTCTTCATTGTGCCACAGGGTCCTCTCAAACTGCCGTATATGGGCATCTGGATTCGTCCCTTCCTTGTACTTCGTGTAAGTCAGCGGCTTCCTCTGTGCCACAAGGACTGGACCTGTCACTGGGGGTACTCTGGGTCTAGCAGCTGGTGGGTAGGCTGGTGGACCATGCCTCACTGGATAACTGCTGTCCGCTGTATCCCCTGGTACTCCTATTCCTGCAGGTGGCCTAGTGTCATATGGCATCCCTCTCATTATCTCCGCTGGTCTTCTGTATCCTGTTACGGTGTCAGGAACTCCTGCTCCGGCTCCTGCTCCTCCACTTGGCCAGTATGCAGTTCTGTTGACTTCTGGTCTGTACTCATCACCTGTAAGGTGATCCACATGGGTAGACTGTAACCCGCCTCCTCCTGTTGGGCTCACCCGAGTCCTCGAAGTGGGGAAATGGTCCGTTCCTGGCCTTCCTGGTACAGCAGATGTAGTGTAAGGTGCTCCCATCAATTCTGCTTCCCTCAGCTGACCTGGTCTGTCCCCCTGGACCACTGATTGGTCATATGCTGCCCACGGATCCGCCCTTGGTTTGGCCTGGAGTTTCTGGCTCTCTTCCCTCAGTATCTCCTGCCATTTGTAAAGGGTCGCCTGCCGGGTAGCTTCTTTCATTTCTTCCTCCTTCTTCTTCTGGTCCTCCAGTCTCTGTGCCTCTTGTAATAATCGCAGAGCCTCCTGTCTTAGTAAGTCCTGCTGCATTGCTTCTTTTCTTTCAGCTGCCTGCTTCATCTCCTCCCTCTTTTGAGTCTCCTGCCAGGTTCTGAGAGCCTCCTGTCTCTGCTTCTCCTGGTCCTGCTCTTCAAGTCTCTTTGTTTCTTGCCACAGTTTGATGGCTTCCTTCAGTTTGATCTCCTCCCGATTCTTTTCTTCCCAAGCCTCCATTGTCTCTCTGAACCTGGCTGCCTGGCCTAGCTCCTCCATCTGCCTCCTGTACAGGTCCTCTGTTGCCTGCTGGTTTCTTCGTTCTCTCTCTGCTTGCCTTCTAGCCTGCTGTTGGGCCTTGAACTGCTCCAGTTGTCTTCTGTCTTCCTCATCTTCGTCCAGCTCCATTCCTTGGAACTGCTCTTGTGCAAAATGTACCACTGGTCTCCTGGGATTCACCTGTGCTGGCTTACCCGTTTTGTACATCTCTGACAGTGCTGTTGCTCCTGTCTGGATTCTGTCTCCAGTGTGAACTTCTTCCAATTTCTTTTTCAGCGTTTCCAATGTCTCCACCAAATCACCTGGTGTCTTCTCCCTTGGTTTTGGCGTGTGTGGTCTGCTGCCTCCTTTCTTCTCCTCCTCCTGGAAATGGTCATATGCTGATGCCATTCTGGTTTGGGGGTTCCAGCAATGCTGTGTGTCTCCTTCACCTGGCCTTGGGAATTCCCTCCTGCTGGTCCTGGGTGATAGTGGATGTCCCTCATACTTCCGAATTTCTTCCTCATCCTCCTGCCAATTCTTGAAGCTTGGGCCAGGTTCTCCTCTTGCTGACCCTGTCCTCCTGCTTATTCCAAGTATTGTCTTCTGGCTCGAATTCTCTCCTACCAGGTCCATATCAATCAGGTCCCTGGTTCTCCCTTTTGCTATGCTTTCTTCTGAACTTAATTGTCCTCCCATTGGTTTTCCTACTTCTGCTGCTGCTCTTTGCTCTCTGAGTTCGTATCTTGCCAACCGTTCTGCTGCTTGTCTCCTGGCTATCTCCTCCTTGTCCCACCCTGGGTATTCTCTGTCCATTGCAGTACAGTTTGCTGCTCTTCCCTTGGTACTCTCCGGTCAGGTGCTCTTCTGGTTTGGCTGGTACTTCCAGTAACTGAGTCTGCTCCTTCAAAACTCCTGGGTAGGTGCTGTCGGTTCCTTGTCCTCAGCCCTCCTCTGGTCTGTTGGATGCTAGTCCTCCTGTTTCCTGGTTCCTGTCCAGTCCATCCCTTTTTCACCCTTCCACTTTGGTTCCTTTGGGACCTGTCAGTCTTTTACTGTCCTACTGTGGATAGTTTTCTGCCCTTAATTTCGCAAGTTCTAGCATAGTCTCAGTTTTTCAAACTTCCATACATTACAGTTTTACAAGCTTCTAACCACAGGTTGTCTACTGGTTCTTTACTGTCCATTCATTTTTGTTTTTAATTTTTCAATTTTCCCCATTTTCCCATTTTCTGCTTAATCCAATTACTGTTTTCTTATCTCATCTTTACTGTTCGCACTTTTACCCTCAGTTTCCACTGTTACCTTTTACTGACTGATAACTTTTTAACTTTTTATCGTTACTTTTTACTGCTCGAGTATGTTATTACTGACTGGTAACTTTTCCACTTTTTTACCACTACTTTTTACTGGCTAGTAACTTTTTAACTTTTTACCAATACTTTTTACTGCTCAAATGTTTTTTACTGGCCAGTAACTTTTTGATTTTTACTGCTACTTTTTACTGGTCATTTTTCACGCAAACTACTGTTCCTTTCCTGACTGTCTGAATTCAACAGTGGTTTGGAACATACCTGATACCCGTGACTATCCTCCCTCTGCTTTGGAGCTGTCCTGAGCTCCCGTACCGTTGACTGATTTGCATTGGCTCCTCTCCCACGAGATTCCGGAACTTGGCACCTTCAGTTTCGAAATTCGCTCCAACTGCTGAGTCTGTGGTCCTCCTGTAACGTTGACTGCTTGGACATTGGCTCCTCCTCACTGGATTCTGGAACCAAATCCCCTCAGCCTCGAACTGTTCTCCTGCTGCAGCAATTGTGGTACTTCTGCTGCTGTAATCCTGGGACTGTAAAGCAGTGACTATAATCCTGTGACTGCGAATCTGCAACTGGAATTCTGTTACTGTAAAGCAGTGACTGTAATCCTGTGACTGCGAATCTGTGACTGTAATGTCCCCCTTGGCCACTGTGCCTGTCAACCTGTTCCAGAACTGTCCTCGACTGTACAGATTCGCAGCAAAAGCCACCTGATCCGTTCTTAATGCATGGTCGCCAATGTTAAAGGGTGATTTAGCTCACCCTTTGGAAGCTGAGGTAATATCCAGATCTAAAGTGAAACCTTTGAAATTTTAATACCCACCTAACCAATTCTGCTCAGCCCTATTCTGCCCCTAAACAGCACCAGATTCCAATCATTCTGCTCTGATCTACTGCTCCATCAATGTAAGAACCCACAAGGCAAGAACCCACAATGCAATTCCCCCTTAATCCCTAGCATTCAATGTACACTAGTTTCAATGATCCAAGGCTGCTTTCTCATCATTACTCTCTCCATGTACAATAAGTTCTGCCCCTAGATCCTGCTCTACAGCAGTAACATCCTTTCTCCTACCTCCTAACCTCCTCTACCATACTCCCATACCTCTGAAAACACACCCACACCCCCACAAGAGAGAGTGAGAGCCGCCATGCTCTCACTCCTCACTACCCCCCAAACCCTAGCCGTCGTCATCCGCTGTCCGTTTTTCATCCAAGTCGATTTTTCATCCGACTGTCAAAACTTCATCCAAAACGCAGTAACTAAGAAATCTGCAGTAACTAACTGTTTTACTGCTCCTAACTGTTTTTACTGCTCCTAGCAGTTTACTATTCTGCTCCTAAATTACTGCTCCTAGGTAAAAAGGCAAAAAAAATCCCTTTAACAGCCTGCTGCTTCGAGGGCAAGAATCTCAGTGAGTTTGAGGTTAGTACCTAGTTGCACTGGCCAGACCTCTGGAATGGAGGGCAATTCCTGGTCCTTTGAGTAGTGTGCAACCCACTTGCGCTTAGAGCCTTTGACGCAGCGCTCAATATCGTCGGAGCACAAGAAGAACTCTGTCTTCTCGACTGTGTTCCTGCGATAGTTATTCCAAAGCCCACTGTAGGTCGGGGCAGCTGTGCAATGGGGCCCCGTGACAATTCTCTCAGTGCACTTCTTTTTCGTTTCACCTCTTGGGGCCCAGCAGCACTTCGTAGAAAGTTTGTGAAGTCTCGAAATGTGCCACTCCTTCACGTCGACCTTCATGGCGAATGCCGCCCTTGTTCACAGGTGAAGGTAAAGGGAATCAACTACCTGGGCAGGAGATTGGGTACCTTCTACCTTTGTGTCCTGTTGGGAGTCGTCTTCCACGATGACAGGCACCTGCATAGGGCCAGCCCTGACGGCACGTCTAGGGCCTCTTGGGCGTGAGAATTTTGTCTTGTCCGGGCGATGAGACTCCTCGTCAGCTCCGATGGGGACGTCGGCTTTTCGCTTCTGTGAACCAAACACTTCGGCTTCAGGCATGATAGGCTGACGGGTGCAGAACTCATTTGCGCCTGGCATATTGAGCATGGGGTCTTCGAGTGTGGGATCCGAGAAACTCAGAATAACCCGGAAGAGCCCCAGCCGGCGTAAGTATTCCATTAATTTTTCAATTCTTTTGGTTAATTAGGTAAAAACTAGCTAGACACTAGCAGTATTAGGAGTTAACACAAACCGGATACTCCAGAAACGTTAAAACAGTTAACGCAGGAAGTATTCCCGGAACCTGGATTCCGAAACTCGGAAGATAAAACACGGAACGGGTGGACGATCCGAGTACTGACCGTTACTGTAACCGCGTCAAGGATCCGAAGCGACGCGGAAGTCATCATGACCCGGATAGGCGTTTAACCCGGTACGTTGGCGGCTACAATTACGGGCCGCCACAGCGTTTACTATGCCTGGGGTATATAAGCGAGGGTGTTAGGGTTTGGAGTTCCTTTTTGCGAACTGGGAGTAGAGAGTGAAAGAGCGGTGAGGTGTTTTTGTCTTTTCCGATTCACCGGCAGTTGGATTGCCGGGTTTCTTGCTGTAGGATTGTAGAGGGAGAGAAGCAAGGCGTAGAGATGGCGCACGTACAGTGTAGCGTCCTTAGTCCCGGAACTCCAGTGAAGGAATCGGATATGGAGGAACTAATCACCGACCTCACTCGGATGAGGTGTGAGGGATTGTTGGCACGGCCGTGGTTACTGAAGAGTGAGGTGATGGTGAGGGAGGTCCTGGAAGGGCCGGACAATCGGTGGGATAATACGATCCGAGGCAAGCCCACGCTGTGGAATGCGGAACAGTGGGCAGCAGCTTACGGGTTCGAGCAGACCGGACTCCTTTGGGCGACCCGGACGGATAAATACGTGCAGGATAGGTTCCACGGGAAGATCCATAGGAACAATGGATACGAGATAGACGCCTGCAAGGATAGGAGGCAGAGGCAGGTCTTAGCTTTCCTCGTTCTGATCCTGTACCCGCAAAAACCGGCACAGGTCACCATTACGGTCGGGAACACCATCCTCGGAGCGTACTCGGGAGAACGTCCGGTGAATTGGGCCGCACTCATGGCGGAAGTGGTGCAGAAGATGGTGCCGACAATCGGAAAGAAGCCGACCCCGATCTCCCCTTTTCTCTTTCACCTTTACCATGCGTATGAGTTGCTGAGCGATAAGGAGGACGAGACGTATACGCACGCGAAGAACTTCCTCAAATTTTCGGAGATTCCGCCCGGAATGGAACCCGATCCGCGAGGTGAGATCTCAGATACAACGTCCTCGGAAGATGAGGACGATACGAAGGAGGTTCCGAACTCTGGCGCTACTAGGGCTCAGTCCAGATCACGATCGGAGCGGGCTGCGTCACAGCACGCAGAGCCCTCTACGGCGCGGGGAGATACGGAACGGAGAGAGGTCAGTTCCGAGCGGGGATTTCCGGTGGAACTATTTCGGGGAATTTGGGAGGAGACTCACCGGGCGCAAGCTTCTTACGATCGGATCGAAACACTGTTCCGGAGGGTCTGTACATCGCTGGGAGGTTGCTTACCGGAAGAGGTGATCCAAGAAGTGGAGCTGTTGAAGGACGCCCCAAATCTTCGGAGTGAGAAGAAGCGGCTAGAGCTTCAGTTGCAGGAGCTGACGAAGGAACTGGCAGCAAAGAGTGATGAGATCCGTAAGTTCCACGCCGAGCAAGAGGAGACTTTAGGGGAGCTTCGGAAGTTGGTGGGAAATTCGGGGGCGGTAATCAACAAGGCCCGACTGTTTGATGAGAACGTAGTGCAGCCGGCCGATTTCGAGGATAAGCAGAGGATCATCATGATCCTCTCCAAATGCGAGCACTCGATGAACCTGATCCTGAAGAAGGTCCGGCAGCTGCTCAATCCGAGTACCGGAAGTCCTAGTTTCGGAGTCGCCGGTCGGAGCCTTCCGCTCCCCGGATCGCCCTCTCGGGCCGTTGTAGGAGAATCTCGCGGAGTACGGTTCCGAACCCCGATAGGGAGTAACCTCCAAGTCGAGGAGCGGATGACAGTCGAAGAGGCCGCCATGACGAATCGGACGATCGCGGAGGTGATCCGGGAGCACCAAGCACAGGTGGCGTCACCCGGAACCAGTACGGTCCAGCAGAGCTGCGCGATTCCCACAAGTCAAGTGGAGGTGACCGGAACGACAGTTACCGAGAGGCGGATCGAGGAGAGGACGGTTTCGGAGCAGGTGACTCGGACCGTGCCGCCGGATGTTCTTCCACGACTCGGAGAGGAGGTGATCATTGCGAATTACCGAGGGGAGATAGCGGGACCGGAATGGGGACGAGCCAGTTCACCCCCCGGACGGACCCGAGTGACTCAGGAAGGGGGACTGACCCCTTCACCCACAGCCAAGACCGGAACGGTGACGCCTACTCCCACCAGAACGCCAGCAGCGGATTCCCCTTCGGACAGTGTCGGTGCTCGGAGGACTTTACGGAAAAGGAAGGAGCCGACGGAGAAGGCCCCCATTACGATTTCAGAGTCCGACTCGGAGACTTATGAGAGTTCTCCGGTTGGGACAACCGGAACTGAAGCTCGGACTCCTACGTCCGGAACCCCTCCCGCACAAATGATCCCTAAGTCGCCCAAGTCTCCCAAGACCCGAATCGTTACCCGGTTGTCCTTGGAGGCCCAGGCGAGGGAGTCAAAGGCGGAACGGAGTGCTAGGCGTAAGGCGGCGCGAGCAGCAAGGGCGGGCGGATCAGAGCCGCGGGTGACCAGGTCGAAGGATCGCGAGCAGGAGAGCCACAAGAAGCCAAAGAAGTGATAGATTCCTCTCACTGCCACTTGCCGTAACTTTCCGGATTTATAGGAGTAGATTCCGGATCGGGAGATCCGTTCTAGTCGTAAAGTAGAATTCTATGTAGATAGTTAGGGATTAGGGTTTTGATTGAACTGCCAGCGCCGCCGCTTTTGTGAAAGCCCCTGCTTACTTAAACAGGGCAGGCGACGTGGTCCGGGTCTTCGTTTTTGCATGTTTTCTCCCTATATTCCTTATCAGTAAAGTATTCGTGTTTTGTAAGTACTGTGCGTGATTTCCCGCTAAGTGTGAATGATCCGGAAAGGATATGAGAGTTCCGCTGTAGCTCGGATAGGAAGGTGATGGGAGTTGCGACGAGACCCGAACCGGAAAGGAAATGGGATTGAGCGGAAGGATTTAGCGGATTGTCGTAGGAGTGAAGCCTCACTGTTCCGTCCCCAAACCAACCTCATACGGAATAGCCGTCGCTAGGGTCGAAGCGGATCAAGAACTACTTGATCGGGCTCCCTGAACTTTTGAAGAGGTTCCGTGCACAGTGAGAGGGGGAGTCGGAACGTGGTACGGGTCGCCTAGGGATAATCGGATCCTGGTTCTCCCAGATCCGGATTGGTTTGTCGTTGTAGTCTCACGGATCGGAGAGGATCGTTTGAGTGACCTGCTGGCCAGAGTACTCTAGGACAGTTGTGAGACGGTAACTGATCCGAGACGTTGGGGTTTGTGGACGAAACACCTGATGAGAGAAAAGAATAGAGAGAGAGACAGTTAAGGAGTTACGTTCCGAAGACACTATCCGAGCAGTGGCAAGGCTCGGAACGATTAGAAGTAACGACTTGGTGAAACACTATTGAATCCCTGGACGATACTCGGAACCTAGTGACAGTACGGAAGGTTACGCTCAATTAAAGCGCTATCCGGATGTTAGTTGAGTTTCCGTGTTCCGACATCGAGCAATGTAGGATTTTCCCATTTCTTCGCGTTGCGTTCCGCCATTCGGAGCCTCAGTTCCTTCTTCGATGGTCCTGTTCCGCCGACGTCACCTTTGAGGAACTGGTAGTAGTTAACAACCTGTAGAAAAGCCCGAACGAAATCGTCCACGGTAGCAATGTAGAGGTCGTTCCCGTTGTTTCTAGAAGCTTGGAGCCACTTGTTATGAACTATTTTGGCGAGGTTACAGGTCGGCACCTCTGTGAGTTCTTCTTCCGTGAATTTCTGCAGTTTAGACAGTAGGTGCCGTTAGAGTCACCGATTAGAGTTTTGTAGGTTAGGGCTATGAAACCACTATCATAAACATCAAAACAGAGTGCAGAAATCATATTGTGGTCATGAATCCCCCCAACTAGCGGAAGCGGTGGTGCCAGAATGACAGCCACTGATCCAATTTGATGAGTCCGCTCTCGCAAATGACCGCGGTGGATGCCTACCATTACGCAACGCGTGGTACAGAGTTTTCACCTCCGCTATGCTGGTCGCATTCTTGTAATGGATACACATCTTCTTGTGTTGTTCCCAGAGTTCTTCGGGGAAGTGCTTCTGCGTATACGCCACCATGTTCTGAGTCCAGTGGAACAAGCACGACCTCTCTTGGTCCTCCATTGGGTCCTCTTTGTTGCCATTGCCGTAAAGGATTCGCACTGCATTCCAATTCGCCTGTGCGTTATCCGCCATGAACCCCTTGAAGTTCGGCGCTGCAACGCCATTGATCTCCATGACCAGGTTCAGGTTTTTTCAGAAGACGATCTGGGCCTCCGTGTCCTCGAACTGCATGTCGCAACTGGCGATTGTCATCACGCGGCAGTAGGTGGCATCGTACACATGGCACGCCATCGTCGACCAGTCTTTGACGCGTTTTACACAGTGGAACATGATCCATGCGTTCTCCAAATCTCCACCAGCTTGCATTCGGCTGACCAGTTCAACACCACTTCCTGGCCCGACCTCCGCCATCTTGAAGACAAAGACTTTGTCACGGATAGCTCCCTGACCAGGAAACATATTCTCTTGGACATACGCCCAGAGACTGTTTCCACGGAGCTTGGTGATACCGTCCATGATTCCGTACCTTCTATTTTTTTTGAAGGTTGCAACTTTGTTGCGGATGTTTGGTGACGCCATGTCTTTGCATCGATCTAGAACAGAAACCAGCTCCTCCATCGTCAGCTTCCTCGGTGGTGCATCCTCGGGCTGTAGCAGATAGCTCCCGATGAGGAGTTTGCTCGCCTCCAAGACAACGGCGCTCTTTGTTGCTTTGTTGTTCATTCCTACCTGCTCTTCTATTAAGCTACTAACCTCTACTTTAGAGACTCTGTAGTCCCAACTTTCACTGGATGATCATGTATTCCTATGTGAATACAAGCTCTAGTCTAATTTGCTTTGCCCACTACGTAATAAATCTTAGCCTTGCATGTAGCTACACATGATGAAGGTTCTTTACATACCTTGCACAGTAGCGTGGAGTCAGATGGAGGAGGCTGATCCATGTGAAAAGCTTGGAGAGTACACCCTTCAAAATCGGTCTCGTCAACCTCGAAGATCTTCGGAACACGCTTCAGGAACTCACACTCCTTGTTGCTACAGCGCAGCCATCCGACACAGGTGGAACTTCGAAAAGACAGTCCGAAGTCGTTTATGATGTTTGTTGTGATGGTCTTGGTCCACAAGTGTCCGTCTTATCGTTTGTCCATTCCCTGCATTGACTTGGCGGCGAGCTTAGAGGATCCTGCAGTAGCTGCGGGCAACTCAAAAAGAACCGGACCATCAAACTTTGCAGGCAAGTACTCTACTCTCTCGTGTCTAATAGTGGAATAGTCTATCTTCTTCAAAATGTTTTTTGACCCACGCGTCTTAGCAATCTCTTTAAGGAGCGGAACAATGCTAACTGTGACTTGGGACAATAGAGGAGAGACATTGGAAGGAGGAGCATTAGCGTGGACCTTAGGCACCAACTTCACGGGACTGACTTCGTCATCAGAAGAGAGAGATATGACAGTCGGAGGAGGAGGTTTCTCTACGTCTGATGTCTCAGTACCAGGCTCGACTTTGACCTTGACATCACGAGGTAAGGGAGTGTGAATTGTGCAAGTAGAAGAGCGACGGGGGGTGAGGATCTCAGTGGATGCAGCCATCAGAGAATCAGTAAAACCGTAGACTCTATAGGATCCAGGGAAAAGTCTCCACTGCAACATATTGTTCTCATCTCTCACTGAAGGTTGCCCAAGGGTGTGGGTAACCTCGGCAATAACGTCATCAAAGATCTCCTCCTCTATACTGATGGTATCCTCTTGGAAATGGAATCTCATACTCAGGCAAAGAGAGGATACTGTAGTTAGACCATCGTCATCTATGCAAAACCTAAGAGGGATACCCATGCCTTGGGCATACAGACAGACCATCCCCATGTTCGCAGGCAACTCAGTAGTACTAGTGGAAGAAGAAAGAAGAGTGAGTGTACTAGCAAAGCGGTATCGCAAGATCAAAGTGAGAGGAATGATGCATCGCTGTTGATCATTTTATTCAAGTTGGAATGTGCATGTGGACGACTAGGTAATGATTCATTCTGTTAAGTAACGAATGTATGATGTAAGAGAGACGGCGCTAACTAATTACAATGCAAATTTTTGCTGGTCTAAGTATATCTGGTTAAGATTTTAAGAAATCTAAATTAATAATTTGAATCGTGAAGCAGATTCTATTTGTTATGATGTATTATAAAATTAGAATGAGGCGTCTTTTAAATTCTACATTTAAAACAAAGAATATAAATAGGAGCATGCATTGAAGTGTTTGACTTAAATCTTTTGTTTTATAGTGTGCACCGATTTCTTCTTTATAATTAAAGGTTTATTTTTTAAACTTTACTTCACAATAGAGTTGTTATTGGTACTCTTAATTTAAAGAGGGTAGAAAATGTGTCAGTGGTTAATATGCTATATCAACTTAGGGTTGTATGAAATTATTTGTACGATATAGGTATTTAAGCTGGGAGGAAGTTCTTTGGAGAGTCTTTTTGTGAGAGAGTCCTTCCAGTGGTTAGACACATGAAGCAGAGTGGAGGGCCATCTCCCTCCACTTATGTCACTCCTAAACCTAGAAGAAAACCAGGTGGTACAGATTTTACGTATAGAAGAGCGAGGAAGAGGAGAGAGTCACGTAGACAGGTAAAGTCGAAAGGCAACCTTCTAAGTGCACCTCTGAAGAGACGGGGAGCTGGATTGCCTTTGGCTAAATTTTTTTGTAGCATTCGTAAACTTATTCTAGAGTCCATAGCCGAGTTTAAACAGGAGGTTTTAGATGACAGGTTAGCTGAGGGAGTTCTAGATAGCATGGTGGAACAAGGGAAGGAGATGTCGGAGGAGTTACGGTTTAATTGCTTAGGAACTCCAGAGTCGCTACAGCCGTCATTTGGTTTAAAGGATTCACGTTCGAAAGAGAGAAATGTAGGATCCGCAGAGGACCATCACTCCACTGAAGTAAGTGGATTTTATACGATTTACATTTAAAATTCTATTTCTCAATTTTGAATTTGATAGCATCGTTTATATATTACTGTCTTTAATTGGCACATATGTAGTTGAAATTGATGACTTATGATATGCTGTATAACTTAGTAGATGTTGTTTTAAACCGTAAAAGTCTGTTTTTGGTGCCCCGAAGTAGCTAACGTTGCCATTTTGAAGTAGTGGACCGAGGGCGGAGGCTCTAGATTTGCTAAACAAAGTGGAGGAGTGAGAGGGGGCGATTCAGAAGCGCCAGAAGAATCTAGTGAGTGGCAGGGAGGTGCAGCGAGAGGGAGGAAAGCCATAATGGAGGAAGGGGAAGCTGTGGATCGCGAGCATGCGGCCCGTGGAGGTTTTAAAAAAGGTGGGTGAAAAGGGGCGGGGCGGGGAGGGGCACGGAGGGGGAGGGTTTAAAGATGGAGGTCGGGAGGGGTCGTCGCGGAGGTGAGGGGCGGGGATGGCGTCGCGGTGGGCAAGGAGCAGGCGGTGGTACTGCTGCTCCAGCGGAGAGCACGGAGATGGAGGCCGGGGCTGAAAGGGAGGGCGTAGGTCGAGACAGAGCACCTGGAAGGAAAGAGGAGGGTGGAAAGCGCGAGGAGCCAGGAGAGAGCGATGGCAGCAAGTTGCGTGGTGAGGAAGAGCACGACGAAGAGGACGGAGAAGTAGAGGAAGACGACAAGGAGGAAGGAGTAGAAGAGGACGAGGAAGGAGAAGAGGAGGAGGAGGGAAGGGAAGGTGGAGAATAGGACGGAGAAGAGGAGCAGAGAGTACATCCGTACATCGACAGAGAGGTATGTTCCATTCTTGAGAGATTGCGTTGTGATGTGGTCTTAAGGTATGTGGGTTTTGGGTTGTTTTTGGGTTCGTATTCAGGATTGTTTTTTGATCCACTTTGATTTGGTTTGTGGGGTTTGTGGGTTCGATTGGATTTGTCGGGTTTGGGGGATTGTGCATGTCTTCGCTAGTGGAGGCGAAGCCTGTCAAGGCGACCCAATGAAACCAAGCGCGGATGCTTAACATCAGCTCACAGGGTTACATTCAGGTTGGATTTTGCGGATGCTACGAAGCTGAGGTCACAATGGCAGCCCACCCCGGCGGAGCGCCCACCACGCCTAAGCGCGCTCGCACTCACAATGCTTGCAGACATCAGAGGCTCAACCCCTTGCGGCAGGGCCGAGGATGCTCACTCAATCATTTTTTTTTGGATGCTCAGGTCCGCGAGTGAAGGATTCGGCCCCGACACTTGGTCGGGGCCCTCAGAATGCTTGCAGACAGCGGAGGCTCAGCCCCTTGAGGCTCGGCCAAGGATGCTCCGTCAATCTTTTTTTCTTTGATGGTGAGGTCCGTGAGTGAAGGATTTGGCCCCGACACTTGGTCGGGGCGCTCAGAATGCTTGCAGACAGCAGAAGCTCAGCCCCTCGAGACAGGGCCGAGGATGCTCGCTCAATCTTTCTTTTTTGATGCTCAGGTCCGCGAGTGAAGGATTCGGCCCCGACACTTGGTCGGGCCCTCTGAATGCTTGCAGACAGCGGAGGCTCAACCCCCTGAGGCTGGGCCGAGGATGCTCGCTCAATCTTTTTTTTTGATGCTGAGGTCCGCGAGTGAAGGATTTGGCTCTCACACTTGGTCGGGGCCTTCAGAATGCTTGCAGACAGCAGAAGCTCAGCCCCTCGAGACAGGGCCGAGGATGCTCGCTCAATCTTTCTTTTTTGATGCTCAGGTCCGCGAGTGAAGGATTCGGCCCCGACACTTGGTCGGGCCCTCTGAATGCTTGCAGACAGCGGAGGCTCAACCCCCTGAGGCTGGGCCGAGGATGCTCGCTCAATCTTTTTTTTTGATGCTGAGGTCCGCGAGTGAAGGATTTGGCTCTCACACTTGGTCGGGGCCTTCAGAATGCTTGCAGACAGCGGATGCTCAGCCCCTCGAGGCAGCGCCGAGGATGCTCGATCAATCTTTCTTTTTTGATGCTGAGGTCCGCAAGTGAAGGATTCCGCCCCGACACTTGGTCGGGGCGCTCTGAATGCTTGGAGACAGCGGAGGCTCAACCCCCTAAGGCTGGGCCGAGGATGCTCGCTCAATCTTTTTTTTTTGATGCTGAGGTCCACGAGTGAAGGATTCCGCCCCGACACTTGGTCGGGGCCCTCAGAACGCTTGCAGAGAGCGGAGGCTCAGCCCCTTGAGACTAGGCCGAGGATGCTCGGTCAATCTTTTTTTCTTTGATGCTGAGGTCCGCGTATGAGGGATTTGGCCCTGACACTTGGTCCTGGCCCTCAGATTGCTTGGAGACACCGGAGGCTCAGCCCCTTGAGGCTGGGCCGAGGATGCTCGCTCAATCTTTTTTATTTTGATGCTTAGGTCCGCGAGTGAAGGATTCGGCCACGACACTTGGTCGCGTCCCTTAGAATGCTTGCAAACAGCGGAGGCCTGATGATCCTAATCATCGTTTCATTGTTTTTAATGTAGGAGTCATCTGAGGATAATATGGGGAGCCAAGTTCAAGTACCAACTTGAGCGGAGACCGAGGTCCTTTGAATTGTACCTTAATCCTCAGATGATTCAGCATGTCCAAAATTACTTTTGTTTATTACTTTTTAACTTCCTTTGACCTTGGAATATAACCTTTTTATTTTTCGTAATATAGGTTTTTTCAGATGCTCCTGAGATGTCAGTTACTTCTCCCATATCAGTTATCAATGTCTCTGACCTTTCGGATTCATTTGATGAGCACTATTGTACTTGTGATGTAGCAAACCCTGTAGGTTTAGGTAGTGTACCTTTTGAGATCCATTCTCCACAGTACATGCCTACATCTCGAGTTTATATGCCCAGGTCCACTGTCTATGAGCCTACTTCCCCTTGCTACATGCCCACCTTTCCGACAGAGGATTTACCACCGATGTCTCCACCCTCTCCATCCTCGCCTATCAGAGTGAGGCGGCTAGCTCATGTTGTGTTTGCCCTTCCGGCAATTCTGCCATGCCTTGTCCAACAAACAAGGCGTTTTTGGAGGAGGCGCCGTTATTGGAACTGTAGACAGTCTAGG
This sequence comes from Ceratodon purpureus, assembly GCA_014871385.1. NCBI lineage: Eukaryota > Viridiplantae > Streptophyta > Bryopsida > Pseudoditrichales > Ditrichaceae > Ceratodon > Ceratodon purpureus. The sequence goes on from CM026426.1 coordinate 50,749,357, forward strand.
TAGTATTGTAGGCGTGCATCACGGAGATAGAGTCTTCAAGCGCATTTGATGATTAAGTTGTTATATTGGATTTATCATTATGAAGTGATACTGTTATTCTCTATTTTTTGCAAGAATTTTTGGTTTGCGATTCCAACATTAATTTGCACACCGTTTGGCAGGTTACTTAAACACAAGATGCGTTGGTAAAACCATCTTGTCCGATAGACTTGAAGACTGCTTTAGAAGGCGAGTTGCAGCACCGCAAACAAAACAAGCTGGACTCCATAGGCGTCATCAACCGACTCAGGAACAAACCGGAAAGGAAGTCGCACTTCATGGTGCCGTTGTGCAGGCTGATATCAATGGCCAAGGTTAGACCAGTGGGCGAAATGGGGGTTCAGCACTTGGAGCGGGAGTTCGTAAAGGTATATAGAGATGGGGACCGCGTCATGTACATCTCCATATACAACAATGAAGAGCAGACGAAGGATGTTATGGGGACTTCGAAGGAGTTCTAAGTTGAAAGAAGAAGTGGAGGAGAAGATTCCAAATGGACCAATGAGGGAGAAAGACATCAACGACATAATGGAGATGTTGAAGTTGGTGGGATTGTTGCTTCATGCTGTGAATGAAGACTACGTTGGCGCAGGGAAAGAGAGAGTAGAGTTGGCTTCTAAAGCTGGTCAAGAGGAGGGGGTGTTGCGTAAGACTGAGGCCATGGTTGCAAAATTGCAGAAGGTATGTGATAAGCCCGAGGATGTGGATGGTGTGGAGGCCTCCTCTAAGAAGGAAGAGGCTTACCATGAAATGGTAAGAGATGCCACAGTTGATTTTGAAGCTGCTACATCGGAGTTGAAGGAGTGCAACCTCATGTATGAGAAGCTTCAAATCAGGCAAACTTGTTTAAGGAGGCAATTTGATGCCTTGTCGTTCCAACTGTCGCACATGAAGAGAGGAGAAGTTAGAGTATCGATGAGGCCGAGACCTTTGTGCTCCATGTTTGACCCCGAAACAGTGTCACTATCTGATCCTATTGCTTTGATACCTTGTGTTCTTTGCTTAAACCATTTTCCTCTCAACGATATCATATTTTGCACATGCAAGCACCTTTACCACCCCTGGTGCGCAGGGGTTTGGTTCAGAGTGGCTAGTATATGTGCCGATCCAAGTTGCGGATCAACAGTGCATCTGAATTGGTTTCGTAGTTTGGGATTCGGCCAGCTACATTTACCTCTTCAGAAGCTTGTTCAATCTTTGGATTTAGAAAAGCATCGAGAGATGATCCTAGCGACGTTGACATCTACTGCCCTCGAGTCCCATCCTAATATCGGTGAGCTTGTTACTTGGAGTTCAATAAGATTGAATATCTAAGGTATACTATCTAGTACGCAATGTACAAATTGGTACATTGTATCCGGTGTTAAGTACTTTTGTGGTAGAACAAGTACGAAACAATCACCGGTGTTATTCCTAAGTCCTTACATTCAATCTAGGCTTGTCGACATTAGGGTACAGACATTGGGTCATCTGCTTCCAGTACCAGTACCGTATCCTCCATCTATTGATTTATAACCTAACACACCTTATTCTCCTTTGTGCAGATCCGGACAAGGTATATCAAGAGCAACTTGAACAATCCACCGCGTGCACATGGACTCAAAGTTTCGGTGGTACAGAGGCTATAACTTTGACTGAAAGCATGGGGGTACAGAGTCTGGGCAATAACAGTGCAACTGGGAGGGAACAACGTCGGCCAGACTCTCCAAAACATCTACTAGGGGTAATCTTGCAACCTAGTCTTCCGTGCATAGATGAAGTCAACTCCCCAGAGAAAACGGAGCCTCTGCTGTGCACACATCCGTTGGCAAATGGCGATGGTGATGGAGGTGATTATACGGCCATGATAACAAAGCCGCAGCTTGTAGCCAATGACAAAGACAGTCGCGTCATGGAGGTTATTGGAGGGGGCTCTCTGGGGGCCGCTTGCAAGACAGGACTAGAGACAGAGTGAGAGGAGCGTATTAAGAAATTGAGAGAAGAAGCTGCAGAATTTGGGAGGCTCGAGAAATTACAATAGGAAGCTGCGGATCTAGAGCGTCTTAAGGAGTTGAGAGAGGAAGCCGCCAAGCTAGAGCTTCAGAAAGAGTTGAGGAATGATGGCCAAACTTCTGAGTTAGACAATAATAGATCAAAGGGACAGGGCGTGACTCGAGTGGTAATCAAGGTGCCTCAGCCACCTCCACTCCCTCCCCTTGATAAAGAGATGGAAACTACGGCATCGAAGCGCAAGACAAGAAGTGAGATCGCTGCAATGGAAGCAGCAAAGGAGGCAGTTGAATCACGAAAGAAACGTAGGAGAGGTTCTAGAAACAAATAGTTTCAGGGAACTTACTCAGTTTGGTGGGAGTGTGTTCGTTCTTGGAGATTCAGAATTATCTCCATGTTGATTATTGTTTTATCCACGGTTGGGTCAATTTTGAGTATTGGCGCCACCTATTATTGTGTGACTGAGATTTAATTTAATCAACTTTCCACCAACATCAACCAATTCTTGTGCCACAATGTTTGATAAGATGGTGGTATCGCCCTTGAAACATTTTCAGACGTCCACTTCCAGCTCTAATCATAACTCCAAATTTGGATCTGTTTTCCATGGGCTCAAAGTCTACTTCGACTTGCAAGGAAGTACCACTCGTGATACATAAAGTACCTTATATTGTCCACAACGAACAAAGCAAGGTACATATTGTACAAATTAGCGTAGAAATTTGTACAATTTCTTATCTGATATTGTAGTTACTTCGTAACTCGGTTTGTTATGCATATATGGTGATGACGTAATGCGTCACCGCAAAGCTCCACAGTGTGCCACGTCGCCTAAATATATATTTGGAAACTTTTGGTGAGTCAATAATTAGAAAGGTCGAACTTGCCACCACTGTCAATTGACTTGCCGTCGGGCTTGGTTGTCATAGACGTTCTTCTTTAGGAACTGTGATCTCCTAGACACAGTGTTCGGGCCACAGATCGGACATCCAATGTATCCCTTGGTGACGACCCCCGCGACCATACCGTACGCCAGGAAGTCATGGGTATAGAATATCAACATGACCTTCATCAAAAAGTACCTTTCATTTCGAAATCGCGCCGCGTCCTGCATCATGATTCCTTCGTGCCAAAGCATTTCCAGCTCCTATACCAAAGGCTCGATAAGTGTATCGAAGTCGTCTGCGGATGGAGCCTTCGGACCAGGGATGATCAAGGAGAGTATGATACGGTACCTCTTCGTCGTCATCCAGGGTGGTAGATTGTAGTTCATCAATGTGACTGGCCAAGTCGAGTATACGCTGCGCTTCTCGCTGAAGGGGTTCATGCCATCCGTCGATAGAGCCAGAAATAGTCTCCGAGGATCGCTGCAGAATTCTGGATATTTGGCTCTAATATCTTCCATATGCGGTGACTGCGATACGTGCCTCACCATACCATCCTCGTGCCACCACTTGCCACCACTGTCAATGGTTTTTTACATTGTATGTAGAAAATGATAATTCTTGAAATCAACATTATCAAAATCCGTGAAAATATTCCAACTATATTGTAGAAGTTATAATGGTTGTTATAAGAATATTAGTTGTCATGGTGTTTGGTTTCTAACAATGTTTTATTCTAGATCAAACAATGTTCTATTCTAGAATTCAATGTACAATATAATTTAAAAGTAAAAAATATCCATTTTACATTAAGTTCAGATTAAACTCCAATAGGGTGAAAAGAACTTTGGGAGAGTTTTTATTTTTTAAATTATCAAAGCATAGTTTGTAGTAAAAATGAGGAAATCATGTAAATTCACGTTCAAAACTCTAGCATGTAATGATCTTACAATATTCTGAATGTGATTATATATTATGTCTAAATAAATTCAATTATAATGGAGAATTCAATTTCAATAGTACTTGTGATAAATAATGTCACATATTATTAATGATGATAAGATGCTACTTTGGATAGAAAATTAGTAGTACTACCAATTTATAATTGTTATCTTAAAAATTATCTTTTACATCAATTATTTTTGCTATAAAAATCAGTTGTATATTCTTTATAATTTAATCTTCCACAACAATAAAATACATCAACTACTCTAATAGTGATTTTCTTTTATTTTATGGAAGTTAAATATCAACTATACTATGCAATGAAATAACTATATATTAAATTATCATTTATTTTCACTTTAGATATGAAGCTAGTCTGATTGATTAAAAGTAATGTTGAATATGTCTGAATAGTATTTGAATTATTATGAATATGCTTGTTTCTTAAATTACTATGTATAAATCAAAATCAACTCATTAATCAATTTATAATTGGAACAAAAATAAAAAAATTAAATCCAATAGTATTGAATATTGAATATTTTTGAATGCACAAACATGAAGAATAACACATACGGAGGGATCAAATATGGATCTATATATTTATAACTATATTATGCGATAAACTAACTTCATATTAAATTCATCATTTATTCTTCACTATATATGAAGATTGATTGGTTGATAAAGTAATGTTGTAAATATGTAAATATTATTCAAATTATTATAAATATATTTCTTCCTAAAATTACTAAGCATACTTAAAAATTAATTCATAAATTGATTAATAATTGGGACAAAATAAAATAAAAAAAATTCCCATAGCATTGGAAAAGGAGTATACTTGAATGCACAAATATAAACAAGAACAAGTACGGAAGGGAAAAAAATTTCACTAGATATTTACAACTATTAATTTATTAAATAGCTTATTACATTTTCTTAAAAACTTGTACTATGATTCACTAATAATCTTCGGATTTTTGAATTATTATAGAGTATCTTCTTATCAATTTCCTTGGTCAAAATATATATTATTCACGAATTATCTTAGCTAAATGTCTCTAGTATACACTACGGATCTCAATTTCAGCACAATATATTTCCATTATCTAAAAATATTGTAATAACTATATTTCACTATGTTTCAATATACTACATTATAATTAAATATATTGGCAATGACTAATTTGAGATTCAATTTACTTCAAGATCAATTTTTACAATGTTGAAGTGCATTCCATATTGTGTTTTTACAATGTTAAAGTGAATTCCATATTGTGTTTGGAAGTTTTATCACAAGTTCATCCAATTCGAAACAGTTATATCGTCAACCGGATGACAGTTGTGCACCAACCATGTAGTACTGTCCTGCATTAATCCCTTTCCAAGCGGAGCTGGCGGTTAGAAGTGAAGCAATCCGTCACATCGCATACACGGGCAACCGGTGACCAAAGGTTTCTTGCGGAGGGCAACCGGTGACCGACGGTGGCATTGGTTTAACCGGCACAACCCGGTCAGAATGCAATCTGACTGGTTACTACCGGTGGAAGTCGTCTCGCACCTTGGGTCGGGGGAACCAGAGTTTTGTATCCATACCTTTACGCGCTGGTCTCGCGAGTGCCGAGCGTCGTCTGCCTCGCCAAGAGAGAGGACCGCCACATTGATTTGTACCTGCTCTCGAGTCTCGAAGGTTGGTTAGGTGCTTTATTTCTCTAGACAGAAGTAGTTGGGGGAGTGCGGCAATGAGCTCTTTCCAGCGGAGCAACTCTGGGTAGAGATGGAGGTGCTGATAGGGAGGCGATTGGCGGGGAGTGAGTAGGTGAGGAGTCGGTTCTTTGTTAGGTTTAGTTACCTGCCGGCGCAAGCAAGGGAGGCGAGTTCAGCTAGTGCACTCTGTTTAGCCGGATTAAGGTACGTCATTTGTGTGTCCTCTTGCATTGGTTTTGATATTTAAAATTTTGCAATGCGCAGATTGCTAACATAGAGGGGTCAGGGTTTTGTAGAGTTTTGGTGGGCTGCATTTGATTTAATTTCCAGAGTTAGGGTTGTAGCATTTGTAGAGGTAGTAAGACATTTAACTTCGGATTTAGATCGTACAATTGGTTTTCTCTTCTTTGGGTTTGCATACTTTGGCATTGCAGCTGTCAATTTGCGGAGCACAATCTTGTTGCATAGTTTACATCTTCATAATATTGTTTTGTGGCTGTGGTAGGTGGGATTATCTATCTACAGTGGTACTTCGATTTTTACAGTGCTTACAAGTTTGTACTACAGGTACTCGCCTTATCTTTTCCTTCAGAGGTTAGGTTTTAGCATATTACTATCATGCGTTATTCTTTCTATCGTAGTTCAGACTCCGTAATTCTAGACCGAGAACGCACTCTTCTTATGTTTTAGGTTTAGAAGGGGAAATGGAGTGTGCGGTGTGTACTGATTAGGATAAACTGTACTAATATTGATAAAAATGTACTGTGGGTCAGGGAATATGGCAAGAACCAGGGGGAAGGGCGGCAATTCCGGATCAAGGGGGCGTGGGACGGAGACGTCCGCACTTACAGATCTGGCATTGGCGGCCCAAAACCAGAGGAGAAGTGGGGACGGTCTGGAAGATGAGAGCATGGAAGGAGACACTGGGGAAGAGAATAATGACGGAGGAGAGGAGGAAGCGGAGGATACGGACAGCAAAGAGGAGGATGGAGAGGAGGAGGAGGAGGACGAGAAGGACGAGGAGGACGAAGAGGAGGATGGGGAGGAGGAGGAGGAGCAGGGGGGGGGAAGAAGATGCGCATGTAGAGGAAGACGACGGAGATGATGACGAAGAAGAAACTGATTCAGAAGACAGTGATGGTTTGAGGGATAGTGAGGAGCTACCGAAGCTATCAGACCCACCGCCGTTGCTGAATCGGACATTCTTCACAGAGAAGTACGGATTTGAGGAGAAATGAGCTGATCCCATGAAGCTTACAAGATGGAAGGGAGAACCATTCGATGATGAGAAGTGTGTGGCCCTTTTTGGCGAGCCAGTTGGTAAGGAAGGGCGAAATGGGTACTGTTGGAAATCCATAAATAAGAAACGAATAAGGAAGATGGTTCAGGAGCTCATGGCGGCTCTCTATCAACGGAAAGCTGTGCCTCACTTGCTCCCCCACAAGATGGCTAGGGGGATTGTCTTAGAGGAGGAGAACGAGAAGGTGAATTGGGCCGCCTACGGTGCAGCAACAAATCTAGCTCAGCGTAAGACACATGCTCGTAACGTCGTCAAGCTTGTAAAGGCAAAGGAGAGAACTGCAACTCAACGAGGCGCGTGGCGAAAGATTCCAGTGGATCCTCGAGAGCTTCACTCAGAGGTATGCGAAGGGAGGGGTAGCTCAGTGGGCGGAAAGATTACAGATGGAGATGACAGCGGCTCCCGGCTAGAGTACGTGGAGAAATTATTGGCGGTGGAGAACATGGAGCTTGAGGCAAGGATTGAGGGTGAACGGGTGGCTACTCGGACCAAAGAGAAACAGGTTAAAAAAATTGAGCACAATGCAGGGGTGGTTCGTATCTTGAAGAAGAGGCTGAAGACGTACGAGAAGGATTTAGCGGGAGCTAGGTCTAAGGGAACAATGGATTCGTCGGCGCTTTTGGCCTTGGAGGAGAAAGTAAAAGCATGTTCTGAGTTAGTATAAAGCGAGCAAAACACTGCGAAGAGTATACAGAAGACTGTTTCTGAACTGGAGGAGAGTCTCCCAATTCAGAGCGAATCAGTGGCACTGAAGCGGATGCAGGTCGAGGCTCTTCAAGCGGAGCATGCACACCTTGGACGTGGAAGTGCTGGCTTGCATATGAGACCACTGCCCTTGGTGTACTCAGTAGGGGAAGGAGGCAATACTGGAGGACCCATTGGCATAGGCGGTTGCACTCTTTGTGGATTTGATTTTCCCCATTCACAGATCATTGTCTCTAGTTGTAGGCACGTCTACCACCCACGGTGTGCATTGGTAGTATTTACCTGTGGCTCAGAATGTTATGCTCCAGACTGTAAACAGGTTCAGCCCATCGAATGGATCATGAGTTTTGGATGGAGAGGTGTGCATGGTTGGGGACGTCTTGGCGGTGGAGGTGATGAGTGGATCAAGATGCGCACGGAGTGTGCATCTACTACTACTGCAGACTTAGCAGCTAGAAGTGAAGCCGCTGGAGCATATCTTAAGGCCATGCAATTCATAGAAGGTATTGTTGTACACAATATACCTTTTTGTACATCTATGATTTCTATCATTTTTTGTGTACAAGGCTTCTAAGGACGTGTCACTAGGAATAGTTGTATTGTAAAGTTTGTAGTGTCGGAGGTATTGTTTGCATATTCATATTCTTTATTTTTATGATTTGTACCAAGTCAGTTGAAATTGCGTACTCTGTAATGCGGTGTGGTCAGAGCTAGTACCTTGGCGTTTTTGTATACGTACATGATGTTATATGTTTGTACATAGAATTACATAGTTTATTGTATAGTTGGTACTGTCGTATAGTTTGTATGTTCAATGCACTTGTTTCGTGAAGTTGTGATATGTCCATGTTTCCGGTTGGACTGTTTGTACTTCGAATTGTATTGAGCTTGTGTCCGTCCATTCACTTGTACTCATTGCACCTCTTGATCATATCTAAGTATTGTTTTACCTTTGTTTGTACTGTTCACTAGTGTTACTAGAATACTGTGCTCTATTTTGTACAGCTCATTTTTACTATGTGTACAAAGTTGTACACTGTTTATAGCCATGTCCAGATTATTTGTACATTGTTTGTACATTTTAGACTCCAGTCCAAACCATAATATACTATGTGTTACTTGACATTGCATAGAGCATGGCACCGAATGTGGAGGAAGCGACGATGAGGAGCTCATCGACACTGACATGCGAGGAAGGGATTCACCAACGACTGTTGGATTTATGGAAGACCAAGTTCTTAGCACAGTCGAAGAGGTAGGGGTACAAGCTGAAGTTCACGAAGCAATTGAGAACACCATTGCAGGCGGACGAGAAGATGAGAGTGCTGCGTTGGGGCCCGGGGGACAAGATATTTCGGAGGGTGATACACTACTAATATCCATTCCGGGTGAGGGGGTCGGGACGGGAACAATTACAGATGTAATTGGAAACACCATTGCAGGCGGAGGAGAAGATGAGGGAGGTGTCTTCGGGCCTGGGAGACATGAATTCACGGAGGGTGATACTTTAGTGATACCCACTGTGGGTGAGGGGGGTGGGGACGGAAGAATTACAGATGTAATTGAGAACACCATTGCAGTCGGAGGAGAAGATGATGGAGGTCTGTTGGGGCCAGGGGGACAAGAGGCAGCGCAGGGTGATACACCTGTGATATCCACTGCGGATGTGGGGGGTGGAGAGGGAACAATTACAAGATAGGAGCAAGAGGCAGGGGTAGTTGAAATCATCATGGAGGAGCATGGAGCAACCGGAGGAACATTACAACAGCCAATTACATCATCAGGGTATGTACATGCAACTTTGCCAAATATTATTCCCATTTCATATCATCTCATGTGAAATGTAAAGCTGATTAGTGTACTCAGTGAGTACTTAGTGTACCAATTCCGTTCTCTGTGTATTAGTTTTGTTACTAATGTCTCGAGTTATAGGGGCGGCAATCCCAGCGGCGAAGATTGTAGAGGAATGCCTGATGCCGGAGAACCTGAAGTATCCGATACTCAGGCCAAAGTTCGTTGTAAGAATAAGGCAGATTCAAGACAAAGAAAGCGGAATGTCGGGGAAGCCCCACTCCGAATTCAGCCGACAAGGGGTGTAAGTTCGGAGAAGGAAGGAGGGACAGTTACAGTTAAAAAAAAAGCGAACTGGTAGACAGCAGAATGATCAAGAACAAGATGTAGACCAGGCCGAGGGCTCAGTTATAGCTAAAACAAAGAAGCGAAAGGGTAGGGAGCAGAAAGACCAAGACGAAGGTGCAAAGCAGGCCGAGGGCACAGGCTCGAGGAAGAAACGCAGGGTTCTCAAAAATCAGACTGAGCGGGCGAACCTTGGTGATCAGCAGAAGGGCGATTCTCTTGAAGACGACGCGGACATTCAAGAGGAGCGGGTTGGAGTAGGCGAGAAACAGGGAAAGCGCGACAACAAGAAGAAGAAGCATTCAAAGCCAAAAGTGAGCAAAGGAGGACCGATCCTCAATCGCCTGTTGATGCCCGCAGCCCCCTGAGTGTCGCAGCGATTTCCTAGTTGGTTGAGGAGGTCGTTGCAACCGGACCAGTTTTGATTTTTTGATTTACAGTTGTAGCTTATCCAATACTAGATTCTGAATTAGGGCTTACACAATTTTGAGGTTGCGTTCCTGTCCATAGGAACATTTGTGGTATGATGCACGCGACTTGTCCAATGGATTAGAACGCATTCCAGTCTCGGTGTGGGTGCCAGGTAAGGAACTTCATGCTTTAGAGGAATTCACGTACATTCCTCACTCCAGAGCATCCACACTTGCATCTATCCACTTGAGTAAGATGAAATTGGTTTTCCCGGAGTCTTGCACTGGTTGCAAAAATGGCTGTCTTGGGAGAGGATGCACCTGTGGGCTACAAAACCTTGTCCACTCAGCATATACAACACGAGATCGGCTACGTAGTTCTCTCCTGTACCAACCTGTAAGTATTGTCTAATTCAAATGGATAAGTCTATTTTACGACCAACATTGCAAGGAATCAAGGTTTCCTACTTTCTGTTGGTTTGACATTATCTTCTTTGTACGCAATTGTTCTTTGTGAACAGCTCTGTGTACCAATTTGTTATTTCTGTGTTGTTCTTTAGTACGAACTTCTACTATGTGTACTGATTGGTTTCTTGGTCCACTATTTTGTGGTCTTGGTCAGGGTTTGATGGAGGAGACTGTATTCTGTGGATTAACGTGTTCACCCAAGGAAGGTTCTTCATGCCCTGGTCATACCAACAGTGTTTTTCTTCAAGAATGCAATGATGGCTGCAGCTGCAAGTAGTCGTGTGGCAAAAGAGTAGTCCAGCGGGGGTTATCCATTCCCCTTCAAGTGTTTTGGACTGGTTCGAAGGGGTGGGGACTGCGAGCAACTAGCCCCATTCAGAAAGGGAGTTTTGTGTTTGAATATGCAGGGGAGATTGTTACAAATGCGGAGCTCATGCAACGGAGGATTACTACGAAGCTAGGGAAATCGGAGGCATTTACACTAGCACTAGATGCTGATTGGAAATCTGAGCAAGTAGTAAACGATGATGTGGCGTTGTGCATAGACGGCATAAATCTCTCTAATGTCTCAAGATTTGTAAACCACAGGTATGAGTATTTTCTGTGCACTGGATCCCTTGTAAATTTGTCTGATTGTGGGTATAGCACTACTGAGGATTCATGCATGTAGTTGGTTTCTTTCTCCATTTCTCACTACATGTGGTTGTTTGTTGATGAGATGTGAGGACGCCAACCTTATTGACGTGCCAGTGAGAGTCAGCAGCAACCATGGTGGAGTGTACCATGTTGCCTACTTCGCACGATTTAATATTCCAGCATTTGAAGAACTAACCTGGGACTATGGTTGTAGTTTTCAGAGACCAGAAGTGAATGCTGTTGATGCCGTTTTTCCTTTCCATTGTAAGTGTGGTAGCACTCACTGCCGTGACATTGTAACCGAAGAACCCCTTATTCTTCTTGTAGTCGATCTTCTTGCTAACTCTATGAAATGATACTACAGAGGTCTGATTCGCCGCATGTAGTCCCGGGTCACACAGTCTGTTCTTCCTAAGCGTGGACCACAGTCCGTTTCTTCTAAATCCACATTAACCAAACATTCATGCCCTTCAGAAAGACTGGCAGCTTCCGCTATTTCTATACAAATCTTGTACTATATGTACAGAAATTGTACATTTTATTACTATATTATACATTCTGTATCATTTCTGTCCATTGCTAACTTCTATCAGACTTAAATGAAAATTGCAAGTCTCTTTGTTCACAATGCCTAATGTTATTTTCTTCTTCATCTACTTAGCACATTGGATAGAAATTTATAAGTGCCTTAAATGAGATGAGAGTCCAAGCATCAGATATGAAGAGTCCATATTATTAGTCTTTGAAATTCAAATATAAAATATAAACTACAAAGCAAAGCTCTCTCACAGTGTTTGCATTGTGATGTCTCAATTTTTGAAGTCGGTTCACATAGGGAAATATATGGATGCATAATTCAAGCAGTATAATCAAATTAAATACAAGATTGCCATCAAATAGAAATTGTTGTTCAAAATTTTCCATTAAGTTGATCCTTAAAGTACAATGCAGACATGAAAGCTCCCTCAAAGAGAATCTGCTACAATAGTAATGGAAATTTTTAATTGTGGTCTATCGATGTTTTGGTGAGACCCAAATGTACGGTCTTGGAACCACCTTTTCTCCTGGCTACAACCAGAGAGTGTGATTCCTAGTATCACTAAGCAAGAACCTCAAATGATTAAGTTCACAACAACTTAATTCGCCTAGTGACGCCGTCTCCAATCTTTCATTGCCGATTGGTTTGCAAAGGCCCAAGAATTCTTAAAGATGTTCCAGTTCACGTTAAATCGAAACGACTGATATTCATCTTTCGGAATCGAGTGGCACTCTGTATATGAATCATAGTCCCACTTTGCCAACCTCAAGCAAGCGTATTCAGGACTATTATCAATTTCTCTTATCCAAAGTGAAGAAACTGCACGAGCATTCTCATTGTCTTGAAATGTAATTGTTGCTGGTGGAGTATAAGATGGAGAACAAGCCACTTGATCCCACGGGTCGTTTCTATTTGACGTACGGTTGAGTAGATTTTGTAAAATGGTCTCACAAGCAACAACCTCCAACGAATTGGACATCCTCTTCAAATTTCTTTAAGTTATATTAAAGATTACTTACTTTTCCCTAAACCATGGTAGCAAAGTCATTTACTTGTAATTCTGAAATGCTTTCAAGTATTTTTTGTATTAAAAGAATAATTATAATATAGATATTGAAATCCGAGTAAACAGTTTTCTCAAGCTTCAAAGGTATATACCAATATAATATAAATAAGTGTTTTTAATTTTTTTATTAAAACAAAGTAAAAAAGTACAGTGAAGGAACCTGCTCTTCAATTCGAGTCTCCTGAAATATAATGAGCCAGTTTGTTTTAGTTACAAACTACAACAGCGCATGCAACACAGTTTCCCAAATGCCGCATACTGGATTCAATGTGTCTCTCTTTCGCACAAGTTCATCGCACTGCACTCCTGTTATTTCAATTTTCGCACTTCACTCAAACTATCTTAGATTTTTGCGAGACTCGAATTTTGATGTCTGGTATTTTGGTTTTGAAGTCAATCAAGTTCGATTGAACAGAGTCTTGTCTCTTCCCAAGCAGTGCAACGGTCCATTAATGTACAAATGGTGTACTACTTGTACTCAGAGTGTACAGTGTATTCAGATATTGTACATGATGTATATTATTCTCACACACTGTGAACTTCAAATGTTGTGCTCGATTGTTGTAATTACCCCATAATTATTGGGATTAGTCTCCCGATCTTATATTTAAGGGGTGTTTGATCAGGATTAAGAGTAAAGGGTTTGGGATAACACTAGAGTCCATCATGTTTCAACAGTACATGGGAACTGATGGGCTCGTTCCATAGGGCTTTAAAAGAAGTGGTTCACTTCGGAGCAATGGAGGTGTTCCCCAAACCCATTGACACCCCCACCACCTTTTCGACCCTTAAACAACAGTTTATTACATCATCAGGGTATGGTCATGCAACTTTGCCAAATATTATTCCCATTTCATATCATCTCATGTGAAATGTAAAGCTGAATAGTGTACTCAATGAGTACTTAGTGTACTAATTCTGTTCTCAGTGTACTAGTTTTGTTAATAATGTCTCGAGTTATAGGGGTGGCAATCCCAGCGGCGAAGAACGTAGAGGTATACTGCATACTTCAACAATGACCAGGTATACAGAAAATGCAATTCTTTAATTTTTAAATACATAAAGTTGTACAAGAAATGTTCTAAAATTCTATCTACAGGCTGCTTACTAAAACCACAAGAAGCTAACATTCCATTGCATTCTCTAGATTGTCCATCTCTTCCTCACACATCCCTTCATAGAAGTCATTCCACATAGCTTGGATCTCGACTTCTGTCCATTTAAGACTACTTCTACACTTGCACTTCTTCCTCCTATGCTCCTTCCTCTTAACTTTTGTACAATTTAAACAACAATAGAAAACATAAAATAAAAGCATAAGAATGCATCCTATGACTAGAAAACCCACGTAGGAACCTTCTTCTTCGAAGTCTGCTGAACCCAAAGTATGGTCCATCGAGTCACTGCAAAATATAGTCACTGAAAGTTAGTATTCTATATTGTTATTAGTACTGACTGAACAAATTTTATAGTTGAAGGTACATTGTGTACAAAAGAGTACATAATCTCTGTACAAAGAACTGTACGACCTGGTCGCCACAAACTTCTGTTCAGTTATTTTTAGAGTAGTACAATACTATTTACGTAGCTCAAGTACAAATGTACCCTAGTATTACATCCACTCTCAGTGTAGTACAAACAACTCTAAGTGTAGTACAAAGAGCAGTAAGTGCAGTACAAACATCCCTAGTTGCTCAACTCCTATCACACTTCATACAGTTTGCACTGAAGATACCAAAGAGTGTTACTACAAACAATGTTCTTGCTTACCTCTTTTTCCACTCACTGCATACAAACCCATTTCTCTTAGTACATATGGTACAAACAGTACAATAAGTACAAGTACTCTGTAATAGCGACTACAAAAATTCATGTTGTAGAAGGGGATCTAGCAACTTACAAAATGGTTGTACAGGTAGTACTTCTTGATAAGATCGAAGTATGAACTCTACTCCTGCCACTGTACACAGAGTAAGCACCACCAAAAATGTTGAATACACTTGTACAAATCCAAGTACAGGCATCGCTCCGAATAGTATCGTCACTCCAACAAACTACTATTGCAAGGGAATATAGTACCAACAATATACTAGAAAGTAGCAAACACTCACAATCCAAAGTCGTCCATTACAATCTGTACTACAGAGTACACTCTCAGACTATGCAGAATTGAAGTTCAATAAATTCCAATACAACTAATACAAGGGATAGAAGAGGCTCTTACGATGGCATGTGTAGCTGACCCCAGTTCCCTAAGTGCGCCTCTTCCACAAAACGGACCAGAGCAAAATCTCAGCGCTTCCAGTATGCTCTCATATCGTCCTTGCAATGAACCCACTTGAAAAAACTGGATAGAAACATCGCATTTGCAAACTACCCGTCAGTACCCAAACGTAGACACAAGTGTACATTATGTACAAAACAGTACATAGTTGAGAAGTTGAAGGCTTCTTCTATTCCTGCGAGATATTGCGAGAAATTTTGGAAGCAAATCTGAAAGTAAACTAATAAACAATGGAGAATACCAACATTCATGTCCTCTGACGATTAGCCGACTCACAACTGGTGGTAGGATAGTGATGGAGGGATTCTACCTCTTCCACACCCGCTCGCCCAAACAATGCCGCACTGCTTCTAACAACCCGACTTGGAGAGCTCTCTACAGTGTTGCAAACTCCTAGATAGAATGCAATGTTTCCCTGCTTTGACTCTGGAGTTTCTGAGACATAGCCGTCTGTTGTGGTAAGCAAGGAATTAAACTCGGTGATTACATCGGCATGAGAAGTATGTCGACTATACAACGGAAAGCACAAGGTGATGAGCTTCTGAACATGTTTAGAGTTAGGGAATTTCCGCTTGGTCATGGCCACAAAGAATTCCAAGCAGACACTACGAGATAGACTTCAAGTTAAGAACGGGAGACAACGAGAAACATGAGGCAACATGCAAAGGAAAGCAAAGAAAAGCGGTTGCAACTCTCACCTCTCAACATCCACACCACTCAGACACAGTCTCTCAACATCCAACAAAGGAACTGCATGAACATGCACGACCAGACGAGCGGAGTCCCTAGGCTGCGACCTCACAACACGGCAACTCCCGAGGCTGCGACCTCACAACACGGCAACTCCCGAGGCTGCGACTTCACTGCGTACCCGCACCACTCCCATCCTCCCCCGCCCTCAACCGCCACCTGCCCAAACCCGTCACAATATACTGAATTCATAGATATTAGCTCTGAAATGTAAGGAGGGGCTAGACGGTGACGGTGACGGAGTGTATTACGAGGTCGGACAAATAGCGGCCATGCATGTCTCTGCATAAAGAATAATAGTTAAGCACGTATATTATCTGATTATATATGATACATTGTAAATGTATTAGTCCAAATTTTATCATTTTTCATGTGTCAAATCTTTTAAATACAAGTATTAAGAAAGATCAAAATCTTAATTAGATATAATTGATAATGTATAACTTAGAAACATAGGGAATAGAATTAAGGGAATATAGTATTGAAGTAATCGTTCTTCAATTAATTGATTTTGGATGCTTGTTTAGGATAATGTGCATTTTTTAATTATATGTTGAACACTTAAATATTGGAGACATAGTTCATATTGACTGATATCAAAATATAGTAATGCATATTTATTTATAATATGTATAAAATATTCGCAATAGCCATTTTTGTTGAAAATATGCATATGCATAAACAACAAACTAATTAGTATAAATAATTAATAACATTATTTGTGCAATGGGAGAACACAAGACCTTTTAAAGAACATGGAAATTAAAAATATTACTTCCACTCTCCAATAATCAAGTATACAATCCTATGATTCCTTGAATGAATTTTACCATTAGAACATATTAAGAAGACAGCAAAAGGGTAATATACAACTTAATAATAATGTTCTAGTCATTTTTAAATTCATATTAGTTATAGATCTTATAACTTAGATGATGACACCCAAAACCATAAACCCTAGAAACCCTAAGAAATCCCCACATACCCTAAAGATTCCCACCGTACCCTAAATATTCCCACCTGATCCTAAATATTTCGTCCACCTGTCATTCTACAAGACCCCAATTTGTCTCCATTGAGAATCACTTTGTCTACTGGGAACATATGGCTAAAAATATGCGATGTTACAAATTATTGTCGCCCACGAGGCTTGTATTTGGCACATATAGAAACTGAACGATGAATATATCAGTCAGTGGTCGAGTTACAAGGCATCTGTCAGATGTGGCAGTCACTGAGAACATTCTAAGTTGAGCGTGAATATGATCCCTCCATCTGGAATCCTATGTCATCAACCTGAATGCCGTTGCTACGCCTTCTGAGATGATTCGCAAAGTACCGTTTGAGACCATTATGTATGGGCAAGCTCATTTGAATACAATTTCAGTACTTATAGTACTATTGTGTACAAATAAGTATTGATTTGTACTTTGTTGATGTGACCAATGGACCTTGCTTGAGAAGATCCTTTCTTCAATGAACCGACGAGTGTTTTGCTTTCTTTAGAACTGCGTCGTGGACTCAACGAGTGTAATTATTCACACGTACGAATTGCATAAGAAGATGTGCATAGGCTCTGAATGCTTTATGTTTATCATCAAATTTTCCTCCATTACTTCAAAGGAAGTGCACAAAGGCATGACATAATTGGGAATAAAACCATTAGGATACCATGTACTTATTTTACAAGTAGTCCCTACTCTTTGTGTTACCTAAACCTCTCTAATCCAGCTCGAATGGTGGCAAGACTGTCCTCAGTCATGTTGTAGGTGACCTCCCCCCCTTTGCGTCTACGTGGCTTTGGAACCATAGCAAATTTGCCATGCACCACAAGATGTGCGTCAATATGTGCTAGTTGGGAGTTGCTGAGGAATACGTAGCCATTGTTCCACTTCTGATAGTAAATGCCACGTATGACGAGGTCACCAACTTCAAACTCTAGACCCCATGGGCATTTGAACCCAACATCCACCTCATATTTTGCCCTACTGCATTGGAGAACATAAAATTCTACTCCTTTATTGTTGCCCTCCATCGCTGGGACAACGAAGTTATCACCCGGCCGAATCAGGTCGCCAAATCCTTCGCCTTCTACAGCCTCCTCCCAGTCCTTGTCAGCTGATACATCGTGGTCCATCATTTGCTCTTGCACTCCTTGAAGATCGTGAGGTTTTAGTTTCACAAGTTCCCAGTCTTCAACATGGGACGTATTCACGCAATTTGTAGAGTCCCCGTCTAGACAGAATGCACAAAAGCATGACAATCTCCGAACAAAAAGTTGCGTTGGGTCAGCAACAGCAAATGAGTACACTGAATGTAATGCCTGGGAACCTTTCACAGTCTCACATTCATAGCTACGTTGCCTCATACAGTCCTTGGGAATTTCCCAGAAATACCGGTTGACCTCCTTGATGCCCGTCTTTTCGAAGTTGGTATCCACTCGACCGGCCATTCTATCGTTTAGGAAGCACACTGCATCATGTGCATTCTGCATCCTCCTCCAAGTGTTCTGTAGCTGGGACTGCCGAAGAGCACGCTTCACCACAGCGCCTGCACCGTCCCACTCCCCTTTCCCATGTCCCGTTCCAAAAAAGGGCTAGTTCAAAGTGCAACCGTTCGTGAGTCCAGGGTATCTCGCCACAAAATACAGTGCTCGGGCACCCTTGAACTGGCCCGCACAACCGTTAGACCACACTACATGGTGCTTTGGGGAAATGCCTAGAAGGAGGTGCATAATCAGTAATCTTTATAAGCCAGCAATATATGAAATTGGCGTACGTGTGTATAATGATGGTTCAAAGTTTACCTTAAAGTACAGTGTGTGCACAAGGTTCCCAATTTTGTACGAAAGGGTACTAATAATACAAACACTGAACTATCTACTACCCAGTATACAATGTGTAATGGAGCTGTAATGGTACTATTAAATAAGATAAGCAACACGTTGTTAAAACATGATATGTACGTAGTTTAAATAAGCTATGCACTAACTATACAGATCAAATTGATAATAGAATTAAAAGTACCCAACACACCTTGAGACTCTAGCCATTGCCAATGCTGCATCATGCAGTGCTAGACGAAGAGGGAATTTTGTTGTTCATCATCTGTTATGTAGAAATGGGAGTCCTTCACAAGTTCCCCATCTGGTATAATCCGGTAAGTAATGTGTACAAGGATACTGATTTGCGTTGAGCACTAGTACATGCTCTGGATCTGGTTCTGAATCTCAAAGGTATAGTTCTCCGCAAAATCAATATGTGATAGAATTACGTCTTTGCCCATACATTGCATCGACCGCCTGCAATGGTCGTCGTGCCACCTTGCAATGAAGTTATGCCTCAGAAACTGGGGCAGTTTAGACTTGAAGTAACTAAGAAAAATTGTTGGGGCTCACGCGAGTCTCCTCTGTCCACCATTTCAATACAAGCTCCTTCACCGCGTTAGGCACACCGGGTCTCTTCTTACGTTTTGCAAGAGCAAAAGGTGTCCCAGCCAGACGCACAGTACGTCGGCGGCTTATAGCAACCCTCAAATTCCTAGGATGAACCTTCAAAACCCTGGACAAAGCCTTGGCATTTGTCACCGTTGAAGATACGGCCGCATCAAGAAGAACAGGCTTCCTAGCGAGCATATCTGCCGAATGAGACCCCTTCACAATGTTCAACTCATGCTGGTAATTCTTTAGAAATTCAAACTGAACCTTTGCATCTTCCACACAAGGATAGTACTCAGGAAGAAACGGAGAAACACATTCGTCCTGCTGAAAAAGCTCCATGATCTTCAAACGAGACAGGGCATCGGGACAACCTTGCATCTGACTCATGAAGAAATTCACGGTCTCAGACACTTCACGCAGTAGTTCTCAAGAAGACAGCTCATTGCCCTCCCCAGGTTCCTCCTCGGCAGTGGCAAGCAACCTAGCCTCCCTTTCTCTCTCCCTCTGCAACTCTCTACGTTTACGTTGTCTCTCTGCCTCCCCCTCTCTTAGACCTTCCCTCATCGCATTATAATCCTCAGCCCTTGCAGAGGGCCCCTTCCTCTTCACTCCTGCACGTCGCTCTGCACCTCTTGCATTCCCCATTGCCTAAGAAAAGAACAATCTAAGCCCAAGAAATTCAGAAACGCTACATGCACAAATAATATGCAACAACAATTAAAATTCCCTCAACAGCTATGATGGGTCAGCGTGGACACCATCGCCGAGGCGCGGGAATAAACAGGAGCAAGCTGCAGGCTGCCCTCTCCCCTCTGGGACACCATCAACCTCAGCAGAAGCGACAAATAGGAATTTGCACGATAGAAAAGTGCCTCGCGATGCCGCCAGAATAGACGGAGTACTGTTCCTTGGACATTTTGTACTAAGTGTACACGATGTACACGATGGTACTCAGAGGCCCGAGAGCGACCCTAGCGTATTCTCACCTAGCGAGAGCGAGAGGAAGAGCTAGTTAGAAGGCTTCGAGAGATGTACATGCAGTCGGAGGATGGGAGTGTGGACTTAGATGCAAATTTATCATCGTGTTCTATAGAACTGTCCCTAGCAAGTTTGGTTACGTCTATGTCTCTGTCCTTGAGATCTCAGCGTCCTGCAAAGCCAAGCCCAAAACCACAGTATGTTGATCTCTCCTGTAGCTATTGTACATCAAGTTCATCTGTCTCAGAAAAAGAAAAGATAGAGGATCCCAGAGGTAGTGAGTGTGAAGTTTCCTCAAATTCAAATCCTTCCTTCAATCTGATAGGGCATGCTGTTGATGAGGGTCTAGATTCAAATTGTAGGGACAGCCACAAGCAATTTACAAACATGAGTAGCGATAGGATTGTCAAATTTGCTGAGGGGAACACTGTCGCTAAGGGAAAGGCTAAAAGCAGTAGAGATGATAAACCAACAACCAAAGTGCCGTTGAAGAAGGAAAATCCGAAGGAGAGCAAGCCAATGCGGCATATCTTGTCAGAGGATTGGGAGGAGGATGATCCACCATACCAAGGGCCAGAGCGAGAGGAAGAGCTAGTTAGAAGGCTTCGAGAGATGAAGCAAACTCCTCCACCTGGTCCATTTTGCATGGAGGATCTCACGTGGGAACCTATTCGAACCCAAGGCGGAGGCTGTCATTACATATACGAGGTTGGAGCCATCCCTTGGAAGAGACTTTCAGACTTTAGAGAGGGCGAGGGACAGGACAAATTGTATCTTTGTAGTTTCAACAAGGAGACAGTGTCAAAGAATAGGCCTGGAAGTTTGGTACTACCAAGGGCTAACAGTGCTGCCAAAGTTATTAAGTTAGTTCCTTCTTGTCCTTAATCTGCTCGTTCGTTATTTTCTGTTGTAGTGTATCATCTGTATACTATGTGGCGTGTATAGGAATTAGGGAACCAAGTGTAGTGCATTTATTGTATACGTTCAACTCAGGGTAGGCTATGTTCTTTCCATGTAGTGCATGTACATTTATCGGGATTGTATTTGATTGAACTCGAGCAGGTTCAGCTCTAAATTTGGACCTGAAGATAATTAACATATCTACATTAAGGACCTGAAGGGCCTTCTTCAAGCAGAACAGCAAAAGAGGAAGAGAAGGGTCACTATTGCAGTAGAGAAGAAGCGCAAAGGGAAGACGGTTATCCCGGATTTCAATGTAATGTGTACTGATAGGAGTAGAGGACAGAAGAATCCACGCATAGGTCAAAAGGCTGCTGGCATGTCCAGGAAGCGAGGATGCCAACGGCATTTCCTCGCAAAGCAGAACTACATGGACACTACGTTGTGTCAGTTAGTGTACAAGGTTACTGAGCACGTAAATGTGCATGGTGAACTGTGCCACGGTGTGTCGGTGGCTGGATTCAAGCACTCCATAGGGACTTTGTTGTCGGAGAATATGAAGAACAAGCTTGGCTGTATGTTAGACATGGGCTTGACTTCTACACAGGTTATGATCCAACACAAGGCATGGGTGATGGAGATGGCGCTGACAAACGCCCTACTGAGTAGAGATATGTTTGTCCAGGCGCACGATGTGTGGAACATAGCAAACAAGCGTGCACAAGAGACTTGGATGAAGCACAAGAACAAAACCGTCAGTATCAGGCTTTGGAAGGACGAGAACATCAAGGAGGTATTCTTCTACCAAGAACACGGTCTATTGGATGTAAACAACAAGGAACCGGAGGATTCCCCCTTCACACTCGGATTTCAGACAGTTTGGCAGAAGACTATGCTTGTGAAATTTGGCCATCAAAGAGCTATTTCCATGGACGCCACATTTGGTACAAGTCACTCCCGGGTAAGCATTGTTTGACATTACTTGAGTATAGAAAAATGTTAGTTGATATGCATGTAGTGCAAGTAGGCTCAGTGAGTACTCAATGTGACTTATGCCTAAATAGTGGTCTGATAACAAGCTTTGTGAGCGTTTTGACCTCATGCGGTATCCATTGTATACCGTTATGGTGTTTAACAAGTGGCGGAATGGAGTACCTGTTGCTTATTTCATTGTATCGAGTTCCAGCGAAAACGCATTGAAACTAGTGCTAGAGGCGCTGAAGGAGACAACTTTGGCTGTCAAACCTGATTGGGAGCCCTCGTCAATGATTGTCGACAATGCTCAAGCCGAGTTGAACGTCCTAGAGTAAGTGGTATTACATTTCTTTTTAATTCAGTTAGCATAAAAGGATTAGTACTTATTCAAGCATCAATTGTACTTCATAATTCTCACATCCATGTTGCACTACAGCCAGTTATGGCCGAGGTTCAAGATCCTACTCTGTTTTTGGCATGTTAAGAAGGCATGGGCACAAAATGCGAAGAGCAAGATAAGTCGGATAGAAAATAGGGCGACTATGTTGAAGGATGTTGGAGAGGTATTGTATGCAAGGGGTATGTTGTTGGAACAGATCTTGTGGCATGGGCTAACAAAGAGCTCGACAAGATAAAGGAGAGACGCCCTTGGGGTGCCAAGTTCATGAAGTACATCGACAAGGACTGGAGAAAGAAGATTGGGATGTGGTGTGCAGGAAACCGGAATGTCCCTCACGCTCGACAGAACACAAATGCAGGAATTGAGCCTTTTCATGCTAATCTGAAGAGAATTCTCTTACTGGAGAAGTAAAGATTTGCTGGGCGTCGATTGGATTGGTTAGCAGATGATCTGAAGAATAAGGTCATGGGACACAATTGGTATGCGAGAGCCTTGAAAGAGTTCGGATTTATTCGCAATTTCTTACAGGAGTTTCTCATTGCCAATGCAATCCTCCTTGCATATGGGATCCCTGACTCATATATTTTCTTGAATCCAGAGGGGGAAGACATTGCGCTAGTAGTTTCTGTTGCTAATTATCCCAAAGTTTGGAGAGTATACGGAACCGACACTGAGTGGGCACAATGTGACTGTTTTATTGGTCAACAGAACACTATGTGCAAGCATGTTATGAGGTTTTTCTTATGAAGCATCCTGATATTGATGAAGGACTGATTATTAGGGAAGCCGAGACAAGGTGTGGGATAGAGATGACGATTCCGATGGTGGACGCGTTTGGATTGCAAAGGGACGACTTTGAGGGTGCCAAGGAGGACTTGTCTGGCCTCCCGAAGGATGCAAAGTACCAAATAGAGGCTTCTCAGGGAAGCCTGAGAACAACGCAGGACTTGGAACGGAGTCCAATTGAATTGTTCTACGGAATGTATCTCATCTACAGGAGTACAACTCTAAAGATATTCTGGAGAAATGCTTTGGTACTGAAGAAAATCCCATTGACCTTAACCCCGTTCCCTTGCCACACAATCAGAAACCTAAACAAGACAGCCCCGTGGAGTTGATAAAGGATCTCCTTGGCACAGCAGGTAAGCACACTAAGATTGGCCACCACCTGGTAGCTGATTTGAAGAAGATACGTAGGAAGTACAGGAAGATGATAGCACATGGAATTGCATGCAACGAGTTGAAGGACACTACCCCAAAATTTCCCTTGCGGGAAGGTGATTGGTCATTAAAAAGGAAATTGGGTAGAGTAGAAGTACCTAAGGCTGGTAAGCGTCGCAAAAGTTAGAAGGTAGACCTCAATGACTATAAGCTAGACTCTTGTAGTGCAATACAATGTAGTGCAAATGATATATTATACTATATAAAACTACATGGAATTTACTATGACCGAGACATAGAGTCGAGTGAAGCACTATTATGGTCTTCCATGCTCAGATGGTCACATGTTTAATTTCAAAAGATTAGTTATGTAATCCATGTACTGCAAATAAGATTGTAACGGTAATGTATTACATGTAGTGCATATATAAGTGTATTTGGTGATGAAACCAGCACATGTAGTGGTGCTTTTTAATTAGGCGATGGGTAATGCTGGCACACAATCACGATGAATTTGAATTCTGTCGCAATACACAAAGGAACTACATATATAAGCTATTTTTAATCATACTTAGTCATCTATTGGAAAGACCCTTTCTGTACTATGTCCTTTTCTAGCAGCTCTATGGTTGGACTTTTGACTTACAAGACCTAGTTCCTTGACTACGAGATGTTCTGTGCTTGAATCCATTGATGCTCCTCTATTGACCTCGGTACTAATCCGGCACGACATTCCGTCTACAGCACTTGAGACCATCGCCTTGGTAATTGCGTTCTTCAACTTCTGTTTCATGTCCAACACATCCCGAATGTCAAATACATCGGACATCTGCATCAACATAAAGCCATGATGTAAGTTTAAATACACGGTGTGTTACATAAGATACCTTCATGTCCCACGGAAATACCCAAGAATGCGGTAGCCACATACTCTAATAGTGCTACAATTGAATATAAATTTCAAAGGGGATTGATGCCCAAACCTCTGATATCCAGTCAATGTCATTTTCCTTTCCCAGGAACGCCATGTACGTGATAACAAAGCACATGACGTAGTATCCACACGACCATCCATCGCGTCGTTTGGGGCAACGGGCGTGAGTGCAGGCTTTTGCGTTGGTACATGTATTCCATTTGGGCGATCCTTCCGACTCATCTATTGCCATACACCATAACTTGCCTAAACAATCATGTAGTTTACGACCTCCATGAAAGGTGTTGGAGTCTATGGCACCTGAATCGAACTTGAAGAATCCAGAGGTCTACAATATTGCTAAGCTCCAGTGAGTATTGTCGACAATGGGAACTATGATTGTCCTACCCTTCATTGGTCTAAATCCGGATTTCTTACTATAAAACCTTTGTAGTGCGTCAATTGAGTCATCTTCTTTGATGAGCGTATTAAGGCTAGTTGCTATTAGTTAGTTGAACAATAAAACCTCGTCAGGAAGGTATGTCTGAAACCAAATACAAAAGAAATCCATGAGAGGCATAGTGAGCAATTCCTCTTGGGAATCTAGGGCTTTCACGTCCGGAATAGGGCGTAAAATAGTACTGCCCAAATCAAAAAGGCACTCTAGATGTCCCCTTGTAGTGTCGCCATGCGCCAGTCTTATACGCTCCATCATAAGATGGTAAGCACTGCAATACAGAACGAACACCGTATCTAAGTGTATCAACAACATGTAGTGCAAAATAATAATATGTAGTGCAGAGTAATAAATGGATTTTAAAGAGAAAGTGCACAGCTACGAGGCTCTACAGCCACATGAATATTACTTGGATCTTTAAGTGAACATGTATAGAGCAGTGACATATACTACCTACTGTTTACAGTAGGTGAATCCATCAGGGACATCAACAGTGCTACTGTTGTGCTCCTAGGTGGGGTCTCCTTTTGGGAAGTCATTGATGTCTCCTCCTCACAGGCCTCATCAGATGAAACCAATTTTAATGAACGAATAGGGGAGAGCATTGAACGCACACGACACGGACCTAACCTAAAATCAACATGTGTTGGAGTCTTCCTAAACCAACTAGATCACGCCCGCATGATTGGCGGTGATGGGTTCCTTATGTGTAAGGAAAGAAGTTCTCTCTCCCTCAAGGCCCAGTCCTCATTTGGATGCGTCGTATTAGGTATGGTGGAGAGTGTACTTGCGGCTACCGTTGTAACCATTTCTAAGGACGTAGAATGTTGTTGTACTACAGTCTTTCCACTTGGGTCCACAACTTCTAGCGGCATGACATTGGCTGTAAGGATGGTTTGAGCGGTAATTGTTTTGTTATGTCCAGGGTAACCTAGCTCTCTGAGAGTCCGTTGGAGCTCCTTCTCACGAAGCTCCATAAACTTTCGTACAACGCCATTTACGGGCTCTCTCAAATCCTCGAGGACTGGTCCTTGATTGTCCAACCCCAACATTGACCACCTGATGTCCACATCCTCGCGTATACATAACGACCTTGACATCACCTGTGTTGGAAGACCAATCACATTTACTGGCTATTTATATATACAATGGAGAATTGCAGCGTTGATGATTACTATGCAAATGTTGAAATAATAACCTTTGTGAGTGTTTTTACCTCATCGCAATGAAGGCGCAAAGTTGTAGGATCAAGTGGTCCACAAAGCCACCACATGGCCACAAGCTCGGCAAAATTTCTTCCCGTTCTGTGTAGATCCACTATTGCTTGGTGTGCAACACAATTGAGAAACTGCCCTATCACGTGCAGTAAGTTGTCCTGGTTCCATCCTTCGAAGCCCATTAGTCCCAGCATGTCACTCCAGCATCGACGAGGTGGAGCGCAGATACCTCCAAAAATGCTAGGAAATATGCCCAGCCAATGTCAACAACATCTTGGACACATGGTTTTTGATGTTGCGGAAAGGCATTTTGATGTTGCGGAAAGGCATTTTGATTCTACCACATCCTTTGCTATAGCAAGTATGTTTGTTCTTGTCATGCCTGTAACTGGATGAGAAATTGGCGAGCGCCGTCCAAGTGAGATGCGACCATATATCTTGAGGGCTTGAACAATATGGGGACACTCTAGTTTCAGCGTCATTGGCTTGAGCTTCACATCCGACTATAGTGCACTGAGACCAAGGACGTGGAGGCATTATTGGAGATCCTTCCTTGCATAAAATTTGGAACATGGGGGACCATCCCCAATCCCTGTCTTCCAAACGCATTTCTTGCTTGCAGTCGTATAATCAAAGTTGGCCTAGAATATGAGACTTCCGCAAATCTTGTAGTGCAATATCTGCATTGAGTCGTTTGGAGACATACAAAGCCTTGTCATTCAGGTACTTCAGATAGTGCTCCTGCTTGGTAAGTTTGTTGGTTCTCCCGTCGTGGTTTACCAACTCAATATAGGTATTCCATGGCTTCACAGACATCATGACAAAATTCACTTGTTCTTTATATAGTGCGTCACGATCCCCCGAAACCTGCAATAAAGAGAGTGTCGCAAATCAAGCATTTCCGCCTGCACTACACGTCAATGTCATGAATGAAGCGAAACAAAACCACAGGCAAGTGGAGTCCTACACGCGCGTACCTGTGATTCTTTCCATTGTTCCCTCGGTCCTATACAAGCATTTATGCGTCTCCAAGCTCGTCTCGTGATTCTAAAATTTGAAGCTCCGCCATGCATTCTTCATGGTTGTATAGGAGTTTGCGATCGATGATAGTGCTAGTTGGTGAATCCTGGATCAGGTGATACAATCCAGGACTACTTTGTACCTGAGGAGGACGGCCAATATTAGAGTACGTGTTCTCCACTATTAGAGAGGCTGCATACCGTTGGGCCTTTTCTGGTACTTCTTCTCGCGTACAGTCAACAGAAAACGTATAAGACAATATGGGCGCATCTTCATGCACTACATTAAGGTGGACGGCTTCCATCTGTGACCCAACACATGGAGAGGTATAAAACCGGGATGTATCCTTACGATCTGCTGAAGGCAGATTAGTTGAGTTTTTATTCTCTTGCATCCGTGAGAGCACCTCCTCTTCAGCTACTACGTCCTTCTTCCTCTTATGTGCGCTTGCTAGCAAAGTACTCTTCTTCTTCAAAGGACCTTTTAGATGTCCTCATGAATGTGTAGGAGCAACTAGTGACCCTTCGCGATCCCGTTTGGAGTACTTCACCCAAAAAACCGTCTCCACTGTATCAGAATATTCTGTGGCGGTTTGCACTACAGTATGACTATCCCTTGTAAACCTGTCATGCATTACCGTGGTCCTCTTCCTCTCAACCATCTCCTTCTGTGCGCATTCTTTCTTCTGGTAAAGCTTTGTCACATGTGGCTGTTGCGTAGTGCAAAGTCCCTCTTTCGGTACCTTCTCGTTGGACAGAACTACATCCTTCCTTGTCCCTCGACTGGATTCCTTAAGAGACTCCCTAGTCTTTTTGGACTTCGGCTGCACTACACAAGGTACCTGTACCCTCGGGTTCCAGGGGCGGTGTCCCTCTTCCTCTGGGAACTTCAATCCTCTTTCGTGTGGGATACCTTTAAGCACGTGCTATTCACTCTGAGTAAATGTTGGATACATTTTCAAAACTCTAGACCCAACTTCTCTCCACTTATCACACTGATCCTTATAACGTTGATACGAAAGTGCATTCTTGTCGCTAAAGTCTTCATGACAGTAGTTGCACCAATAGTAATAGCGCTTCTCCTGCCCAAGGTTCTCGTAGATGTGATAACGGCAAGTGTAGTGCGCCTCAACTACGAGATCCTTGTATTCGTGCTCAGTATATAGACATGCGCACAACACTCTACCTTGCTTTAACTGTGCTCTATAGACCCTCTCGCCTCCAACCTTATACCCTTGCAACGTGAAGCAAAGGCCCTCAGAGACCGTAACACCAACTTCTGGTACAATCACAAGTGCAAAATACAATGAAGTGCCTCGTGTTATTCAACTGACTGTGACGTACCTCTTGCAAACCTTGCACTCCATTTAGCAATAGCGTCTTCCACGTTGCAACTCCAAGCCCATCTATAAGCCGCTTATCCTCGTTGACAACCAGCTTATCATCCTGATGGAATTGAATTCTAGGACTTGTCACACCCACACCTAGAAAAGATATGGAGCCTGTATTTATGGCTAGGGGCAATTGTGGTCTACTGTCAGCTGTAGCTCCACTACAGCTCACACCCTGTTTGGGGCGTCCCGGTACATGTTTTTGGAGTACAAGGCTTGTATCTGTAGATGCATAGTCGTCTTCTTCTACACCATTTCGCAACCCCAACAACTGTTCAATAGCTTCATTAATACTAGTTCCTCCTACAACGACCTGTTGAGACCTTGCCCTTCTAACTCTGCGGCTGTTATCTATAAAACCCAAAAAAAGAAAACATAAAAAAGAACCCAGAATTAGTAGAGTGTTGTTCTATAGAAAAACGACATTGAAAAAACCTGTTAAAGCATAATGACATCACTACGACTCACAGAACTCTATCACGAGATTCTGCAACTATATTCCGATCTCCACCTCACTATCTGTATGAGAATCCCCAGCATTCACCCCTGACCCTAATACAATAGCGGAAAGAACTCATTTACGAGTTATGGAGACAAATCTCAATATCCAACACTTATTTCTTGGTGCCTACTATGTTTCTTCCCAAAACAGACACTAAACATGCCTCACCACAACAACCTACCTGCAAAAAATCAAGCTACACTCAAAATGAGATACAAATGTACACTAATCCCTAACCCCTGCTCTCTGTACTTCTATGACTCACCTGATTCCATCCCGTCGTCTTACTCTCTACCAAGAACTCTGCCACAACCATCGCCGTGCCTCTCACCCTTCCCAATCAAGAATACTTAAGAAATTACACCCATAATTGTAGGATCACACCAAGATTCCGCCGGTTCCAACACCTCTCCAAACATGCTAGCGTCCCTACAAAACGAAGGCGACCGACATCCTCCTTCGCAAAGGTGCGACTCATGTCTACAATGTGAAGACCACCTCCCTTATAGCTAAGAAAGCCTTGCTACAAAACACGTGAGGAGCAGCACACGTGTGCCTGCGGACCATATGAAGTGGACTCCAGCCGAGACAAGCAGTGGCCCTAAAACAGAACAATCACCCTAAGCCTAACCATTCTAGAAATTATTTATCCAACTTGATGTACTTCCGAAGTGGATGGCTCCTGAAAAAATTAGAGAACTCAAAATAAAATCTTGTATAAATATATTAAGATACTTACTAATTGAAAGATTATTTAAGTAATTCATGTTTTTAATCATGTTTTAAATATTTTATTTAATACATTTTCTAATCCCTGTACCCATTTCTTTATGTCATTTAAAGTTTCTTCCTTTCCTCGTAGAAATAACGCCTTATCTTAATACTTTATCTTTACTTATTGTAAATTTATAAGGCATATGCTAACCCTTCAATGAATTTTGCCTTGTTCGACCATGTTATTTTAATTATGTTTCCTTGTCTTCTCCTCTATTAATTTGCATGTCTTCTGGTTTTTTCATATTTAAGTTATTTATGTAATTTCTTTCTTCTTACTCTAATTCGGTGCTCCATACTGTTCTGTCTGTTTATACTTTCATTCCTCCTTTACTTCTATGAAGTTCACATATTGAGTGTGTTATTTTTATTTGAAATATATTCACTTTGATTGTCCAGCCTTTTGTTTTTTCTGAAAGCGTCGTTCTTATCTTATATTTCATAATACTCTATGATTTATATATATTATCTATTTAATTATTCAATTTTCTATGTATTTCTTTTTATTTTCCATGATATGCATCTCGGAAATCAATATTCTTATTGCAATTATTTATATGTCTCAATCATGTAATATTATATTTTACATTTTGATGTTTTTTGTGATTCTCTCTATTGCAATTTTTTTTTTTTTTTTTTTTTTTTTTTCTCTTTAAATTTTCCTTTACTCTTTATGCTCCAATCTCTTAATTTTACATTTTACCTTTTTCTTTTCTTTGCTATTCTCACTTTGTACATTTACCTTTTTCCCTTTTTCTCCTCATTTCAATCTCTTAATTTTTATTTTCTTCTCCTAATTTATCATTCCCTTTAATTCCTATACCTTATTCATTATGTCATCCAAAGTATCTCCTTCTTTTAAAATAAAAAAGTATCATTAAACATTTTATCTTAAATTAACATATATTATCTGTCATTATCTTTATATTGTGACCGACCAATTCCTCTCTAATTTTTATGGGACCTTAAGGAAGCGCCTACGCTCCCCAACATTGGGAACGTAGACGCTCCCAAAGATCCCAATGACGATCCCACATTCTCACAAATGACTTTGATGGTTGCCTTCAGTTGTCCAGCACTGCGGTGGGGTGTTAGGCTATAGTCTTGCGATCGAGGGTTCGAATCCCTGCGTGGGCTGGAGTTCGAGTGTTCTTGCTATGTCCATAGCAGAATCTGGTGGAGATGACGAAGACCTTGCACACGGTTAGACATTTCTGAAATCCTGTAAAAATTCATAATAAAATCTCTCCGATGTGTGCAATGGTTTCTCAATCTAGTTTTCAATATTGATGGGAAACGTCTGAAGGTATTAGAGAAAATCAAGTCTCCAGTTACTAGTGTATCCGGTCATCGAACAGTTTTGCCTGTACTCAGCAAATCAAAGTATGCTTGAACTAGAAACAGAAGCCATCACTAGTGGGAATGCATGCCAAGAACACCTGAATGGTCACCAAAATTTGAGCCAAATTTGGAATTTCCTTTTGGTGTTCATGAAACACTGTTCGGTGTAAACCGGCACTGACACTTGCCAAAATCAGGTCATCGGAAATGAAGTTCACAAAAGTGGTCCCCACGAAGTTTCGGGTATTCCTAGCAATGCTCACGAGAGTCACGCTGCCTTTTTGCGAGGGTAATTTGGAAGGACTGCTCATCGTAGTAAATCCACGGATGACAGATCCAGAGGATGAAGGTCGCCTCTGTACGTTCATCAATTTACGTGCATCTGGTGAATCGGTTTCACCTGGGGGGAATTCAAATACCCGGTGCGGCGACGTTGAGGACCTCTGACATCGAAACCGAACCGGATTAGTTATATACCCGCCGCCAGATACCCTTTTCTCTACCATTGAGGCCCGTAATTGGTATCCGACGTCATTGAGTAGTATCCGGCCCAAACCTGTTATCCGGTTTATTAGATATCTATACCCTTATCCATCCCAGGACTGATATTTGCGTGACTTTGTAGAGCTGGATATCAATAACCAATCCATCCGGGTATATATGACGTGGAAACGGGACTGGGTGCGTTACTGTCGGTAGTACGATTCTGATTTTCTGCAGCATAGCCGCATAGATTATTCATTTCTATATATGCTCCCCGCAGGATGTTGTAGACGAGACTAAAACGCATGCAGCATGGCTCTTCGACCATAATAAGAAGCGGTCTACACAGGGAATAAATCACTAATTCCAAATGCAGAATCTGCACTTTTATTGCATAGATGAGTAAACATCAAAGTATTCATACGAAGATAAGTAATGCCCTTCCTGAAGAGGGCTGCTCTAATCTACAATATGATCTTTAAGTCGTCACTTGGCTTGTATGCGCAATCAAACCGCCTTCTTCGTGGTCACAGCTTTCGGCTTTTTGATAAGCATACGCGATTGCCACTTCACGTAGACACTGCTCCCCGACGATTTCCCCAGGGCATGTTCCATAACAGTGAATGGCTGCCGATCCTCTATGAAAACGAGTCGCAGGTTTGGCACATTGATCTTATGTAATTGTACCATTTGCTCGCCTTCTCCGCACAGATTTCCATATCTCTGAGAAGGACTCTTCCAGCTACCACCTGTTCGTCCTTTTGCGACAATCGTAGTGCCGGTGTCGGGATGTGATACAAAGCATAAGCAATTCGCAGCCAGTGCACCATCAGTTATTCTGGGCAGAAGTCCGTAATCAAAGCGAGGGCGGGGTACTCTCACCGGTGCTTCAGATTCAAGGGCGGTGGTCATTTGCCGGGTATTCACTCCATCATGACTATGAGTAGGAGAACGTGGTCGTGGAATGATATCCACAGAGCTCTTTGCCGGTGCACTTCGATCGGCAACCTTCTGCTGACCTCGGTTGTCAATGCTGGTGTGGGGAGAGTGCTCTCCAGCAGATGTGCGGATCGACGCTGACACTTCTGTCGACACTGCAGCACCGATAGGCATGCTGTTAGTAAACTTTTGCAGAAATGAATTCGGAGTGATAGGTATGGTTTCACCAGAGGCCCATGATGGAGATGGCGACTCAGCGCCGCCCCCAAGTGTCACGTTCACTGGAATTGGAGGACCGCGCGCTCCTGCACCATCCTTCTCAGAACTGCATAACTCTCTTGGTGGAAGTGGACACAACGAAACGACTGCCACCTCCGGAGATATCACTACTTCTGGGCTTCCACTAGGAGGTAACAAAGTGCCGTGGTCATCTCCGGCACATACACGGATTGAGGTGGGCGCTGCAGTTGACGTCGACGGTGGATTGGACTGCTGCGGATTTATTAAACGTAACAACAGTTCTTTCACTTCTGTTAGCTGGTCCTTGCTGCTGCGTAGGTCTGTTGCAATCCTCTGCACCGTGCACTCGAGTGCGTTTATTTTTGTAGCTTCCCGAATCACGTAAGGAGGTGTTGTAGGGCGCTGCAAAAAGAAACATATCACCAGGATCGCGGTTAGCGCTACTGGTCTCTTGCTTTAAACACTAACTCCCTAGATACGTGCTCAATTAAAACCTACATGAGCATGTTCTTTCAAGAAACATGACTGAACTTAGAAGGAAGGAGCTCACTAATTACCCGGGGAAAGCTCGGAGTCTGCTCTTCACCACGTGGCCCTTGGGCGGAGGCTTGGGTTCCGACATTGTTCGCGCCCGTCGTTGGGTTGCTGTTCTGGAATTCGGTAGACAGACTATTATTTGATTCTGAGAAAAAAGTTGAAGGGGTCTGTATGTTTTCAATGTGGTCACGACCAGAGCTGAAGCTTCGTACCTGCATCAGACAACATGATCAGCAACTACATTGAGAGGATTTCCAAACTGAATACAACATGACCCGTGGATGGAGAATCTGCAGAGTTCGTGAATTCAGAGCTGGATAACGCTATATGTAGAAATTGAACTGTTACTCGGGACAAGAGGTATAATCGTCACCGTCATTTCAGGTGAAAATC
Source organism: Ceratodon purpureus (assembly GCA_014871385.1). Classification (NCBI taxonomy): domain Eukaryota; kingdom Viridiplantae; phylum Streptophyta; class Bryopsida; order Pseudoditrichales; family Ditrichaceae; genus Ceratodon; species Ceratodon purpureus. Next base: position 50,783,276 of record CM026426.1, read on the forward strand.
GACAATGGCTTACTCTGTTTGCACATGGTGGCATCGGTGGAGCTGATGGGCTGCTGTGGTCTGCATCCAGGTACATTGCTTTTCTTTTTCCTTTTCTCATTTCTGACATCAAAAGTGATTCCTCCCTCCCTGCTGCACTCAACCAATATTTCTTCCACTCCATGAAAGCCTCTACCGGACATCGGGGGTGTCTCAAGCCCTTTGTTTTGATAAAATGTTTTTTCCACAGCTTCCTATCGTTTTTTAAACTATTTTTTAAAAATTTGCTAAGATATGCTATGTCAAGGGGCCGAGTGTACGTAAACATTTGAGCTAGTTTTTGAGCAATCAAATCTACTTGTGAATTCCAATATTCTCGTTTAGACTTATAGCTTCTAACTTTGAAATTTAATGTTTGTCTAGCACACAAACGTGCAGCCCTATGCCATGGGCTCTTGAGTCCGAGTACAGTACCTGATGAACAAACTGGGATCTGTATATGTGGATCTCTGTTTTCTGCATGCGCGGCTGCCATTTCTTTGAGATAGGGGCGTTGAACCTCCCGCAACAAGGTTCTCCGTCTGTTCTCCTCTTGCCGCAAGTCAGGTACCGCTGTTACCTGTGTGGTGAAGATGTCCTGAGATGTACTAGGTTGTGGTCCATCGTCAGATACAAAGTTTGTTGTGTGCTGGCTCAAAGTCGCTGCTCTTCCATCTCGGACATGGTCCATGTTTAACGAGGACGATTGAAGACGACTCCCATCAAGCCATGGCCCTTGAGCTGGTATCGTACCGAACATGGCAGGGTACATCGGTCGCGCTGCATCCAACCTGTTTGGCATTCCCTCCGTAGAATATGTCGAATGCAGTGGCTGAGTTGGTGGACCTGCAGCTCCTGGAGTCTGGTCAAATGAAAACGGTGTCCGCTGTCAGGACGGGAGATAATCTAGTTAGCTGATACAATTGAATTTGAGTTAGGGTGACGCAATGTGATTACCGTGGACACCGAAAAGAAGAGAGTAGGGCAAACAGAAGTGCACGACAGTGTTCCATAGTAATGCAGAGGTCATGTACGAGTAGGTCGTATGTTGAAGTGTTTTACTAGAGCTCTGGCTACATATCACTGCGTAAGTGAAGACGCTGCGTGCATAAAAATATTGTTCCATCATCGTCTATTATTTATGGAGAAATAATTTATGGAGGGAAGATAAGTAGCAAAGTACCTCGTTCCGGGTTGATTCAGACAGACGCTGGCCCTCAACGACGGGGCAATTCGACATTCTTGCGGGAAACGCCATCAGACTGTAGAACTTCAGCGTTTCGCTATAGGAAGGAGAAGACGTACCTCTTGAATCCGGGGAAGAGCAGCTACCAGTCGAGGACGAAGACGAAGGCCATGGATCTAGGTCGTCTGACTGTCCCCTTGATCTCAGAGTTGCGGTGCCCATTAGGGTTTCAGCAGCGGCCGCGACCTCCATAACCAATATGTTAGTAGGGGTGTGAAAATAGATTGCTACAAAGTGTGGGCAATGGACGCACTCTGGAAAGTGGTTAGTCTACTAAACTGGAATGAAATGTCTGTCGACCTGACTTTGGCTGAGGGCGATCCGGTCTATTTGTAAGAACCACCGCTGAGTCAAGTGTCGAAAACTTTGGCAAAGTATCCTAAATCGCGTGAATTAACAAGGACATGATCTAGTCGTGTTGGAGCGACAAAGGATCTCCTTCCACAGTCTGACGGCGCTGGTTGTGGGAACTTAGGGAACGGCGCTACGCAGCCTACTTCATGGAGCTCCAACATCGCAATTTGTCGTCTTGCTTTGGAGTAGTGGTAGCGTGTAGGTTGGTGCACGGTTTTTCGATGGAGCCAATGAGTCCGCAGACGATGCTCCGTGTTGGTCTATGCACGTTGGATGATGAGGGTAATATTGTGAGTATCTGGAATTTCGGTGAGTGGGGGAGGGTTCTGAATGATATTGAGTCACCTGATGTCATGCAGAATTCGAATGCTGGAATCCTGGATGTAGCAGAGGGGTTAAGAGTTGTTGCGGATCCGTCGACTGATGGGGATAATCGTTCTACTTCCAGAGACGTTGAAGTACAGCCGCTCGAGGATATGCCGTCACAGGAGGGATCAGATGGGTTGGTCGACGAGTTAGTGGGTCCGGAAAATCTCCAAAACTCAGAGGGGGGAGGTTCTACTCAGACTACTCCAGAAAGGGTTCTTCGACACGTCCCCTTCAGCTCTCGTTTGAGAGATCTATTTCGCACACCCATCAACGTAGCAGATTTCATGACATCGCTTCCAAGACAGTCTCTGAATTTGCAATTCTGCGACGTAGATTCTGACGAGGATTTAAGAGTAGTTGAAGTGCCTACGACGGGTTGGATCTACCAGATGATGCCGAATAACTTGGAGCCCCTTCCTGATTCCGTACAAGATGTGATCTCACATATTCTAACGCATTCAGCATGCGCGAGTGTCGACGGCGGAGTTCTATCGAGCAATTCTCTGAGATGGAGCTGGGATCGTGATTGGTTGGAGATGGAAGGTATACCGCCTCTAGAGGAGCCAGTTGTGTGGAGGCAGGAGTTAGCCGGTTTGCCTGAACTCGAACGAGCAGAAACGTATTCACCAAGGAGAAGTGAGAATGTAAAGTACCCAGCATGCGTCCACATCCAGCCACTCAAACATCCACTAGATGTCGACGAAGACTTCTCGCGTCAATGGGCGACTTGCATGGAAGTAGCGGTCACTTTGTTGCTTGTCCATGCAATGTGTTCCAGAGCGAACTTACCTGATTGCGTCTGCACAGAGCTGATAGAGACGATTCTCGTGATATATGGCGCATCGGTTCTCGGTGATTGTCGATCCATTGCATCAGGAGAGAAAGTGGGGTAGCAAAATGAGCCAGACTAGGGTCTTAGGTTCTGGGCAGTTTTCAGTGTGATAGTGCTAGCGTGATCCTAAGTGACGTTACGAACTGGTACGATGTACCACTTCGCAGTTCCGTCGACCGGAATCACTAGGGGGTTGTTTGTTATTGTGGACATCGTCTACTGGAATTCCAAGAGAAATAAAAACAAAGAAGTGTTGCATTCCGGTCTACTTGCGGACTCCATAACTGACTTTCCGTCGTTGACACGTGTGGATGAAATATTGTACGTTGGCAAATTCTGTTACTATCCTGAGAACATTAACGAACCCATTCTTGATATGAATGCGTTCTCCTGGTTGAGTGAAGCGTGAGTGCACAAGCATAGGTGAAGGTTTATGAGCCATGGCGTCCGTGCCAAGGTTGCCTCTTCGCGACAGCAGACGCAGGGAAGCGAGAGACTTAAAACTCAGCATGCGAGAAGAGATCGTCGCTCAAAGGCAGGGAGTAACGAAGAGGGTATGCCCCTGCAATATCTGCATGAGCGAGAATTTTTCCATTAGGTTCAGAGCCGTCGTGAGGGAGCATCTCAAGCTGTACGGGAGACACCCATGGCGGAGAGGAAGCACAGAGGTGAGTGACCTCGATTTCCAATCTTTGCTCCTTTAGTCGTTTTATGTATCTCAAATTATTTGCTGGGTGTAAGTGCAATCGAGGGCCTCGCAATAATTTTGATCCTAGTTTGCTCTCTTCTCTGTCCGTTAGGGTTTCGAACAAGATGAGTCCGATAGAGAGTGGGATGCCGATATTGTCCAGGAATTCGGAGCAAGAGGAGGAGGGTATGGTAGGGATGCTGCTCGGAGCTTGGACGACGGTGCCGATATGGAAGGGCTCGTACAGCATACCTTCAATTTATATGATGACTTGGTCGGTAATGCCTTCGATGTCAGAGATGGGATAGACGTGCAGGACGACGCAGATGGTGAAAACATGGGAGTGGGGGGCGGTGCATCTGATAATCAGGATAGGCGGGGTGATGAGGCTGCCATGGACCGGGAATTGCATGATGAACCAGATGTCGTAGCCGAAGAAGAGGCGATGGCAGATGACGATCTTCCGGCAATGGAGTCTGTTCGACCCACAGCGCAGGAGTTGTTAGAGGAATCAGCACGTACCCCCTTGTTTGCGGGTTCAGGGCTAACTCAATTGGGAGGTACTCTACTCTTACTCAACTGCCTGCGTACCCACGGTGCATCCAATACCTTGGTCAATGAAATCTTTTCTATATTATCGAAGAGTATGTTGCATACTATAAACTCTTTGCCACAGAACGAATACCAGGCATCTAAAGTTCTTAAACAGCTTGGACTTGCATACGACACTATACACTGCTGCCCTAGTCCATCAACGTGTGTTCTATTCAGGGGGGAAGAGTTTAAAGACCTTGTTAGATGCCCAAAGTGTGGAGCTGATAGATACAAGCAGGTTGGGAAATCAAGAGTTCCGATAAAGGTGCTACGACATTTTCCACTCATACCTCGCTTGCAAAGGATGTATAGCACACCACTTCAAGCTAGTTTCATGACATGGCATTCAAGACACGTTAGTGATGATGGGGTGATGAGGGGAGCAGTGGATTCTTACCAATGGAAGTTTATAGATTGGAAGTATCAGCAAGAGTTTGCATTTGAGCCTAGTAATTTGAGATTAGGTTTGGCAACTGATGGCGTTAATCCTTTCTCGATCAAACGTAGTACATGGAGTACTTGGCCTGTTTTAATTATGAATTATAACCTCCCGCCCTGGATGACCACAAAAAAGCATTTTATAATGCTAAGCCTAATCATCCCGGGGAAGAGGTCAGTGACCGGCGATAATTTTGATGTGTACTTGCAGCCGTTACTTGAGGAGCTGCAAATTCTGTGGAATACCGGTGTACCGACAGCTGATGCTTCAATGTATTAGGGAAGTAGAATGTTTAACATGAAGGCCATCCTTATGTGGACCATCCATGACTTCCCCGCGTACGGGGTAGTGGCAGGCTGTGTCACAAAAGGCTATAAGGGTTGTCCAGTTTGTGGATTAAATACAGTGTCCAGGCGATCTTTGTCCTTGAAAAAAAATGTCTATGATAACTACCATCGCCGATTCCTACCTGCCAATCATGCCTGGAGGAGCCGGAGGGCTGAGTTTGAAGGTGTGCCGGAAAACAGAGGACCTCCTGGGAAAATGACCGCTGATCAGATATTGCACTGGGGACGACTCAGAGAGTCTTGGGTGGAACTCGGTGCGACTCCAGCGGCGTCTGATCCAGCCCGGCAGTCCGGAATCAAGAGGGTATGTGCCCTTTTCAGCTTACCTTACTGGAAGGTATGTGCCCTCGTCAAACCTTATTATGCAATCGGTAGCATTCCACGTTTGTTTGTTTTTTAATACCCTTCACGTTAGGCCAGTGGGAGTTGATTTAGAAATCCGTGCGTAGTGGTTTGCAAAAAATGGCAAGATTTCCAAAGAGTATGCCGTTGATTCAGATTTAGATGGAAATCCCTGGTTAGTCCACTATTCCGCAATTGCTTCTTTCACCCACATACTCGTGATCGACAGGTTCGGCAGAGAAATGAAGACTTAGACGTCTCTTGATCCCATTATATTTATGTACATGCTAATCGTTATCCATGGTATTCAGATTTCGCTTCTACGTTTTCAGTTCTGTCCTAGCCTGTCAAGCTATGCGTCGGCCCCATGATTATTATTTTATTCCGTTTTTGTTGTTTAGTATATGCGTTCAAAGTGTCCGTTTTGTAGCAGATTTGTGAGTTATATTCTTGTGTAATTTTTTCCATTCTCTCCTTGTTAGGCACTGAAAACGACTAATCGTGTAGGTTTTGCTCTCCATTTATTCACATAGTGCCATGAATTCTGACGTTGAGGCTGCAGACCATGCACCCGTCATTGTTAGTAAGTTTGTATAAATGCCGGGCTCTCGATATTATTTCAAGTGCCATCAGTTGGATGTTGCATTCGCAAGTAACCATACTGTGCAAAATGTTTTCGTTCATAGCGAGGGCATCTAGTGAGTTAAGGTAGTCTTTCGTTCCTAAGTTTTTAAATATATGTTTCCCTCGCAGATAGGAAATTCGGATATGGTCGATTGCATGACGGAACGGTTCGTATGCTAGGGGTTGTCCACTGAGTGCAGTTACGTTACAGATAGTCAGTTTTAAGTCATGATATGTCTTACATTACAAATCAGAGCATCCGATTTCCTACTGTGTCACTGAGTCCATTGAATTGTCCCGGTATTGCTTTAGCTAGTGAACCTCCTAAGTGATAGTCAAAAAAAGCGCATCACTATATACAGTGTGGATGACGGAGGTCAGGTTGATTATTATCAGTATTGAGTATTGTAACCCTTCTCGGATTCTTCCCTCACATGGGTTTAGTCGAGCCCGCATGCCTTAATCGTTTTACTTTTTCCTACTGTCCTGACAAGGTCGATTGTCTGTAACTGATTTCTAAGATTACAATCAATTCGTGAAGTTGCTCTTCTGTAATGGTTTCACCATGTTGAAATTTACATATTTGCCATTTTTTTAAACGCTGCGCTGAATTGTGTGACATACAGGAACTGCCCATTCGTAACACCCTAGACATAATGCATATTGAGAGGAACGTTTCCGATAATTTGCTGTGTCATCTTTTTGGGGACAAGGATACCTTGGAGACGCGGCGCGACATGGCTCAGGCTGGGAGAATGCACTCCCTGCATCTGCGACTTGGAACATCCGGGAATTACATCAAACCTAGAGCGCCCTACACGTTCTCTGAATCGGAAAAAGCAGACTTCTTGTCACGCGTATCAGGTACCCAGGTTCCTTCAGGTTTTAGCTCTACCCTAACCAAGCATATTGGTGAAAAAAGATTACTTGGTCTAAAGAGCCACGACCATCACATACTTATCTAGCAGATACTCCCCGCAGCCGTTCGAAATAGCCTCAGTAGGGGTGTCCGGGAGACAATTATCCGTTTGGGCAATTTATTTCAGAGAATTTGTGCCAAAGTCATTCGCACCTCTGAGATCCAGCCATTGCGAATGTGTGCAGCTGAGGTCCTATGTCTCCTTGAGATACATTTCCCTCCAGGTTTTTTTGATATAATGACCCACCTCGTTATACACTTGGTTGATGAGATAGAACTTTGCGGTCCCGTTCATGCTAGGTGGTGCTATTCTGTGGAGAGGTATTTAGGAGAGCTAACGAAATATGTGAGGGACAAGTCAAAACCCGAGGCCGGAATGGCCACGGGCTATATGATAGATGAGAGCCTTGGCTTTTGCACAGAATACTTTGAACTTTATAAGCACACAAAGAGTAGGGTATGGGATGCAGAAGAGGAATTGAGAGATTCCGGGGAATGTTTGCTTGGAAAGCCTAGATCGAAACTGCTGAGGGAAAACGAAATAGATCAAATACACGACTATATCCTAAAGCACTCTGTTCACACAGGAGAATTACTGGGGTAAGTACCCTTCTGTTCTTATTAGCTTGAATTTCCCCTTTTTGATTACATCTGAACTTCCAACTACAGACACATTTGTAGTTATATCCAATATCTCCCTTCTTTGTGATGTCTTTAGGGAATGGACTCGACAAAAGCAAGAATACAAGATGCGACGCCAGACATTTGCAAATGCTCACCGTCGTCACCGAGCAGCTCAAATTCAGTACCCGCAGGAGCTTGCAGACCCCTTTCCTCGTTTTGCAGTGTGGCTTAATGCGCACGTGCGTTCTTTAAAGGAAGCTGAGTTTCCAATTTCTGCAGAATTAGAGGCAATGCACTGTCCACCATCCCAGTATGCTTTGGCGTTTAACGCAATGTGGGCTTATGGCTGCCACTTCTCTTGTAACAATGAGACAGGGCCTACCTCAGTAGCATTTGATAGTGGGATCGCAGCAATTCCACCTTCGGCTCTGTGCACTGAAATTGACGTGGGGATACTCAGAAATATTTTGTTAGTGACATATGGAGCAGTTACCTGCGTGCTCATGGAGGGATCTTGGATTAAGACGCGGGACCAGGTTAGGCGTGTCGTACGAAAGGATCCATATGGTTTTTGGCTGGTTCAATATCATTGCAGAGAACTCCCCGAGAAACATAATCCATATGTATTTCCAAGGTGCATTTCACAAGTATTTTTTGTTAGTGACTCTGCAGACCCTACATGGAGGGTAGTCTTACGACATGACCCCCGTAGTAAACGCATGCAGGGTGAGCGTGAAATCCATGTCTTCAGTGCACCCGGTTCCACCCAGCCTACTCTTAGCACGCGTTCTGGTAATGCCTCAGCTGTCGGTTCTTCGAGGGCACAACATCATAATGCTGAAGTCGAGGAAGTCCCGTTTGAGCGATTTGCAGCTCATGTTCAAAGAGAGGAACCTGCTGACGACGAGGCACACTACGATGACACTCAATTTGTCGACGAGGTCGAGATACAGTACGTGGAATGATTTTTCAAAGCCTGTAAGTATCCACACTCAGTATGCTTCTTCTGAATCGTTTCCAGGCTCAAAGCAGATTGAACCGCTAGAATTGACCATGTACGGTTTCTAACTTCGATGACAAACCTTCAGAAGTGCACGACAGTGTTCCATAGTAATGCAGAGTTCATTGCATAGTGAATCTCTGGTGGATTGGTGATCCGTGTACTAGGCAGTCAGGTATCGTAGTTTGGAGTCCGTTTGGTTGAGATGGTGTTGGGGGTTGAATGTGGAGAGGTTTGGTGGTACCTGCAGGGTGGATGAAGCGGATGAAGAGGTGACTGCAGGTGGGTGGAGATGGGTGCGGAGCTCATGGACATTGTAACTTCGCTGCCAGGAAGTCACTCGTTAGACATGCAATCAAAGGTGCCTGTTCCCATCATCTTCACTTAATCACATTCATTCAAATTGTAGCAAGTGATTGTGTTTTTCCAATCTTTCTGATCAGCATAGGAGCCCCTTTTGATTAGATAAAAAAATACCTGGTTTGAGCGTTCGTTGCAGTTGCAATGCAGGTCGAAGATACCAAAGAAACGGTTGATGATTTACAGTGGGACATACCCAGTGCTGTGGCTAAACCTCCATGTCCTATACAAGCTTCGAAGTACATGGCACAGACTACAAAAGGAGTAGCAGAAAATTGAAGAGGTGCCTAGAACACACATACAATACGACGCTGACAGCGAGACGCAAGGTACACCATACAGTCTTAATTAACAGCAAAAAGAAATCTGAAGTGCGAGAAGCCCACATTAGGTCATACTTTGGAGGGATACCTTGATAGCAAGCATGTGGTGTAATTATACATGTGTATTTTGTTCCTGGCAGGAAGTGAAAGCGATAGCAACTTCGCTGATGACAAAATGAGTCCTGCAATTCGGATCTCCAGAGACATAACAAGTTGGTGAGCGAGTTGTCTCAGTTCCATGAAGGACCTACTTCTGAGCTTCTGCACTTTTATTGCACACGAAACTCAAAACCAGGTGACAGTAATCTAGGCAATATCATGGTGGATTATGCCAAATTCGACGCTCAAAGCGGCGTCGCTTGTTGTCGAAGGCACCGTCGACCCGCAAGCTGTGGGACATGCGCTTGTGCTGGCGGCTTGCGGAGGTTACATCCACTGCGTGCGTCGTCTGCGGGAGATTCTGACCAAGAAACATGCCGGGAGTATCCTCGTTGGCCGGTTCAGTGCGTTTGCGTTTCTCAAGGCGTGCGAAAATGGCTACCCGGGGGTCAAGGTATTGAAACTCCTAATCCGCACCTCACTGATAAATACTTCGAACTTGCATGGAATTATGTTCCCCCGAATTAACCATGTAGTCACTAATCACGTTTTTCGTAACTTACGTTTCCTTCAGATGGGACCTCTTAGTGCAGCACTGATCAATGATGGCCCGTATCCAAAATCCTGCGCCTGAATCTGATCGGATTTGTTTTGCCATTGAGTTGACATCCCATCTCCAGCAAAGCGCCAAGGTCTGTCCACATCACTACTAATCACTCATTGTTATTATCGTCATCTCTCTCCTTTTAGGTATCCGTCCTCCCTCTCCTTGTTATTATCGTCCTCTCTCTCGTTTCCCCTCCTCATTTGGTCTGTTCCTTTGCTTCTGGAATCTGTCAGGTGCTGCGGAGGTCCCTCTAGTTTGCTCACTCAATTCGTGTTTAACTCCTTCTTACTCCAGTAGCTCCCATTCGGTGGACCGTCCGGCATTTCCTCTCTCTGATCGTCTTATCTTCTGAAACGTGATGTCGCAGTCCTTCGAACCCGAGGATGGGCTGGAGCTTTATGTATCTTCCGTTCCTTGGTTTGTCACATTCATGCGCCTCCACAACTCGGGGGTGACACCGACTGTGACTCCGAACGAGAACATGCCGAATCGCGTTGCAATGGCCGAATTTTGGGGCCCCCGCAGCTCCTCTGGTTTCCGTTTCCATGATCATGGTCACCCCTCGTACGAGGCATATGTTCGTTCCCTGTTTCCAAGAGTTCTCCAGAAGCCATGGCCGGCCTCGGGTGTGCTCCCTTTTCATTTTGCGCGTGCGTTACTGGTGGAGGCGCTTGGAGTAGAAGTAAATTGGGCAGAATTCGCGTGTCGAATGACACACCCTCATCAAGCAAACATTAAAGTTCCGAGAGTACTTCCCGAATTCATGGAATTGAGAACTCCCTTGCCGCCTCTCACCGTTGTCATGCCTCGCCCCGAACTGCATGTAAGTTAACTCCTCTACGAATTTTCATTCTATGGCTTCTCTTGTTATCCCGTATTTCCCTGTGGAGTTCTAAGTCGTTGCTTCCCGAATTTTATTCTCTTCATATGAAGTTCGTGTTGTTTCGTCACTGTTAGGTTAAATAATGGTTTGTAATTGCAATGGTTAACCTTCCCCGTAATAACGTTGGTTTAATTCAGAAACACATGTCGAAGGCCGCTGATGTCGCCAGCGTATTGAATAGTAATGGCGTACCAGTAACGGATCTTACAGCTGAGGACGATGAACATGTGGGGCACGTGAACGTGAAAGGGAAGACTCCTGCGGCAGCAACTCGATTCTCTGCTCCTGTCCACAGCCGCAACCCCGTCACTGCAGAGAATCCAGTCCCTAATACCAAGACGCAGTTTAATGTCGGCGAAGGCAGTGGTAAGGGCAACGCCTCCGACCATGGCCCACTGATTCTGGACATGCAGGCAACGTCCGCTTTGATGGCGCTACATACGAGCATTCACTGCACTATGGAGAACGAGCGCGTGCGACTCATCATGGCCGGGTACGATGTCTGCAAACCCGTGAAGATGCTCCGCCATAGCTTCAACGAAGAGAGAGAGCGCCTGAAATTCCTTGAGCGGAAGGTGGCAGAGAAATCTGGGAGTCACTCTAGGGCAGCTGCAGGACACAAACAAGCACTTGATGTTATGAACCAGTCTAAGCGCGACCTCAACCGACTTTCGCGTACACCGCAGTACTCTACCGCAAAAGCTTTAAGCAAAGTTGGGGAGGACCTGGTGGATTCCTGGGCTTCGAATAAGGCCTCGGCATACAGTCGACTCGAACGGTGGGAATTCAAGCTGAGACGCCAACGAGAACGAGTGGAGAAGCTCAAATCTGAACTGATTGCAGAGGAGGCGTTGTTGAAGGAAAAAAATCGCAAAATCGATACGTCATTGAAGGAGCTACAGGCACTCGGTATCGTTCTTTCAACTTTGTGAGAATGCCGGGTTATCATCACGTTGTTACGGTCGACATAGATAGACTCATGGACGGGACAAGACGATCTTTGGCAGTAATTCGGTATAGATTGTCATCACACAATGGGTAATGGAAGCCAGATCAGGGATTCTTGTTTGAGTTAAGTACTTTGAGGGAATGAGCTTGTGAACTTCAATTAGATGTAGAAATATCAGTCGTTTATGTGTATAGCACTTAAGTAGCACCAATCCAGTAGTGGACCATCGTCGATTAGACAGCAGTTTGGACTCAACCGAGAACTCATCGGATTGTTTTTTTTTCTCCACTTTCGGTGCAAATGAAGAGGACTACATCTGAAGTCGTTCTCCATACGAACTTATTACTGAATACCATAAGATTTCAGCAGAGGACAATGGAATTTTACAGTCTACTTAAACTCCACGTTGAAGTGCACATGCTGGTTTTGAACGTGACACTTAACCCATATGTATCGCAAAGTGCAGTTGCGGAAGTGAGTGGGGGTTGATACCCGATTCAGAACCCTCCTGGCGGGTACGGTCTTAGAGGTCAGCTCAGTAAAATGACTTCACCTCCCCGGCAGTCGATTTTCACAGCGTTATTCTCCCCCACTTGCACAGTAATCCAGCTGCCTGGGATGAAGGTAGAAATTCGTGTTTCGAGTAAGTCTGATTTCTTTGTTTTCACCGTGAACAACGCAGTCATATCTCTCGCAAGATGCGGGGCCCGGCCGAAAAACGGGACCCCACTCCCCCTTCTTCCGATCATTCACGCCATTGGTCGATCAAATAAGACCCATGACAGGGCCGGAAAATAGATTCACCCCAGCAATTCTCACTCACTCAGAACACCGAAATGCGGATTGAGCCAATCACAGTCCTGTACTAAAAAAAAATGAACACCAATATGAAATTTCAGTGCTCTCTTTCGGTGTACTTGGACGGCCTTTCTACTAGTGCATGATAACTCATTACCAAGTAGCACCATATAAGTTTTATATAAGGTAATTGGTGGTTTGTTTTTGGGATTAGTGATCACTGTTGTCTGTGATACCGTTATCAAATTCTCTGTCTGATGCCTATTTCGGTGTGATGCAGCTCTGCAAATGTCAATGCAAGAGCAGCACTGATGTGAACCAGGTTCTGGGCAACCAAAACCATCAGACCCTTCAACATGACTTCTTTTAGTACCACGACACATTGCTCTATTGGAATTGAAGGATTCCTTAACTAACTGTATATTTGTCTGTTTGATGAAACTGGTCGATATAGTTATTTGTACTTACCAGTCTTCACTAAATGTAGATTGGTTAGTGAAGAAGATGCTGGCTCACAAGTAAATGATCGAAAAACTTTAAAGTGATTGCTATTTTCGAAGCATGTAATGTATGTCACTTGTAGATTGTGTGCAATTTTCAGCAATTGTAAAATTTTAGGGTTATATGCTCCACAAAGTATGCAGTAATTTTTTAACAATTAAGATTTCTTAACAAATTTTGATTGTTCAACTCAAAGGTTTAGGGTTTTAGGTAAAAAACAACTAAATCTTACAAAAGGTTATTGCAAACCATTGTAGTCAACCAAATTTATCTTGGGACTAAAAAAAAGAAAGAATCAAATCTCCATCCTGCATCGCTAGAAAAATTCTTTTACGAGCATTTCTACCCAAAATATATAAAGGTTGACAAAGAAGAACATTATATTTATATGTTATATGTCAAACAAAATATATGACGGTACAAAAAACATACAAAAAGCCCAAGACTAAAAAATGAGTCCGTAATAGTTTCAATCCAAATCCACATGACACTATAGACTACAATCCTTCAAAGATGGTTTTTTATTTTCCATAATCACTATTTTGGACCAACAACCATGCCCATATAAATAAATGATTTCTTTTAAGTCAATCTTCATGATTCATAGCATTCAATGGAAATTATGCCTTTGTGTAACATTCTCATTGTCTATTCTACATCATCCATATCCCGTGTCAAATTATTTATCTCTATAGATATCATTCACATGAAGAAAAAGATCTCCAGCCTCGAATGGGCCAACATAAATACAATGTTTGTTCATTCTATTCACTAATCTCATCATTCACACCATTATCCACCCATACAAAAACTTCATTCAAATCCTTCTTCACTCAAATAAATTTCATTCATATTATTCATCCATCTTCTTTCCAAACCCGTTCTACAACTATTTAAAAAAATCTGACCTTGTAGCCACAATAGCCACTCTTTAATTTATTATATCATCAAAAATAAAATAGAAATATATTGTCATCCAAAAAATTGGATAAATCCATCTCCATTTATTAAACAGCACACAGTCCATTCATTTTTATACAAGAATTCTTCAATTTTTATCATTTTTTCAACGGTAAAGTAAAACCTTTTATCTTAAAGAAGATACAAATGTTAAAGGAATTACAATATGTATGTTAGAATCCAGCTACAAAACAAAGTTGAAGAGAGGAAAGACCATGTTTAACTATCTATTATACAATTGAGCATGGTTGTCTCACTCGACGGTTCCTCGCCGGAATCCGTCGAGGAGACAACTCACACCTTTAGCATGTGCCTTGGGGACCGCTACGGCAGTGGTGGCGCGCAGGGTGCAGTTGCGAACGGTTTGATGGAGAAAGAAGGCGACACATTCTTGCAGTGCTATATGATCCGCCACCACGCTATGTTGGGATGGGATGGGATGGGTTGGGATGGGATGGTGGGGTGTGCATTGTGTGCGTGGTTGTGGGATCTTTGGTGCCGACTGGTGGTATCATTCTTGAATTAGGAGTGGGTGGTGTTGAGGGGTGGTGTTGTGGTGGTGTTTGTGTGGAATTTGCGAAGTGGTGGTAGAGTGGTGGTGTGGAGTGTTGGGATGGAGTGATAATGCTCTGTGTGAGTGTTGTCGCATTGGAGCTTCCTGGAGTGATGCGGATTTGGCACTGTTTACCGTATCTTCTTCTTGCAGGGTGGCTGTTCGTATCCATGTGCGCATTTTGGGGATTTGTTTCGTAATTGGAGGTGCAATAATTGTGATGAGGTTGTATCTTGGTTTGCGTGTGTGTGAGGTGTGAAGCTCAGTTGCTTAATTGTCCTGCTTAAGGGAAGATCTGTTATGTTGGGGAGCCTTGCTCGGTTTGATTGAAGGTTAGGCGTAATTCCAAGTTTCTTGCCTCGCTTGGCGAGATTTCCATCTCATTGGTCGGGTTAGGGAATATCGGGGCAGGTTGGTTCTTGCCTGGGTTTGATGTCATCGCCGCTGAGAATGGGCATGTCGTCCTGGAGAAGGTTGTTTTTTGTTTTTTCATACTTGAGACCTTCCTACGAGTGAGCCCAAGATTGCTTCGAGGTTGTGGCGATGGATTAGCAGACCTGGTCACAATACTGGAACCGATTCCCTCTTTGTGTATAATTGTAGAGTTGACGGAAGTATCAGGAGCACATGGAACTGTGTAGAATGCGGTGTAGTTGCAGTTTCTGCAGTGTCTTTTTTTTTGTCCTATTGAATTGTATTTTGGATGCTTCTTATACTGCGCTTTGAAGACCGCGAGTGTTCAATATTCTTTTTAATTGTTGGAATGAGAGTAATTTAAGTGTCGCTCGGTCTTCCATCGGATTGAGATTATTGTAACAGATGTATGATAATTTGTGGTCCGTCTCACTGTGAGGCTAGGATGCCTCTTCTCCGCTTTTGGTGTCATATTTTCAATGCCCATTAGCTTATTTTTTCGAGTAGTGCTCGTCATTATACTTCTAGATGTCTTGATTGAGACCAGAGTGCAAGTCGGTTCTGAACCTATATAGTTTAAGATCTGATTTCTCAGCATGCATATTGCAGGCAGGAGTTGCATGGGGAATGTTCATGGGATCCTACGATGCTGTTAAAGAAGGTACATTGTCGACCTGTCGGAGCTTGAAATTATTACGGTGTTGTCGTTGTTGTGGCTCTGTTGTCCATTTGTATCGGTACTATTTTCAATCATATAATTCACGATGGATATGTGGTTATTGTCTGGCTCAGGTCATGTAGGAACATCACGGGCTTTATACGTGGTAAGTTGAACATTTGATCTCAAAGTCCTTGTGTATTCCCTTCCGGTGTTGGTGAGCTCTTTTCAGAGCTAAGGTTAATTTCATGGTAATTTGAGCCTTTTTTTTTTTTATTGCATTCACAGAGATCTGATCTCGCAACTTAAACGCATGTTGGAATGTGAAGACTTTCATAAGGCACCTTGTTTGCAGAGAAGAGGAATTCTGTTTTTTGTCTTGTACATAGGTGTAATTTTCAGTTGTTGCAAGCAGGCTGTTGCCGATAATTGATGGGCTTCTTTTTCCACAGACGAAGTCAATCGCGAGGAATGGCCTGGGCTGGGGTAAGAATTTTTTCTTCTGTTGGTTTCGAAATGTCTTCTGATCAGTTCCAAGGATGAAACGAGTAGCTCATATATTTTCTTGTAGTTGGGAATATGTTGCACTTGGAATCTTTGAGTTGATATCCTCACTGTACCTCGTGGTACCATTAGAAGAATCTATCTGATGAGAGTGTGAATGGTGATCCATGATGTTTTGCAGGTGCATACCTGGGACTCAACTGTGGGGTTGAGTCTGTTAGAAGGAAGAAAGATTGGGTGAGGACCCTTTTACACCTGGAATAGGAGTGAGCTTATTTACTGAAAGTAAGGTCTGCAGGGAAGAGTTTTATACCAGGCTGGATATTAATGGGTTATTTTGAGTTCAAACGGTACCGTTCAATTTTACATTTCCAAAGGGGTAGTGCGAACTGAAATGGACAATCGATGTGTTACATTCTGAGTTTGCTCTTTTTCTTTGTGGCAGATGAATGCAAGCATATCAAGGGCCATTACGGGAGCACTTCTGTCAGCTCGAACCGGGAATGTTGCGAAAATGCTAGGCACTTCAGTGCTTGTGTCAGCAATTGCTACTGCGGGGGACTTTCTTCGGCCTGCCCAATATCCGCCTACTGGTATATGATGCAGAATTATGAACCACTTTGCTAAGCGTAGTGCGGCGTAAGGCACGCAGTTCTGGTCCTTGCCACCTGAAGAGAGGCTTCATTTCATATTGACCACGGTGCTTGCAAGTTGAAAAATGTGGTTTCCTTGTTGAGAAGCATGAACTAGCTATTACACCTGAGTATCTGTGAATTTGAGCTTTAGCTGGACTTACGCTGTATTGTACGGGACTGTAGCTGGTTTTGAGAGTCTGCTTTCATGCAGATGTCCGAGTTTATTTCTACAGCATGAACAAAACAATAACAAAGACATTGGTTTTGGTTTAGATTACCACTGTACCACAGCTCAATCGCCACCCACTGAACACATATTTAGTCATGGACAGTTATATGTTGCGCTTTCAAGAGCAATTTCTCCAAATCATATTTCAGCATTGCTTCCACAAAACAGTACGGTGTTCAACACTGTTAATGTTGTTTACCCAGAAGTTCTGTTGCAATAAAAATTCCAAATTTTTTTTTTTTCTTTTCAAAATTCCAATTCTTTGTTTCTTTTTTTCCATTTACTATTCCAAAAATATATACTATTCAATTTAATTTTAAATTTTTTTTAATAAAATTATTTGGAGTTTCTAAAAGTCCTTAATATAAATCTAATGACAACGTGTTCAACGGCACGGGTCCCACTAGTCTATATTACAAATGAGCATGGATGTCTCACACGACGGTTCCGCGGTGGAATCCATGGAGGAAACAAACTGAGTTGCGGTCAATGTGCTCAAGGGGACGAGTACCACTAGTACCTATACAGGAAAATATTTCAAGTCTACATTTTTGTTGGCTTTGGCATATGCCATGACTTGACATGAAGGTGAAAGAGCCACAGTCGCTGCAAAAGTGATTATCAATATTTGCAAGGCATTTACACCGGGATTAACATATGTTTTGTTCTCTAAAGTAACAGAAAGCAAGTATGTTATGCTACCTAGAAAACGTATTGTTGATGATTTTAATCCTGTGAAGTGTAAGATACTTAGTAATAAAGAATAAACAATATTTTCAAAGTTACGTCATTATGTACATGCCAAGCTTTGTTTCATAAATTACAATATTCCGTTATGTAATGCAAAAAATATGAATAATTGAAGGTTTTAAATCTTAACGCGGGCAACCACAAAAAATTCCAAATATGTTTTTTAAAAATAAATAAAAATATCACCATTTTGTAGAGATTCATATTTGAATAAGAAGCATTGATTCAGTGCATTCCAATAAGTGAGGTAAAAGATAGGCGGGCAATTTGGTGAAGCCTTGATGATAAATAACTTCAAAGGTTCATTCGAGATTCAACTTTGACAATGTTTCAATAATAAAAATCGTAAAAGTTTTTAGTTATGTATCACATCTTTTTGACGGTTGAAAGTGACATCATCCACTTTTTTGTGGACGTGATTAGCAATTTATTTTTCCTTTTCATTCTACATCTTATTTTGAAAACATATATTTTTGAAGATGAAAACCTAGGTTTTTTCAACAGAATATTGTTGTGTAGATTCTCAAGTCATTTATCTAATAAAATATGGAGTTTTTTGTTCTAGATTGATAAAGCCTCATTTTTGAAAATTAATTGAAGGCGAGATTTTAACTTTTTGAAGAATTGAAAAAAGGTTGTTTTTTAAAATTTAAACATTACAATCTTGCCATTGGTTTTGTTTCTCCCTCTTAAAATTTGGAAAAGAATGTCCCAATAAGTTAGCTATAAGATCCTACGATTAAAATACCAAAAAAATGTCATAAAATTGGAAAAATTAACTTTCTTCACAAAGGAGTGTTGAAAGGCAGTTTTTGTTATGAATGCATTATGAGCATTTAGGGGTTAAGTGCTTATGTAAACCATAGTAATTCTTTTGTGTTGACATACAATCATTTAGGTTAATGCTAATGTGAATCTAGCAGACTCAGCACTGCATATATAAACTTCTTCACAGTAAAAACCGCTGCATTCTTCAATTTAACATTCTTTTTCAATAATATTGTGTACAGTGAACACTTCAAGAAAAGAAGTATTTTTTTTTTTTTTTTTGGGAAATCTCAAAGATGACAATATTAAATATTTATAGAAATAATCTCGGAGGTAACAGATGTATTTAGCATGGCTGCACGAATTGCCCACCGAACACAAATTTCAACTTTGAATACCATAACTATTTTCTTAAATATCTAATTGGAAAAAAATTAAAAAAATAAGAAATAAAATCCCTCAAAGACCTTAATATGGCCTCAATTAAAAAAAATTAATATATATATATATATATATATATATATATATATATATATATATATATATATATATATATATATATATATATATATATAAAATTGACGTCACAGCTATTTTCCCGAAGTTTAAGAAAGCCCATTTTAGGACAATTGTAGTTTAGGGGTTCACAAAATTATTTAACTGCAAAACATTTATTAAAATGCATACGACTATAAATTCACAACTGAACAAAATCTGTTGGTAAGGTATGACAACATACATTGATGATGGAACCTGTATTTATATTGCAAAATTGTCACAAAATTTCAGAACCATGAAATCCCAGAAATGCAAAGCTGTAATTTGTTGGCTTGATGCACTTCTTTTTCTACTTATTTATGCTCATACTCCAACCTTAAACCCTATACTTTAGTTTTGACTTCCACTAAGTTTTGTATTTGTAGGCAAACCTTGAGGTCCCACACGTCTTGTTTTTTCTTAAATATCGTGTTTAATTTTTCTATTATCTAGTTTTCTTCTTTTAGTTTACCTTAGTTCCTTTCGATCAATTTTTATCATGCCTAACTTTCTTCATTTATTTTATTTGTTTTTGAGCATGTATGTTACTCTAGTTTAGTATGTTTTCTTTATTCATGTATGTTGTATTTTTTTATTGCTGTAATATAGAATTTTTATTTTTTAACTGTATTCACTAAAATTTCACATCTGAAGTTTATATTTTATTTTTCTCTGTTTCAATTATAATCTACTATCTTCAATGATTCAAGCCTTTTATTTTTAAATAATAATTTTATTTGATTAATTTATTTTCCTTCTTCTATTCTTATCATTCATGATATTCATTGATTTACACATTTTATTTATTTATTTATTTTATTTTTTAAAATTTACTCCATGGTGTTTTAGAAACTATCTTCTTTTGTATTTCTTTCTTCTTCTTCTCTTTGCAGACACTATAGCTTCCTTCAATCCCTTCCGTAGTACAAAAATCTCATTGTGCTCAAAACAGTTCGACATCTGCAAGCATAATCGAAACATTAATATTATGTTGTATATCAAACGGAGAAAACCTAAACTACAGTTGTGCTCTTTGTAAACTGACAAATATCAAAAGCACTACACTCACCACAGCATAATACACAATATACACTACATGACTACATTCACTACAACACTACAATCATCCAAGTAGTCCATAGAGGAGGTTACTTACAGCATCCTCCCTGTCCCTCCCTTGGCAGTAGTTTGCTTCAAGTAAGAACTCAGCATCACAATGTAGCACCCTACGTAGAATCAACATGTCCAATCGTCCGGTTGCTGTGGACATTTGA
The DNA here is from genome assembly GCA_014871385.1 of Ceratodon purpureus. Taxonomy (NCBI): domain Eukaryota; kingdom Viridiplantae; phylum Streptophyta; class Bryopsida; order Pseudoditrichales; family Ditrichaceae; genus Ceratodon; species Ceratodon purpureus. The sequence goes on from CM026426.1 coordinate 50,803,474, forward strand.
CATGGACAAATGACTGAATAGAAGATGCCCGCTTCCATTGAGGAGTACCCGGTCCATGTCCATTGGCCATGCAGCACAACTTTGCCATTGCCACGTGGAGACACTGTGGCCCATGGAAGTTTGGATTTGTGTGATAACCTGAATCAAACTTGAAGAAGCCCTCGTCTGATATCACCGGCAAACTCCAGTGCCTGCAATCAAATACTGGTATGAACAGTACCTTGTCATGAAAATTAGCAATGTAAGGGTTGTCCTCATAAAATCCACGTAGTGCGTGTTGTGAGACGGATCAATTTGTAAGGATTCTTAGTGACACTGCAAAATCTATCTTGCAGATAAGTACGTCAGGAGCTGTATCACCCTCGACCCACTTAGCAAACCAATCCATCAATGGAGGACTCAATCCCATCCCAGATAAATCCAATATCTCCATGTCTCTATCCTCGGTCAGCCTGATCTTCTCATCGCCAAAAGAGAAGTCCAAGTATCCTCCTCTCACATGGCCATCTTCTAGAGAGGTTTGATCCATTGAGATATTGAGCAAGCTGCAATAATAGAAACCCTTTATTTATACAATGCGCATGTTCAGATCCAGAAAAATGCCACAGTGAGAACGTAGCTACATGACCTATACCGCACTACAGATTTCCTTAGCACTACCTCTGAGGACCAAACGACAATGGAAGCAGTAAACACTATGTTACTCCTCATGAAGTAACAAACATAGGAATTTAAGGGCTACACTACCTACTATGTGTGTAGACCTTCTGGGTAGATGGTCCATGCACTACATCAGCACCACTTGCGGCCTCCTTATTTGCACGTTCCTCCTCTCTTGTGAGAACATTTTGGCTTGCCAATGCTGCCCCTTGAATGTCTCCTTCAACCATTGCAGAGGCAACGTCTCCAAATGAACCCTCGTCTCCATGATCAAAGTCCCGTACCCGCATGGGTGTAGGACATGTACTTGACCCTTGACCAAGCGTAACTTGAAGGTGATACAAAGTCTTGCGGTGCCACTGTGTACAATCCTCCTCCATGACCACCAGCCTTGGCATCTTGATGTGCTCGCAGAGAGACGTCTCTCCATGTCCCCTGTACCTACATCTGGAGAGATCTCAATCTGAGACCAATCCAACTGTTGTGGAAACTGCGAGCCCACAATCTGGGACATCTAAGGAATCTCTAGATGATCCAAGTTTACAGGACTGCTCATCGACCTTGGCTCCGGAGCACCTCCAACAGAATATCCAAGAAGCTTGAATGTCGTATCTTGTTCCCTGCAGTGCAACTCTGTAAGTACGTCGACGACCTTCTCTACCCATGGTCTTAGATTTTCTGGCAGTGGCCCCTGATTCTCCAACCCAAGCATAGACTAACCCAAGTCGACGTTTTCACGCAAGATAAACATCCCACCCAATACAATATACAAATAAGCCTCACATTCATTTTAAACTAGGCTGCACTACAGCTCTGTCATACTAAGGAAGATGTTCATTCTAGGCATTGAAAGCACTTACGAGACTCAATACAAGAGCACATCCAAACAATAAAAAATCGCCAATCGTCGAATGTAGCTCACCTCCTCACACTGCAGTTGTAGTGCATAGACATCCTTGGGTGGAGGGGTGTACCACATTGCATCCACTTTGTATCGGTGCTCGTCAATCTGATACAGATCTACAAGGGCACAAAGAGCTATCCTTTGAAGAAAAAGTTTGACCTTCTCCAGCACAGGATCCTGGCACCACCCTTCAAATCCCATCAATGCAACCATGTAGGAGCATGACTTAGACCTTGGTTCCGTAGGTTTTCCGAATGTGCATGGAAAATAAGCAAACCCAATGTCAACCAGGTCTTGGGAACATATGGACAATCGCCGTGACTCCACTACATTTTCAGCAATCTCTAGGAGCTTTGGCCTGGTCATACCCTTCACTAGGTGTGCTGGTGGTACACTGCATCCCTCTATTATCTTGGTGTATAGTTTTAAAGAACGCATTACATGTGGGCACTCTGACTCAAGACTAGACCTATTAGTCCCTACCTCCACTCCTAAAACCCGCATGATCTCCTGTAGCTCTCCCTCAGTATGCTTCCAAGGCCGCTGTGGTCTAGTACTTGGGAGGTCCCTGATAAGGGCCTGATAGATAGGCGACCACAACCAGAGCCTCTCCTCTGCTGCATAGGCTTCCTCCTCTGACTGCAATTCCTTCAACGCTTTTTGTATGTGCGAGCCTTGTGCTTCTTGTGATGCACCATCCACAAATACCTGGTACTCCCGAAGCTGCTGGATGTACTGTAGATACAACTCAAGCTTCTTTAGTTCGTTGTCTTTGGCCATCCTTTCTTCCATCGCGCGATATGGGTTCCAACAGCTCATAGCACAGTGTACAAAAGACTTCATTTGCTCTTCATTGGAAAATGTGGCCATGTCATCCTACACAACACGGGGAATGGTCTCCAAGCAAATACATAAGTCAACCATCACAAATTGTGCTACACTACATGAACTTAATATAGTTGTGCACTACATCAACTCAGTATAGCTTCAATAGTTAGGAAGTTAGCGTTTTACTTACCACTCTTGCTAGGCGCCATTGTATCCAGTGACCTAGCGCTAGGATTATCTTCTCTGATAGTTTTCCATTACGTTCCATGCTGGTAAGTCGCTCCATGCATTGAATAGGTTGCATCAGCAAGTCCTTCTCTAGAGCAATGATAGGTCCTTCACTAAGTAGGTAGTACAGGCCCGGCACAAGCACAGACTCTGGGGCATCACGAAGATCCCTAACATCATTGGTAGTAAGGAAGTCTACTTCACGCTGAGCCTCTCGAAGTACTTCATCGCATCTCTTACCTAAAATGTGCCATACTAGTGAGCAATAGGTGCTATGTAAATGGAGCCCGCTATTTGCCTTGGCCTCACAAACCTTGTCCTGGTCGTGTGTCGCTACAGCTTCTTCCTCCATGTCTTCCTCACCTTGATCGTAGATCAGAGTTCTAGTTTTCACACGGAATTGTTGATGGTCGTCCCATGTTGTTAACCGGAGATTCCTTAATCTCTCCTCCCTTAGTCTCCACTAGCTGTTTAACAGTATTTCATCCCTGTTCCCAATAGTCATCCAGTCGGCTAGATGAACTCTGTCACAACTGGCTAGATGAACTCTGTTGCAGCCGACTGGATGATTCTATTAGTTTTCAGAGGGTTTAAGAGGCAGGTTTTGGGTTTTGGGAGATCATTCTACACTAGAGTATGTAGAGTCAGAGAGGTCTAAGAGCTGTTAGGAGCTGCTTTACCATGTTTTGGGGCTGTTTTGACCCATTTTATGCAGTTTTGACCTCTTTCTGCACTTGTATTGTACATTTCTAGCATTCTATGAGGGTTTGGAGCGCTTAGTTTAGTTGGGTTTTGTTGGATTTTGATGGGATTGTGAAGGCTATAGTTTAGTGGTTGAATCCTCCCTTTACCATTGGCGACCATGCTTTAGTTTGTATCGTGTGATCTCGTGCTGGTTGTAGGCTGTTCCACACACTAGAGAGGTCCTGAAGTACACATATTAAGTCTGGAGAGGTGCAGTAGTCAGTGTTAGGAGGGTTTAGGGGTGTTGAACTGCTGTCACTGTAATTTGGAGATATTGAACAGTTAGTAAGTTACTGGCAGGGTGTAGGAAGTCACTGCAGTGTTAGAATCGGTCGACAGAGTGCTGTCCAGCCATTGGCAGGGTCCCAGAACTTCTGAAGTACGGCAAGACTGTTGCAGTAGAGTGGGCAGTGGCGGCCAAAGAGTTTCTGGTGTTTTCAGAGGTGGAAACATTGGTGTAGCAACGGTGGCAGTCCAGCACGTGTCCAAGGAGCAGTAGCAGAAGAGGCGGCTCTGTTGCAGGCAGGTAGAAGCAGGTGCTGTGAGGAGGTGAAGGGTCGCATTTGCTTTGGCGTCAATCCTTGTGAACTGAAGGCAGTTCAAGAGTGAAAAAGGGGATAAGGCTGCTATAAGTGAGTTTTGAAATCCCACAGTGAAAAGAGGCGAAGGGTAAGTAACCCAAAATTTTAGGATTTCAAATTTCAAATTTCAGATCCGAAAATTTAGGATCTTAAAATTTTGAATTTTGAATTTTGAATTTGAGGACCTCAATTTGGAACCTAGGTCGGCTCTGCGGACCTCGATTTAGAGATGTAAGTCGGCATTGGGACGTCGTTTTTGGGGACGTCGGTTGACATTTGGGACTTGGATCTAAGGTTGGCACATGTCAAGACAGACTGGTAATTTGGGTTGCTGAGTGTATTTGGGCAGATTCAGGGTGAATTCTGTTTCAAGTAGTGTCAAAACTGTAATCAACACTGTAACCACTAGACTAGATTTTCTAAGAGTCAGTACAGTGTGAAAAAGAGGATAGGAACTAGTTAGGAGCAATTTTGCAGAACTGCCTTGCTTAATTCCTATTTGCTAGAAAAAGTGTCTGTAGGCACTAATTAGACCACAGAGCCGACTGCTGGGTCGATGAGTGCTGAAGTGGCAAGGACTACAAAAGAAAAACGTAAGGAAAGGAGCCAAGTATTGGTAGCTGACTGTTTGGAGGAGGCCAATTAGAGCCGACGAGAGCAAACAGGGAGTAACAGCCGCCAAGACTAGGAAGAACACATAGCCGATTGAACGCAGCCGACTAATTAATACAACACCCTTAATATCAGCCGTTCACACCATAGAAGAAGGTGACGTGACCGATCTAAGGGCTCAGATACAGGTGCTGGAGTGATACTTGCTTTGGCTAAAAAGTGCGGAACTCACACCATCGACTGACGCCTGCAACGTCGTCAGCACGGACAGTTTACACACAATGGAGGAAGGTGAAGTGAATGATATCATCAGGGCTGAAATACAGGTGAGGGAGAGAGACTTGCTCCGATTGCAAAGTAAGGAAAGAAGAGCAGTGACGACTGGAGCAGACGTCCATGGCGAACTTAGCTTGCATGGCAGTGCAGCTAAGCGGGAGGGTGAACTCATTGACATAGAGGTTAAAAATAACATTTCATCATCAAATGGGAGGACAAAGGAGAGCCAATTCGAAGAGGGAATGCAGTTTGAAAAAAGGGATAGACTGAACAGTCATTCTGACAAAGCCAAATTTCCGTAGAGATATCACGACACGAGAAGAACCACGTCATTTAGAGGGGATTTCTCCACTGTAGTGGATGTCTACAGTACCTTTACCAGAGAAGGACGCTAGACGCAGCAAATCTTTGCAAAGCCGACGCAGTGGCCAAGTCAAGCTATTGGCAGAGCTGACTCAGGAGCAGAGCCAATGCAGTGGCCAAGTCGAGTTACTAGGAGAGCCGACTTTGAAGCGGAGCTAACCCAGATGCCAAGTCAAGGAGCAGAGCAGCGATTGTTGCAGAGCCGACTGACATCACCAGTCTGCCTGCCAAAAACTCCAGAGACTCTGCCAGCAGCATTTCAGAACCTGAGACAAAAATTGGAGGAGACAAGGGACCGATCAGTTCAGGAATAGGTTCCTAGTGACCAACCCGAAGGCATCCTGACAAGAATGTTCACTTCCTGGATGATTTCAGATTTGAGGCTGAGTGGGCACAGGACAAAGAGGACCGGCTAGCAGTGGAGGCGTTCAAGGCCGACCTGTTTGGTAAGCGAGAGGAGGCCAGACATCAGTAGACTGCACCGGCGAGAAAAACATTGTCACACCAGTGGCATACAAGGCCGCAATGGCCGGTGGAGCAGCATCCAACACCACTGGAGACTATGTTCAACCGTTGTGTTCGGAGGCAGCACAGAAGTTGGCAATTCAGCAGTTCGCAGCACAGCAGCCGGCAGCGCAGCACTTGGAAGCTCAGGAGTTGGCAGCTTAGTCGCAAGCAGCTCAATCGCAGGCAGCTCGACACTTAGCTGCAATGCAGCGATTTCAGGAGCGTCGACGCTTGCGTGGACTCTTCAGGAGCGTTTCCTGAGATGTTGCGAGAGACCCGACCGCGTCTGCCAACTTGGTCGAGTCGCCTCCACTAGCTCACCTTGCAAAGCCGACTGCAGTTGTCGACTCGATCAATCCGCCTGTACTAGATGACCTTGCACAGCCGACCGCCAATCACATTTCACCAGTTTTATCTACTAATCCAAAGGTACGGCCTACAGTGGTTGTTGGCGCTATGGATATTAATCTTGGTCTCCCTGTGATTCCTGTATAGGTGGAGGATTCGACCTTTGAGGACGTACTTCTGGAAGAGGGCTCTAGAGTCAGCTTCATTACAGAAGAGGAGAAGGTGACGGTACAAGCATCACATAATGCCATCGGATTCAAGCAGGGGCTGCTATTTGTCAACATTGCATTGAAGAGCAGAGCAGACATCAGTACAGTAGGAGCATTTTCACTGCCCAACTGTTCTAGACACTGAAGTCCCAATTCCAAGAGGCAGCTCCCTAGGTGGCTTTTACGAGCCAACTCCTTTACAGAGCCGACCGCCACAACCTTCTTCAGAGGCTCCAAGGATGATTATCAGGGCGCCACTCCAACTTCTACAAAGCCAACTTTTACACAACTGACTTCTATAGAGCCGACTGTTTCAAACTTAAGCTCCACCAATGGACCCAAGGAAGAGCGACACCACCAACAGACGACTTCACAGCAGAAGTTAGCATTATTGCTAGTTAGGCAGGGATACCATGTTTTTGATACCAAGGACTAGTTTTCTTCACCATCGTTTACTAGTTTAGTCAGTTTCTCTTACTCCATGCCGCTTTGCCTTCTTTCCATTTACCACCCTTTCTCTTAGTGTCCAAATGTTCTAAGGGCAGAACTATCGGAAAAAGGGGATAATGTTAACAAGAGATTCCTTAATCTCTCCTCCCTTAGTCTCTACTAGCTGTTTTGCAGTTTTTCATCCCTATCCCCGACAATCATCCAGTCGGGTGGATGAACTCTGTTACATCCGACTTGATAAATTCTGTTGCAGCCGACTGGATGATTCTGTTAGTTTTCAGAGGGTTTAAAAGGTAGGTTTAGGGTTTTGGAAGATCATTCTACACTAGAGTACGTAGAGTCAGGGAGCTACTAAGAGCTGATGTACCATGTTTTGGGGCTGTTTTGAACCATTTTATGTAGTTTTGACCTCTTTTTGCACTTCTATTGTACATTTCCAGCGTTCTATGAGGGTTTGGAGCACTTGGTTTAGTAGGGTTTTGTTGGATTTTGATGGGATTGTGAAGGCTAGGGTTTAGTGGTTATATCCTCTCTTTACCACTTGTTCCTTCAGAATGTGCAACATTCAGTATGTACTAGGCGACTACTTCTCTAGGATTGTGGAACTCTCTGTCTAACTCCCCTAGGTGGATGGCATTCCTTGAAATATCCGCACTACCTGAATCCACCCTTCTCTTTTTCTCGCTCCTGGTTTCACGTACCGGCTACAGCCGCCTCAAACTCCTTCTCCTTGTCTAAGGGCCTAAGGCCCTTATTGGTCGCTACCATCCCTTGTACTCTGCAGCCCTGTCCTCAACCTTCTCCTCTTATTCCCCCTTTTTCCTCCCACATTGGTTGTAGTGTCCGCCGAGGATTCCTGAGCAGAGTTGGAAGGTCGGGAGGACTTACCACAATATTCTTCATCCTTCGTGGACCCGTCGAAGGTGCTTGTAGTGCATCTGATCTGTTGCTTTCGGTGTGGCTCTTGTCCCTTCTGCTCTCTGTAACCCCTGTTCTAACTTCAACCTTAATGCTCCTTGTAGTTGACCCTAAACCCTCTCCATGTGCTTCAGCTCGATTTGCCGCCCCCTCTTGTTGTGGAGCCCAAGGTTGCGACCCTGACTGAGTTGGGAACTTGAGCCCGTACTCAGCTAATATGGTCTCAACAACCTTAGTATCGCTAGGTTTGAATGTTGAATACATCCTTAGAACCCCTCCTTTACCATTCTTCAACCTCCTCCATTTCTCTGGCGGTGATATGATAGTGAATTCTTGTCGGAGAATTGTTCTTTGCAGTGTTGACACCAGTACCATCTTCTTCTATCCTTCTCCTTGTTAACATGGTAGACGTGATATCGGCAGCTATAATGGGCTTCTACTACTAGCTCTTTGTACTCCTGCACCGAATACAGACAGACACATGGCTCACGGCCCTAAGTGAGAGTGCACCAGTACAGTTTCTCACCTTTCACCTTTGTCCCATGTACTAAATCCACCGGCCCGTTCAATACTATGTCCCACCATTTTTCAAATTTTAACTCTGCAATAAACCTAGAATCCTTGTTCACCCTAATGCTACCAAGCAATCTGCCTTGTTCAATTCTCCTCTAGTGATCCCAAGACCGTACGCCTCGATCAATGCATCAGAAGTTGTCTCCACTCTATGCCTCTCCGTGCTGCCTTGTCCATCGCTCATCATTTCTTCATCCCCCCACCCTCCATTGTCCCTCTAACCTCGTACCTTTAGCACTATTGCCTTCGAATCTTGCTCCATGTTAGTGCTACCCTGTTGCCGGCGCAAGATTGTTCCTACTAAATGTCTCTATTTGTATCACTTCCACAGATCCATCCCACCATGTATTTTAGATTAGCTATTGTCTTTCAGTTATCATCTTTGACAGCATAGCTGATCAACAAAAATCAAACTCCTACTACAAACAGATAGACACAGCTTTTTAGCAACAGACAAACAGCCTTCCTAGCAACGAACAGACAACCTTCTTAGCAGCAGACCCTGAACCCATTTTGTAAAATTCCATAAACCCTAAACTCTGGGAGCTCAAATCTTTAAACAAAACCATCGACATACTATGACAATACAGTCTACGACCAACAAACAGAGCACTTTGCTAGAAAATTCCCCTAAACTCTAATCTCTAGACAGCCAACAATTGCCTCTAAAAAATGACGAGCTAAACCTTACCTTTAGATTGCCTCCATCCCCTCGAATACAAGCTGGTTGCACAATTCATATCGCCTTGATTGATCCCGCTCTCTCGAATGTTCAACGGCCGCCTTCTCTTTACTTTTCCACCGTCAACCCAGCACCCAGCTTCGACGACATCTCCTCCCTTCCATGTTGCTATGGCGATTGATCTGATCCCTCTCAACACTTGAACCCTAACCCCACGCCCTACTATCTGAATGTAGACACCATCTTGGTTGCCGTCGGTGCGTAGTAGTGGCAGCACAGTCGGCGACGCAGCATAGAGTGAGGTTCTTTTTCCGAACGCAATACAACTCCAAATGCAGGACATAGGTTTGATAAATGTTGGATGATACCCTAAACCGAGATCCGCCGTCATCCTTTGACCTAAAACGGGTTCCAATGGACAAGGGGGTCGGCCAGCCAAGACCTAGTCTAGGCAATGGGACCAGGACATGTGAGCCACCGGTGCAGGCCCGGGTTGACTCCATGACCCAGGGGGCCCATCCTAGCCGCCTTTTTGCGGGTAGCCCCTCCTTTCTTAATAGTTCTAATTTCTAGGGTTGGAAGGGGGGTTGTTAACATGACACCCTAGTTGGAGCATGGATATGAGCATTGAAACGCGCCCCTGCTCTCACCAAAGTGACAAACGCAGAGAACGTGGCCTGCCTGCCATCATTGGTGAAGCCATTGGCCTGAAGCTAGCTCCTTACGATCTGAGCGAGTTGAGGAGGCACGGCCTTGGGCTGGCTCCTCACACTCTGAGCCGGCTGAAAAGGATTGGAGAGTCCATTGAACTTGAGATCAATGCCATTGGAGACCTTATGATTAAAGAAAGACATAACTTACATCGAGTGGGGATGTGATTGTAATTAATCAAAATAAGATTTTGTTTCCCTTCAAGGCCGACAAGGTTGAGAGCCGAGGGCCAGCCTCCTGCCGGGTCGATGCCCACACATAATCTAGGGTCAGGACGATTGATGTTTAGAGGATCGCTGCTGTAGATAGGCCAAAGTGCAGAGGCAATCAAGCCTTCTACCCACTTGAACTCGTGCAGGAGATTGACAAGACTAAGCCAAGTTAGGATCGTCATGCCCTTTGGCTTGTCTGGGTCGAACCCTGTTACCTGTTCTCGGTGAATATAGCTTCTCCATGGGGTGCTGTGGGGAGTGAGAGATAAAACTTTCCTCGTCACCCGAACATCCACGGTCAAAAGAAAAAAAGAAACCACGCCCCATGTCCATCCTCAACCTGACCCCTTGGAACCTTAACTTCCGATTTATGGAACTGATCCAATTGGGATAGCATTAGGCAGGATTCTCTTACCGAGGAAGCTGGCGATGACTGTGTGTTCCTGCAGCGCTGTTGCCTCCCGTTGAAGCATAGGTTTGTCCAAGTGTGGGCTTTGAGTTAAGGTAGAGAGACCAAAATTGGTTAACGCCCTCAAGGTGTGTAGTAGGGTTGCTTTCAAAGAGGGAGGTGGCAGACCAAAAATGGAGAACTTTTGAAAGAGCAGAAGAGTTTTGGTGGACTGGGAGCCGGTTTTTGTGGAGTGACGTGGACCATTGCGCATGTCAGCCATGATCCAAATTAAATCTTAGTAAACTCACTGACAAAGTAGTTTCTGTGAGCAATTTTAGGAGGCACTTCTTTGTCGAATACCAACTTTGAGAGCGTGATTTTTTGACAAACTAGATGTGGATCTAGAAACTTATAGCCACAAAATTTTGTTCACGCATTAACGGTTTGAGATATTTCAGTGACCACAATGTAGTGTATGTGCTGACAAATTTAATGAGCCACAAAGTGAGATTCAATTCACTCTCACTGTCCTTGTCTTTTTTGTGCCTCTCAATGCATGCTGAGTTTTCTTCCACGAGTGTGAAAGTTTGTCACGAGTGAAGATGAGCATGTGGCTATGATCATGAGGGTCATATTGTAATAGCTAAGTGGAATTCTGATTCTTTGCATTGCATCGACACATTACACTTCACATGAGATACCACATTGACACTCTACTGCGCTAGATCGCCCTTTATTTGCTAGTTGCTGCAATTTGCTTCCGTGAACCATGGCGTGGGATTGCACACGTTGGTCATTCTCTTCCCCTGAAGTCGACTTAGAGTTCAGCTTGAACGGCTAGGGACCTACCAAGGGGGATCAATGAAGCGGAAGCAGCTCAGAGGACAAGGCACCTTCTAGAACTCAGGTTCTAGATTACGAGCCTTTTGAGTGCGTGGAGCGCGTACAGACATGGCGGCGGCAGACTCAAGTTGCAAGCAATGCTGATCACCGCCAAGGTGGTTTAGGTGGGAACTGGCAGAGCTCCAGCCAGCTTGCGCGGACGAGGTAGCCTGCAAAGAGGTGCCTCTAGCATGCGCATCTACACAAATGCCCCTCCTATGCCGCCCTCCTCTTCTTTGCAGGAAATCACGTGCGCGCAGCTGGAACTGCAGTGCGTGACATGGGCAGAGACATCGATGGGATCAGCGTCGAGGACATCACGGCCATAGATCCGCCAACAAGCCCTGACCTGCTGTGAAGGGCCTTCAGGGATATGCCCAGCCATCATGATGCAAGAGATCACCCGCAAGGGAGACCAGTGGGCTCTCACCGAGGCAAAAAAATCCTGAAAAATGGAAATTGGTCAAACAAGCAATTGGCAGATGCAATGGCGGCTCACGATGGTGGATTGAACATGAGGAAAGCCGCTCTTAAGTTCAATATAACGTACACGTCATTTAGAGACCACCTCTACGGCGTGAGGACATGTAGGCTTTGCGGGGTGAAGAGCGTCCTGAGTCAAGATGTGGAGCGATAGTTGGTTGAGTTCTGCATGGCGATGGCTGAGAGGAGACATGGGCTCTCTCCAACGGCGCTAAAAATTAATGTCATTGAAATCACCATGGACAGAATCATGCCGTTCCAAGATGGCATACCTAAGGGAGGGGGGGGGGGTTTGGATGAGAGGCTGGAAGCGCAGGCATCCGGAGTTGAGCCTGCAAACAGCATAGGCGTTAGGCATAGCACGTGCAAAGGGTTTGTGCAAAGAGAACGTTGCAAGTTTCTATGATAATTTAGAGAAACTGTATGGCATGCATGGGTACTCACCGGATTGTGTATGGAATTGTGACAAAAGCCGTGCGCAAGTTGGAAAGAACGGAGGCGGTTTGGTGATTGCGAAGACGTGTGCTTGTGGCGTCCATTCCCTTGTTCCTGACCAGCGTGAGTGGCTTTCCATGCTAGTTTGCGTCATGCCGCAACGATTGCAATACCCTCCTTCTACATCTTTCGGGGTATGCGCTTTGGAGCCAATTACATTCAGCGTTGCAAGCCCCGAGCCACAATAGCCATGCAGCCCTGGGCGTGGATGAAAACGTACCTGTTTTCAGCATGGGTGAGTCACTTCATTGCTTCGGTACGTCGTTTAAGTACCATCTCATCTGACCATCAGCATCTTTTGATCCTAGATAGACATTGTTCACATGTTACTTTAGATGTCGTGCATGAGGCCAAAAAAACAAGTTTAGATTTACTCACCCCCCCCCCCCCCTCTCATACTTCTCACGCACTTCAGCCCTAGACGTGAGTCTATTTAAACCTTTTAAACAACATTTCAGAGCTTATAGAAACTACTAAACCTCCCGCAACATGAATCAAGCAACTACTAAAGAAACTCTTGCTCAGTGGGTTTCTTTGTCATTGAAAAAAGCTCTAACTCACCAGAATATCACAAGTGGATTTTCCGCCACTAGGATCATGCCCCTTAATCGCGCAACTGTTGACGATCAGTTGTCTCCCTCCGACAACTTCCAGCCTTCATCGGAGGCATCCCCAAACCTGCAGCAAGCTAAGACAAAGAGGGTACTGAAGGGGGCATTGCAGAGAGTGTACAGTGTGAGCAAGTACTGCAAGAGAGAATTCATAATCAGGAACAAGATGGCAATGTTGAGGGCCACATACTTGTCCTAGAGAACTCCGAAATTGTAGACGAGCTGGATGAGGCGCCAAATTCTCAAGCAGAGCATTATTTCGTGGACCTCGAAACTGATGACCCTAGCATGTCGGGGGAGATAGTTGGTCTTCAACCGGAGGGCGAGGAGTACAATTCCATAACCCAGTTCCTCACTCTTCCCATTGTAACGGAACGGAGTAAGCCAAGGAACAGGGACCCCATCGTAGATTACATGACCTCCAAAATTCTAACTGCAACAGAATTTGAAAAAGCGGACCAACGACTAAAAGACTCCAGAGAGAACCTGGCTAGAGAGAAAGAGAGGAAGGCGATTGAAAGAGAAGCAGAGAAGAAGAGGAAACTTACAGAGAGGGAGGCGGCAAGCGTGGCCAAGGCCGCTGCGCGTGAAGAAGCCGCACCGGTGAAGGAGTGTCGCGCCGCACAGCAAGCGGAGGTGCAGGTACGGCGGCGACTGGAGAGGGAGGAGGCTGCCAGCTTGAAAGCAGCGTGCACCGCGGAAGCTGCTATCGTGAAGGCTAGGAAAGCGGCCAAGAGAGCACGCAAGGCCATGGCCCGTGAGGAAAATCAGCCTGAGTGCCGCGAGGGCTGCGAGGAGTGAACAAGGGCGCAAGGACCGTGGAGGGAGCGCCGAGGTTGAAGGCGTGGCGCAAGACTTCCACTTCCACGTGGGAAGTGAAGAAAACTGCCCAAGGTCGTCATCACCAATTCCCACAGCCCCTCTTGCAGTATTCCTCCGTGCCGAATCCTAACCTCAAGTACTTCTTTCCTTTGCCTTCTCCATTCACTCCCATGCCATCAAGCGCCCAAATCCCCCTCCACCATTTTGGCACCCATGAGCAATCCATGTTTCCATCACAACCAGCACAAAACCTACACTACCAACTCTCACACCCTTTCTAAGCTTCATCCATTATCTCTCGTCCCCATCCTCTATGGAGTCTGCAATCGCAACCGCAAGGTAGGAGGGAAGGAGACCGACCAAGTGACTGTTAACGTGCGCAGCTTATCGAGGCATAGGCGGGAACCACCTTAGACCATTTAAGTCACGCAATCGGGAGACAGAGGGACCAATTCCAAGGACGCAAAGCCACGGTAAGGGGAGGGGAGATGAACTTGAGGCTAGAACAACTTTGATCCACTCACAGTAAACGTAGCCACGAGAATGAGTTCACTATAGTGCCACACAGAGTCAAGCTCTATTTTTTTTTTTGTTTTTTGAATCTTTGTATGCGGTTTTTTGTGATATTAGTTAACCGTTTTACGTGATTTCATGTGTAGAAAAGGATAACACAAGGTTCGGTTTAGGAAGAACCTAGTATACAAGAAGGGGGTTTGACAAATTTCACTTTGAGAAATTGTAGATAATTATTCACGGGGAAAAAAAATACGAAACAACTTGCATTCTTCATCATTTCTTCTTCTCTACTTCAAGAAAATTTTACATAATTTCTAACTCCACTCTTTCTGGTCAAATCACCTTATTTTCACCATTTTTGGTTCTTCTACCCTAGGTGACACATAAGTAATCCATGGAATTCCGGCCATAGCCGCTGGTTAGCGTCTCCTCTGCAAACGCCTGAAATGGGCTGGAGCCACCGACCTGCCCGATCCTGAAGCACAGCGGTGGGTGGATTAAATCGGGTGTCCGGCTATATAAGATGGGGACAGATTCTGCACCATTTTGAACCCTATTCCTATGAGGTCTCTCCACCTCTCTCGGAGCTCTCAACAAACCAGAGCATTAGTTACAGGTCTTTTGACTCCGAAGTTAGAAAGAGGGAGGTAACCTCGCGAGTGAGTGGGGGACTACCGGTTTAAGTCACATTAACAGAAGCTGACGTGAAAGGTGCACGCATCTGGGGATTGGGTACACTGGTCGTGGAGGCTCTTGCCAAGTTATGAGCAAGGGCTTCGCTATACGAGCACATCCGTGTAACGTCAGAAGCAATCACATGTTCCTAATCACTGATTAAGCATGCTTAAGCCTAATAAAACTAAGTAGAAGGATCGAAGAGAATGCGTCCAAAAAGCTAACACAACCCAAGAAGTTAGGGTTTACTTTCTCCTATTCTAGGTAATTGAAGCTGCCTGAACGCACACTAAGTGAAGATTGTATTTCTACAGATCATTCTAAAAACTTAGACAATACATTTCCAAGAAGAGAATCGGTAGCAGAAAGCAATCAACGAGGGTTTTTCGCGAGGCTCGCCGCTACGCGATTGGTTCTAAAGTTTGTTCCATCCACTCATTCAGTGGGATTTGTTTTTATCCAAATATTGGTAAAAAGAAGTTTGATTGGCATGTGATTGGAGAAAGAAGAGGAGTATATATTGCGAGATGTGGACAACATTCACCAATTTAGAATTCTAAATAAGAAAAGGCTATTACCACTTATATAAGTGGACATCCGTTTTAAATGCAAGATTCATCTTGGCTAATAAATTTTTCACCTATCACATATGAGTTAACCCCTAAAGGACAATTGTCCTAGAAATTAGAATGGCCTTTTTTAGAATTTAGGCATGTACCAGTGACTTCAACTGAAGTCGATATTTTTTTAAACTTTTTGTGAATGTAGGCCATAACAAGAACTTTGAGGGAATCTGATTTTTTTTTTCAATTGGACAATTGTAAAAATAGTTATGGTATCCAAAGTGGAAAAAGTTGTTCGATGGGCAATTCATGCAGCCATGCTAAATACATCAATTACCTCTAAAAATATTTCTATAAATACTTCATGATGTCATCTTTGATGTTCCCGAAAAAAATTTGACTTTTAGTGCATAATGTTCACTCCACAAAATATCAAAGTTTTCCTGCTGTCTCGGGCAGTGTACTAAAAAAGGACTTCTTCTTTCATTCATAAAAGTTAGATAAAGTATTATTTTAGGTTTTTTTCTTTTCTTCAGTGACAAAATTGACATCATTCTTTACTTTTACCGTTTGAATTGGGACTTTATTAAATAATGGAATTTCAAGGAGATAAGATTTAGCATTCTTGTGTATTCAACTTAATTAAAATATTGTTTTCAACATGCTACACTTGACTTTTGAGTGTAATTTTTTTAATACAATTAGCTAACTTAGTCTTCTTTAACATGCATCAAAACCCCCAAAATCCATAATGCAAAAAACCAAAGAAAAAATGTTAGAGTATGTCAACCTAGTCAAAAATCTTGTCAAAAAAGTTTGTTTTCAAATTTCAATTGCTATAATCTTCTAATCTCTACCGTCGATTATATTGAAATTTTTTGAGCTGTCTATTACAATAATTTAGTTGAAGATCTTACGAGTAGAATCAGACAAAAATATTTTTTTAGTCATTTGTATTTTTTACATTAGAAATAGCAGTTTTGAAGCGTTTTTGGGTGAAACATACTCAAGGAACTTTAGGGGTTAAACCACTTTGGCCTACTGCATAGTGTAACTCCCCTCTCCATGCACACACAGGAACATGAACTTTCGGTTCAAATGTAGTAGTTGGTGTGTTTTACGTTAGTGGAAACACAAGCTCGATCCCACAGCTGTGGCCGTTGTTACTTGGCCAGAGACGCCATAGGTCCGAGACATTCCTTCTTGGCCACGAAATAGTTAGAACAGAGTACGGCTGGTGATCGCAGAGCTTTGTTTTAATCTATCGTGTTACGTTATCCCTGACTCCAACTGTGAAAGTCTTCTCAGGCAGTGCGTTGTCGAAGTGCAGATAATTAATCAACAATTGTTCTAAGAATTATTCTACAATTGGTGAGTTTCCGTGATTTGCTTCACTTAGCTGGACTCAACAATGACCGTCAATTCAGTCGATTTTTCGGTTTATTCGTAATGAGTAAATCCCTCACTACAGGACGTCCATTGAATTTTGACTGATGCCTCGTGTAACTGGAACTATAGACTTCATGGCCTCACCAGATGCTGATCACGTCATGCCGGATGGATATGAGCCAATTCCAGTGCAATTTTCTCTCAACAGTGTAAACGCCTCTGAGAACTCCATAATCAAGGACTCAGGTGTAAATGTTTGTCTTTCTCATTTTTCTCTATAATTACTTTGCTTCAAAATACGCTTCTCCCGTCAACAATTTTGCAGCTCACTATAGAAATTCCTAAGTTTTTTACAGAATCCAATTAACACTAGTGCAGCGACGACATTGCGAAGTGCTCTTTCTGACCCTCTCACGTGAGTACCTAGAATCACTAACCTTTTCTTAACAGTTGCAAAGCTCATGTAGGGTTGGCTCAGCTCTGAAACCTAAATATCCTAGACGTATTTGCTTATTGTCGTACGATGAAATCATTGTGTTACACCACTCTTCTATAAAAATTCTTCAAGTTGCTTCATCTGTATCCTCATACATAATGGATTCCTCGTGATGATGTAGGGGTGCCCTTCTGCAGGATGCAATGGCTTCTTTTTGTGGTCACTCTTACGGTGGCCGGACTTTACAAAGAGTTTATGACACAGTACGGGCCGATTTCGTATAAACAATTCCTATTAAAAATTCTTAATTTGTCAACAAGGAATTTTTTGAACATATCGTTGAGACTCGTGCATGTTTCCTAGCTAATTTTGTAAGCAGTTAGGTTACGATCGTCAGAGTTAGGTGTGTTTCATTCCTTTCTTTGATTCAAATTCTTGATCCTTGTCACTCTGATAAGTTACATCTGTTATCGTCCTTCCAGTTGCAGTGCCCTACTTGCGGGGCGACAGTGGAGAGAAGCTCTATGGTCCACAACCTTGGTATATTTGGAGGAATCCACACCGTGATGAGAGCATCTCTTTAGTTCTACGTTATCAACGATGAATGAGGGAGAGCTGTTACTTTTGGAAGTTACTTATTTGAGGGTTTATTATCAATCTATGTGACGGTAAGAATTCATTGTTGTCGATGAATGTGACAGCCTTGAGAGCAGCAGCAGCTGTTTTTAAACGCGATGAACGAATGAGGCAGTCGCATTCTGAATCTTTGCGGCTGACCAAGCGTAAGAGAGATGGAGAACAAGTTGAAATGACTGAATTAAGAAAACCCGAGAAAGTGAGTGCGCAGAAGGCCATGGTTCAATTTGTTTTCGCTTGACATGCTTCTGCGGTTATAATCCGTTGTTAAATACTGGATTGAAACTTTCTCCGTATTATCGCATGCACAGCTAATATTGCTAAGTGAAATAACTAATTTAACTCTGTAACATCTTTTCTCACGTAGGAATTTCCAAAATCGTCTGAGAAGAATGTTAGTCCACGTCCTGGTATCCAAGGGAAGGGCGTACAGTTTCCGTTTTCTGTTAATGAGAAAGTCTTGATCAAGGTATGTCTTGCAATTAAAATCAATCGTAATATCTCCAGTGTCTTGGGTGGTGCTTTCTGGGTGTTTTGACTAATACAAATACGGAGTAGGGTTGTTGGTTGACGCGATGGTTGAAAACTGTAAAATATTTGACCTGGCTCTCTTCGAAGTAGATGGTTGAGCTAGTCTGTGTAATTGTTCGTTTCTTTGTAGTAAGAGTAAGAATAGATAAATAGCATTCTCTTGAAGGTTTCTGTGTTGTGGCAACTGGAACATCTTGTGAACTGGATCTGCGATTTCTCTTTTCACGTTGATTTGTAGCCGCAGTCTCACAGACTCAAATTTCTAAGGGCGGTTTATCTTACGGACCAAGAACTCGTCCCATGCAGCTCTAAACATTTGGCTCCATCTGTGATTTTAGAGCTGCATGAGACGAGTTCTTGGTTACGATATCAATCACAGTTCATGGGATATCCATATTTGAACTTTTGCAGGGTAACAAGCGCACACCGATGAAGTTTGTGGGAAGAGAAGCTTGCATCACAACTCAATGCCTAAATGGATGGTACAAAACCCTACTCAATGTCTTTAGGAATAGAAGAGTTCTTTCAGCGGGCTTAATTGAACTATGTACGGTTGACGCAGTTTTGGTATTTGGACCCGTTCTCTTATCCTCGTAGTGCATAAAATTCACGTATTGTCATATTCAGATGGTAAATTCTTTAGAGATTAAACTTTTGATGACAGGTACTTGGTTAGGTTATTGGAGAGTGGAGAGAGTGTGCGGTTGCAATATCGATCTTTGGCAAGGTCAGCGGGTGACCACATTGCAGTTGGCGATAATGCATGGGTTTCAGCCGACCAATGATCCTTAGAGTCCAGAAGTTGCTTCCCAACCCCAGGAAAAAATTCTCTGAACTCCCTATGTCTTTCGTAAACTATGATACTCCATACTAGCGACCTTAAGGCCCATTCGCACTTGGCCTTAGCAAAGAGCATGCTTAAAAATTTAACAACTCCACAATTTAGGGAGCAATGCCTTCTTTTTGGAAAAGGTGTAATCAATGAGGTTCGTAAAGGCCTTATCAATAGGAAGGGGATTATGTAATGGTCCCCCAAATGGGACAATACATAAGACCACTCTTATGAGAGGAAAACTAGAGAATCTTTCCAATATTGGTGGCCCGGTAAGTATTGCCTACTATCTCTCAAAGCTCTTTTGTCTTCTTAAATATTAACTAATACCCACTCTTGAAAGTGTGCCATGTGGACATCCATGCAGGATTGGTAATTACTAAAGCATGTAGGTGGGAACACACACTTTTTAATGGAGATAACACCCCCTCCTAAGACCCCCTCTAAGGCCAAGTGGGAACATACCTTTAGGGAATGCTCCAACCTGGCCTTAGCTAATTTCAAGTTTCAAAATATAAAACTTCCTAGTTACACGGAAAGTTGCAGATTACACGGGAGGACTTTTATTCTCTTGGTTTGGTGGGTATGCAAAATCTGAATTCTAGGAATTTGTATATGCAGTCATTGAACCTTCAACGTGCGGTATTACGTAATACGAGATGAATCGTTGCATTGAAAAACACTGCTGTTACGTGTTTGAAATATTCAATTCCTGAAGATTGAAGGTCTGCCAATACTTTTGTGAAACCTGCCGATACTTTCGCAATCACTAAACCACTTTTTTCAAACATCGGTCTTAATTGAGGTGTCACATCTATCTTAATTGAGGTGTCACATCTATCTTAATTGAGGTGTCACATCTATCTTAATTGAGGTGTCACATCTGCATCCACGTAGGTTCGGTGATTACGGAGGATTGTTGGTGGGACACTCTCAAAGATAATGGAGATGATATTCTCAAGGAGCGTCGGCCTAAGGCCAGGTGGGAACGGGTCTTTACTAATGTCTGTGCAACGGATACAGTGATATTGGAGTGCATCATTCCGAGTGCGTATAGGCCAGTACATGTACAAATTGTAAGAAAATGACACTTGGAGTAGAGCTGCCAGACAACAAAACCAAAACTTTGTGAGTTGTCTTAAGATTCACTTGTCCTAAGATTTATCCAAATTTATCCAAATTGAGATTATTTTTTGGACCTGTTAGAATACAATACTGAAACCAAGATAATTACACGCCACATATCTATATATCATCCATCATAGTTGTATACAATATTGTTATATTTTTCATGCAAGAAAGTATCAAAACAAAGAGGATACAAAAGCAACATATGTCTATTGTTTAGAAAGAACACAACAGTTTGTTATTGGTACATACATAAATACTTCTATAAGCTACTCATACTAATACGTTATAGTATCAATACGAACACAAGTAATATTGTACATATGTGTATAATGGACGATTCCAAGAAAGACCAATTTGACAACTACAATTAGACAGTGAATGGCAACATTAAAGAATGAAGCATAACAAAGTGAATGCATTCAAAATGAATAATTTGTTGGTTATTCAAATCATAGCTGTGATAAGCAATATCAAACAATCAAATTGACTCATAGCCTACTCTAATTTAAAAGCGTTGGATTACATGATTTTTAATTCTATCTGTTTTAGAAATAAAGAAGGAAGCCAAACAGAGACTACAACTTACAATTGTCCAATACTATTTACTTTGGAAGTATGTTGAAACCCAATAATTATCAAAAGATTGAGAATTTTCAAAAAATGCAAATCAACTAGCTCTAGATAATAAAAGAAGCATATCAATGATCCAAAATCAAATTTGATGCTAAATTGATAAGATCATATAACAATCACTACAGTGATTGCTACATTCTCCTCTTCAATGGAAAAGACCCACACACGTAACCTAAGACAAATTAATTTTGACACTTGTATGTTAATAAAGATCCATATGGCACTAGCGCCTAGCCAAATATCAGATGGCAATAAATTTGCCCATCTAAAGCAAGAGATCTCGATATGATCTACAGTATGAGCAACTCCCATCCTAACTAAGAATCCGAAGAGATTAATATATATAGTAATTCATGATAAAATAAAGCACTGCTCCATAAAGAAAGCAGATTCATGATGTGAAGGATGTCATCAACTTTATAAGGATGATCAAACCATTAGGAGAAATCTCGGGTCTCCAAAAGGCCTTTGGGTTTCCCACGTGCCTAAAAATTTGGGCTAGCCTGTGCACTTTAACTACTGGTACCAATGGTGCTACGAGGTTTCCAAATTGGTGTTTGGTGGGTCAGGCCAGTAGTCACAACGAAAGGCGTGTGCTCCCTCGCGCGTGTGTTGTCGCAGGCGACGAGAAGAGCCTCCGCAGCGCACAAAACTCAAGTAGATAGAAGGTTGTCAGCGGTGGCCGGCTTTATGAATTCCTGAAAAACTAACGCAATTTGGTCACCTACCGGAATTGAGTTGCTGCTCCACCTTCAAGATGCAACGTGCACAAGGTGTTGAGGTCAAAATGCTGCCAACGGTCATTCGAAATAGGCCTTCTTTTGGGAGAGTTATCGCGGTTGCGTTGTCAACAATGATGGAGCGGTGGAGGCTTCCAAAGGTTTCATCAGGTTTTTCGATTTGGGTTTTGGGTGGTCACGCATTGTGCAATAGAGATTTAGGGTTTAGCTGTAGAGGTCTTCCAATCGCTGCCAACGTGCATGCATCCACTTAGGTTGGAGAAATTACCTCAGTTCAGAATTGGGGTTTAAGGATGAAGCTGCAGATAGCTTGTATCCTGCCTACGACGCCGTGGAAATTGGAATTAGCAGTTTGTGATGGCAGAGGGTGTGTTGACAGCACGTTGCCTTTGCGGTTGCTGCCAGCGACGAAAACAACTGTAAGTTTTTGAATTCACAATCGAAAATTTCTTGCATTGTAGTGGCATGGCTAAACGGCTGAACTTCTTCATACATAGTGTCATCGTGCATAACACTCAAGACGTATAGGGCAACCGCATCCCCATGGGGTTGGATTGTGATCCATGGATTATGCTGCAACCAGCTTCGGTTGGGCCTTGGGGTAGAAAGGCAAGGCGGCATGGTGGAGAAATTTTTTTTGGGGCTTTCAAAGCGCAAATCAAAGATTTCTCCAAGACCTCCACTGAGCATGAAGCATGCAACCTCGATAAGGTGCTTGTGCATCATGCATATCAGCCACAGCATCTACGATTGAATCCCGCGGAGGCAGCAATCAATTCAAGTATGGCAAACTACCTGTACGCATCGCTTTCGAAGGATTGGGTACACCCCGCATCTATCCTTGGTCCCATTCTTGTGCTCCATGTCGAGATTAGGGAGGCAACACGGAATCGACAAAGCCACGCGGAGTTGCTGGATATAGGTACATTCTTCCTTGGTGGTCTGTATTTGCCTCCAACACGTTAATTTCCTACGGGAAGGTTGAAGCACTCCCGCTTTCAAGATGCAACGATGAGGATTGGCCTTTGCCAGACATGCACACATCTGAGGCGTATAGGACAAGGCTTACATTTGATTTTGCAAATGCTATGAAAGCAACAACTAGTAGTAGCTTCGTCCACCAGCAATGGTTTGTGCCAATCCATGTTATGGTTGATTTGTTTGCGGTAGCTGCTGACAGCATAAAGCAGACGCCTACACTGTTTGTTTTGAATAGTGCATCTGAGGCTCTGCTAAGTAGTCTGATGAATCTAGGGTGGAACGAGAAGTTCCACAATGGCCAAGATGTCATCAAGTGCGTTGCCAACAGGTCCAACATTGTTTTCCGCTATCATGTGGAAAGACAAACATTATACACCAGGTTCATGTATACAAGGTATAGTGGGGCTGCCAACAATAATTGGGAAGCGATTGACCACCTACCAGAGGAGGAGATGGTGGAAGTGTCTTGTATATTTAGAGGGGACTTGCTGCCAACATTCAAAGTTGGCAAGGCCTGGCTAGTATCTGACCTGGGGCACAAAATTGCAATGGCACTTGGAGATGATGTACCTAGGCAGTATAACATGGTTATGATAGATGCCGATGGAGTTTGTGAGAAAAGGTACGAGTCGTAACAAATTCACCTTGTTGTTTGTCTGAAATTATGCAGCATTCTTAGGGCTCCTTGCTGTCAGCAATGAAAACTAAAAGGATTTGTTAGGTCCAGATCAACTAGCGTCATGAGAGACACCTCACAGTTGCTGAGGTCATGGATCCCAAGAGGATCAAGATTGTGGAGGTATAGGACAAGTGATTTCGGGATGAGAAGTTAGAGTATGTGGGATCCCCTTAGACTTTTTACCAAGTCATAAGTGAGTTCAGGTGGTGGTTGCATTTATCATTTTGCGCTTTGTGTAGGACTTCTTCTATTAACATTTTGTATATGGCAAATTTGAAGGACTCTCGATTTTCTTGCTTTCAGTGATCATGACAGCAGCGACTCCTAGAGAACTTAAATTTGCAAGCGTGAATCTAGCTTCAACGACGTGGTTGAATGAAGTTCAAACAATAGGTAACGGTTGCCATTAAAAGTATTCCATTAAGATTAAGAATTCACAATTTTTTGGTCAGTCCATGGCAGCGAGTAAGCTTTGCTTTGAACTTGCAATAACAGCTAAGATGTGGACTTGTTACCAACGCAAAAGAAGAGATTTCTTAGAAGACTGTCGGGCAAGGGGGAATGAGCTGAATGGACATGCTAGACAGTGGTTCCTAAATGCTCGTCCAAAGTTGCAAATAAAAAATAAAGTAAAAATGAAAATACCAAATCTATATTGCATGATCTTCCCCTTCCCGTCCACCCTCAAAAACCCCTTTTCGTTGTACAATTTAAAGAATCCCATTTCTTTCAAAGAGTCTAAGTTTCAAGATAAAAATTGTTTTGAACTTTAGAAAAGTTTGAGGTGACTGGAAGATAACAATCCAAACCTCACGTTGCTGCTAGCAAACTCCTAATCTGTTCTACAATCCCGGGCTAAAAAACAGTGGGCGTATACTAAACCAAAACAACGCTGACAGCGCTCAAGTAAGTCCTATGTAGAAAACAACGTGGGCATCTACTCCAGTCTTGCATCCGTAGTGATTGCCTCAACAAGGCTCGACAATTCCTCTATGTTGGCGTCGTCCTCAGTGTTCTCACCTCCACTTGAAACTTGCGTGGTGGTGTCGGAGCCACGTCCATCTCCGCCATCATCACCCTGGGTCCTATGAAGAGAGACTTGCGTAGGCTCCACGGCGTCAAACGCTAGTGTGTCTTTGTCAAGGTTCATATCCTTTGGAGATGGTGCCAATAAACCAAAATTATTTAGGAGTAGTAGGACTCCAATTGAATCGAGGGATGTAGATGCCGACTGGCAACAAAAGGGGGGTGGCTAAGGCATGTGCCAACGAACCTGGATTGCCTTTGGCAGGAACGGGCCGTTTGTTGAGATCAGCTGACGGTCGAGGGGAGTCTTCAGCGCCAACCTTTGCTTTCTACCACAAAAGCATGGGTACAGTGGGGGGAGCGGGCCTCTTGCTGCCAAAAGAGAGTTTGCCACCAGTACGTAGTGAAGCAGACTTAGACAGTAAAATCTCCTCAATAAGGCGTAATTCCTCCACGGCCTTGGAG
Source organism: Ceratodon purpureus (assembly GCA_014871385.1). Lineage (NCBI taxonomy): Eukaryota > Viridiplantae > Streptophyta > Bryopsida > Pseudoditrichales > Ditrichaceae > Ceratodon > Ceratodon purpureus. The sequence continues at coordinate 50,828,197 of CM026426.1, forward strand.
TCAAGTTGATAGCCGCACTGTCCAAGCCACCCTCCGATCATAACGCGCTTCCAACGACAACATTAGTCGTCCTAGGAGAAAACAACTTCAAACATACAGTGAGGATGTGTCAAGCAACCGCAAGTTAGAGGTACGCAGCAGGTGTCAACGAAGTAACGCTCGCAAAAGGGGCATGGGTCATTCAGGTTTATTGGTAGGACTTGAAACTCCCATGGATACCGTGCCAGCACTTTCTTCAGTCGCAAGAATGCTGATGCCAACTCCAAGGCCGAGATCTCTGCTGCCATCGCGTCAATTTCAGCATGTCGTTTCTCCTCACCGGCTTCCATCTCCTCCAACTTCTGGTCGATTCTATCAATCCGCCCCTAGGCCTCTTCAGCTGCTCCGCCTGCAAGAGCCAGCTTGTCTTGGCCTAAGTGGGCCATGTGATCGAAGCGCCTCTTCTCTGCGTCGTTGCTAGCAGCCGCGGCCTTCTTGTTGGCAGCACGGGCGACCGCAACGTCCTCATAGAACTTGGACTCCTCTTCCTCCTTCCCCACCATGAAGGGTCGATGGTTTGCCAGGTCGTTCTTCACGCGGTCCCGATTAGCCTCCACCTTCACAAGTGCGGCCTCCATTGACTTCTTCTTCAGGCGCTGCTGCTGTAGGACCTGTTTCGGATTTGATGCAACCAATGGCTGCTCCGTGATGGCATCGGCAGATGGCTTGCGCTTCTTCTCCTCCATGGTCTTTGCTGGTGCGTGCAGGGATCTACGAGCTATCACCTTCTCCGCCTCCAAGGTCTTGATTGCCTTGAGGGTGGCTCCAATTGTCTGGCCACTAGGCGGTTTATCTTCAGTTGCGCCCTTGCCCTTGTTGCCAACACCGCCGGGGATGTGGCTAGCAAAGAAGTCCATGATGGCTTTGATCTACTCCCTCAAGGCCGGGGGCGACAACTTCATGGGATTCCTTGCGGCCTGCTTCTCACGAGCCTTGTATAGGACTTCAGCCTTTTGGGCGAAGTTGACATCCTTGCCCTCCTCAAAGAACAGGTGGCACGCTCAAAGGAAGGAAGTCCCGAATGTACCATTGTTGCGGTCACCTCCATAAATCTTCCGATGGATCTGCAAGTAAGTCTTCACGGCCTCCCTATACTCACAGTTAGCAACGTGGTGCTGCCCAAACAACCACTCAGGCCATGCCTTGATAAATGTGTACTTCTTGCAGTGCTTGTCGCTGTTGAGGTCAGAGAACTTGTACCCCGTGTTGGAGAGCCTTAAGGTGCCGTGTCTTCACCGTAGTCAGCTGTCTGCCTACCCAGCAGAAATGCGGCAAGGTGGTGGAGTTGACCTATGTATGCAGAGGCAAGGCCTGGCCGTCAAACGGCTCGTCCTACAGCGTCTCCACCACGGCGTCCTCCTTACTATCAACAACCTCCAGGTCGTCTCTCCTCACCCCTTGGTCCATGTCATCCTTCTCCCGAGAAGCACCAACCTTCCCCTTGCTTGGGCTCGACATCCGTGGCGCTGATAGTGCAAAAACAAGAGATTTCACATTGGGATCGCGCATGGGAGCTGAAAAAGGAAAGACAACTAGAATGAAATGACTGGGTTCCACCCTCCTCTAATCTAGGTGACATCTTAGTGAGACACCATGAAATTGGTAAATCGGAACAGCAAGAAAGAAGCCATAGGCAAGTGCTAGAGAACGACAATTTTTTCCTTGAAGCCGTGTATGTACCTCAGTTTGGTTCTAAGCTATACAAGAGTTTGGCGGCATTGCCGCATATAGAATTGCTTGATGCATTTTGGCCAATTTCCGACATGCACACGTCCAAGGCCTTCCATTTGAAAATGGCACATGACATTGCAGACATAATGAAGGGTAGCACAAGAAGCAAGGTTGTATTTGTGCAGTGATTTTTGCTAGTTTATATAATGGCGGAAATTTTTGCAATCACAAACAACATATGATAGACTCTAGCAATGTACATCCTCTGAGATCCATCTTCCTTTCTTTTGGCAAGCTTAATGGATCCTTGCTGGAATAAAAAATAACATTGTGGTCATGATATTATCAAATGTGTTGTTAGTGAAGGGACTGTGGGGTCCAATTACCACCTAGCACGGCAGACGTTGTATATGAACTTTTGCTACGTATGGTTTTGGCTTGAAGGAAATATTTTGGTGGCGATGAATTAGTTTGTAAGTCCAAACATGGTGAAAGCAGAGGTTGTGTGTAAGAGTGAAGTGTTGCTAGAGTTTGAGGTTGAGAAGTCATGGCCTATGTCACAGATTAGGAATTAGAATGCAATTCTCTTATCGCGAGATTCCGGACTTCTATGAACTGGTTATTGAGTGGCCAAGTCGATTTAACAAAAAGGTTCTATTTTTATTTTTTTCACACACCAGAGAAAAATTGGACTTGTGGATGTAGCCAAATTCATTGTGTTGCTCAATTTTTTATTTGGTGTTCTTGTTGATAAATAATTGGTTGGAACAAAGCACCAAGATCCAAGCTCTTTTGCCGTTGGGAGCAGGGTTCAAGATGATTATGCAAGAATCGTGCTTCAATAAGTTTCCATGGGGGACAACACTACAATCAACATTGAGGCAAGTTTTAGGAGGCTCATGTAACAGTGCATTCTCTAAAATCATGTAAAGGTTTATGTGCAAAAGACAACTTTTAAGTTATACATTCTTTATCTAATAAAGGCAAGGACTTCCTTGTAGAAATCATTTATGACGGCTATAAACTACTTACTATGCTCATATTGTTGTATTGCTAGGCAGTCCAAGACATATTCTCATTGCACATTGTAACTGAAGCTTACTTGCTAAATGAATAGATAGCACTTGTGGTACAGATGATCTTTGTATAATTTTTAAATGGTGGATATTTTAGTGGCACACAAATTAATACAAAAGGAACACAAAAGCTTACCTTGCTATGATCTATAGAGTTGGTTTGCAAAGTTTAACGGCTACATTGAGCATGCATTAGCAGTTGTCACAAACAGAATAAGATGACAAGTTGACCTTTGATAAAGGTAGATGCAAAGAATTTTAAACAAGATGTTTGATGGGCATAGGAATTTCTGAGAGGACTCTACATTGTTTAAAAGACAAAAGTTAACTATAATTATTGAAGCAAATGTAAAAAGATATAGTCAAGTTGGGTGTCAATAAGAAGTTCTTAAAGAACGTGGAAAAAATGAATTTGGAGAGAAAGTTAAGATTGCAAAAAATAATTTTTAGACATAATATAGTACATGCTTATATAAAATTGAAAATTACGTTAAAGTTTAGTTGAAAACATACTTTTTTTTTGTTGGAGATATTAAAGCAAATATTTGAAGATTTTATCATACAAATTCCTATTTTTGAAGCCTTTATTTGAACATGAGAATTCATGTCTGATGACTACATCGTGAGGATTAAACCTAGACATCATGTACCTTGCAATGTACTTTGGATGCTTTAGAAAATTCTTAAAATAAGGAACATATACTTCAATCTATTTAGAGATTGAAGCCACTAATTTCAACATTCTAAGTTCCATTCCGTTGAATTGTTGCATGTTTTATTAGTGCGTCATTATTGAAATTTATTTATTTATTTTCATCCTTAATTGCCCTCTAGCTTTTTGTATTCTCCAAATTCCTTGTTGTCCATTATCATAATATCTACCGTTTACATAAACATTACTAATAAGCATTTTAATATTGAAAATTTAGAATTGCATAATTTAATCTATTCTAAGTCAAGCAATGCACATTGAATAAGCAACTTCAGCATATCAACCTCCAAGCTTAAGTAAATGTAACAAATCAAATCGGTGATCCACATGTAAACATAGAGATTAAAAATATGTTAACATGGTGTTCAAAATGTGGCTTAAAGAAGTTCAAAACCAATAAAGTAGGATCAAAAGGATTGCAAAGTAAGTTCAACATTTACAAGCACAAGTTCAACGTGAATCTGTGTAGGGCAAGAAAGATAGTGGTTGCAGAGTTTGTAACTAGAGCACTACGATTGTGAATGTGCAACTTTAGTAGGAGAATATCATTGCCAGAACATCCTTTAGCTTCTACTCAGTGGCTTCAATTTCTGGATTGAGAGCATTGGTAAATTTGTCGTTCAATTGCACCACCAATTTTTCATCCAACAAGCAGGGCAATTGTATGCAATAGCAATATTGATTATCTCCGCAATACAAACGCTCTGGAAAAGGCAATGGCAAGTACCAAGAATTGTTGTTTTTGCAACAAATCCCTTTATTATAAGAAGAGCACCTTTGATTATAGATGTTGGATTCAATTGCAAGTATAGACTAGCCTATTGGAAATTCAAATACATCATTACATGAAAAATGGGGTCTCCAAAAGGCCCCCTAAGGCAGCATTTATTGACCTTGAAGCTCGAGTCAAAGGAGAGCAATCACATGATTCATCAAATGACGGGTGATTAATGCCAACGGTTTCAAGATTCAAAGTTTGTTGCCACAACGGTAAGAAGCCGTGAAGCTAGGCCATGACTAGGTTGGTCTCTCCACCTACGAAAACCTCAAGCAAAGTTGGGTGCGTAGAATTTGAGTGTTGCAGAACCGAAGACCCCATTCTAAGGTAGAATTTAAGGAACTCGAGGTTGAGAGTGACAACCAAAATTGTGAGTGGTTTTTTACAGTTGTCCGCTGGCAGCAATTACTAATTTGAGCAGGAAGCATTGGAAGGGTGTTCTTGTAACTCCTTCTGCGGTGGACTTAAATTATATTGTGAGTGACGTTTTCTCTATGATAAGTTCTAGTCGTGATCCACGGTACTAGGGTAGATGATGCTCTTCATTTCATTTTGCAATTTCCTTGAGTGGCTATGGTATAGGGGTTGGTTGTTGACAAGTTTGAAATTTTGGGTACTTGGCAATCATAAGAACGTTTTTCTTCATACTTGCAGTTTGTTCTGAGCCATTGAGAGCTTCAAGCACTACTTCAGATTTCTGGACTTTCAATGGCAGCAAGAGTGGCGGAGCCTTCAAGCTACATTCTCCAAGTTTAGCTTGATGCACGCTATGCACCACTTGTTTGGCGAGATTTGTTGCCATCTGAGCAATCCTGTCCATTAACTTTTCCAGCACGGAGGGCAGCCGGGGATACAAACATTGATTTGTAGACCGATGGCAGCATTTACCCGGTTGATCCAGGAACATGGAGGCTACTTCCATTAAGAACTCTTAGGGATTACCTAATATTCATATGCCATGGAGAGCAAGGTCTGTACAGATTGGCACGCAGATTGGAGATTGGTGATGAAGGAGGACCTACACGGCGTGAGTTGGAAATGCAATGCCGACATTTTAAAGAAGAACTGTGGAAGGTGAGAGACGATCTGGGTGGCAGCAGAGTCAAGCCTGACTCTGCATGACGATGTGTGCATGGGCTTGCAGATCGAGGTGCGTCGCTTGCAGCAAGAAAGTGAGCGCCTATAGGAAGAGAGTGAGCGCCTACAGCAGAGGGCCAACCCTTCAAAGGACACACCTATGGAGATGCGACGTAGAGCACGCTCGCTCAAGGGGATTCATGAGTTGAATCGTGGTACGGGTTGTCCTAAACACATACTGAAGCTTGTTCGAAGAGTGTTGCAACCGCATCTCGTGGATGCTGTCAACGACAACAACCGGGTTATCCATGAGAAGCAGCGACTTCATGGGGATAAAGCCTCCCAAACAGGAATTGCTATAGCGTTAGCAAAGATACTATCTAGGCATAAAGGTCTAACCCTCGCAACTCAATCATCCATGGAGCATGTTAAAATAAAGATTGCTAGCAACATCCTTAAATCAATTGGAAAAAGTGTAGGGCCGGGTAAAATTCTTGCTGCCTACAACAAAGCAAGGGTGTCCCGTTGAGGCTATGGTGCTATTTACCAAGCCGTGAAGGATCCAAATATTGCTTTTACTAAGGATATGAAAGCCAACATACTACCAAGCCCCTAGTACGTGAAATTGCTCCGGCAGGAGCTGAATGCAAACTTGCCACAATTTATTGGCGAGTACTACCACGCTCAAGGAAAAATGGAGCTGCCAACAGTGTCAAAGAAAACCAAGAAATCAGAGGAGTTGCGAAAAGAGGTAGTCTTGGATGAAAAGAATTCATTCTCCACTGACCTTGAGGTAGTCTAGCAAAACATGATCATCTTATATGGCATCACGGAATCACGTATGCATTTTCCTTTGATCCTGTTAGTGCCTAAGTACTTGGGCGTTTGGTGCCAGCAGCCGCATTGAGCGTGGACAACAAAGAAAGCTATTTTTTATTGCATCAGACAGTCATTCTCACGTTCAAATTTTTTTCAAAGTTGGAAGGCGCTTTGCTGATCAATCTTTGTCCTCAAACTGGACCAGGCGGAGATTGTGAACGGAAAAAAGTTTGAACGTGTTAGCATCATGTTGTTGAACCGGGCATTGGACGTTGACATTCAGGTGGACCACGAGAGGTACTTCCCAGTACAATTTGAGCAAGAAATTTGGCCAGTTGCCACGTTCCAAGTCGAGAAGGAGTCCTACGATGTTCTGTCATGGATATTTAAAAAATTGAACTTACCAGCTGTGATTGCAGCGTAGTCAAATGGCCAAAGACTACAAGTCCCCCGAGTTCATGAATTCTATGTGGAGTGGCACCTTGCAGCAAACATGAAGACATGTAAGTGCATGTATGGGCTTCAGTCTGGGCCTGCATGTGTAGTGAACTACATATACTACGACCAAAAGAGGACTAAGCTCAAAGTGGAGACAACAAGTCAGGCAATGCTGCCATCAAAAGCCGTGGTAAAGCAAACTGGGTGGGAGGACTATTTTGGAGCAGCGTACCAGAAGAACCTTGTGACATGACAGCATCTACTAGGTGGAGGCCTATCCTGCCAATTCCTTTGTCCAGAGTGTACATATGTACACTACATGCCCATGTTTGATTGACAGAGAAGATTGTGCACATGCATATCATGTATGTTTGGAACATACACAATCTGAGACTTACGGCTATTGCAATTGAACAGATTGTGCCACAGAATCCATCTCTCCGTGGAGTTGTTGCTAGCAGACTTTTTAGGCCAAGCGTTTGGTCTGGCAATGATAAGGCCTGGAAGGATATCTGTCAAGCTCAGAATAATAATACCGGAAGTGGAGCTGACCACATTGCAAAGGCTCAGATGTGGCAAGCCTTTGAAGAGGTGCTACCATATTTGACCAAATTGATGTCGATTGCAGAGCAAAGGATGTAGTTCAAACAAAAGATACACAAGTAGGGAAAGGCATACTTAAAGGCCTTCAGAGAGGAGCATGTTACCTACCACATGGTATGTTCAATGATTTGTCAGTTGATGCTTCCGGTCTTTCTTCAGAGGCCGCCTAGTTTACCTCCGCAAGCGGCTTTTAACTTCCTTTTTCCTGGTGACAAGATGTACATGTGAGGCACTCTTCTTGATTTGTGGACCACTATGGGAGCCTAGGAGTCTGGAGTTGTCAAGGTATGGAGAAATCACACCATCAAGTGAAGGCAGCACATCAAGCACATATAGCCCATAGTGGTGGGAAAGCCCGTACTAGTGCGATTCTGCAACAATTCCAGCATTGGTATCGAAACATACATTGACATCGATATTATAAGAAATGGAAGATCGAGGGAGCTGTACCTCACCCTGCTAATGGACCAAGGGCCGTAGCGGCATCCAGGAGACGTTAGCGGTGGCATCGATCAAGTGCTGCCAACGCCTGCGAGGAGTGGAGGTCAAGGAGGAGGCGTGTTGGAAGAGCATATGTTCTTGAAGAAGTCGTGGAAGGAGGAGGAGATGGCTTTGTTGAAGACGAGCCATAATGGAATGCCAATGGGGACATGGTTGGAAGTGGGGGCGACGAAGATGAATAGAGGGACGCTGTTGTGAACATCGAGGATGCTGGCAAGAGTGCTCCCGGGGAGGATGTTGCCCCTGATGTCGAGATTGAATATGCTGATAGCGAGTAGGGGGTTCAAAGTTGATATGTTTTTTCTTGATATACAATGTTTTGTACAAGGGTAATGTTATAGAGAAATATTATTTTTCATTTGAATTGTATCCTATAGACAGTATAGTGATGCGAACAGTATCATGTATGCTTGAAATTGTCTTCAAATGTACACTTTCTTTTAAAAAATAAAAAATAAAATATTCAAGCAATTGACTTTCAAAATTTAAGAGTTGTGCAAATACAAAGTCAAAGAAACATTGTCCATACTCAGGCAAATAAGACTGGAATTCTTTTCTAGAGATCTTACATTTGGATTATTATATTTAAATTTTAGAAAATATGGATGTTCTTTATGGAAATAGTTATTACGGAAAGTCAAATTTTGAACTTTAAATCATGTTCTCTTATAAATTAATCTTGCTTTCGGATTCAGTTCACTTAATTTTGGATCATGCATCATTTTTAATAAGTTTTTTCATTTAAAATTCCTTAGAGTTTTCTACGAGACCTTGGGCGCCATTAAGTTGCATCATTTCTTAATTGAATTTTCTTATTTTTTGATTATAAAATTTGAAATCTTTCTAATTTGATTTGATTTGTTTTAATTTATATTAATGAATATAGTCTAGAAGACCGGGTCGAGGAGAGAAGCTCATTAGTTATTATTTTATTTTAAATTTATTTTAGAGGTCTTTGATAGGTTTCTATTTTTTAATTCTATTTTTATCTCCTTCTTCTAATATTAAAAAGTGAAGATCATTTATTTTTATTATAGAGGAACACGAAACATGAAAGAGAAAATCTATTATTTTGGAGACTTTCCTCAATTTTCTTGAATTTTTCCCCGAATTTGTGATATTTTAAAATTTATAAAAATCATAAAATAGAAATTAAAAAATAAAAGTAAAAAATAAAATACTTGGTAGGAAAAGTAAGAAATATGAAAAGAAATTTACAAAATTAAATAGTAGAATCAATTACACTTCTCCGCGGAGTTGTTGTTGAATAAATTTTATGAATTTCAAAAACTTCTACAAGTCATATTCTTGAATTTAATATATATTTTTTGTTGAGATATTTTAGAATAAATCATTAGAATATTATAAACTTATGGTAGTCATATTCATCAATTTATGAAATATAAATAATAATTTATAAACTTTTTTTTTTTTTTTTTCAAATTTCCTTCTTTTTCTCAAATTTTCTTTAAGAAGATTTTTGCTAAGTTCCTTTGTAATTTTCAATTATACATATTTTAGAGTGAACTGTACTTGTTGTTTAGCTAATTAATAATTAATAATTATTGGTTTTTTAAGATAATCATAAATTAATAATTTTTAAGATTAAGTTATTTTCCGTCTCCTAATTTTAGTTAATTTTCCTACCAATCATTATTTTAGATGCATTTTTATTTTTGGGTAGTTTTGTTATTTTTGTTTTTATTGTTTCCTTCCTTTTTTCTTTCCCTCAATTTCAATTTATTTGTTTCAGTTTCTGTTTTTTCTTTTTTAATTTCGGAATAATGTGATGCGTCATTGTAGAGGTGGCAGGAGGTTAATGGGCGTCGGTCATTCCCCTATGACCGTGGCGCCCATTTTCGTGCGGTATAGGGAGGAGGAGTCGCGACCCCCTTCCCCCCTTCTTGCCCTCGTTACTGCCAGCAATACTGGCGCGACTGGAACGTTGAAGGCCGCGACTTGCGAGGACTGCCGAAGAGCTCCTCCGAGGTAAGTTGGAGAATGGAGGTTGAGGGTCGGAGCTGAAGTAAGGAGGGGAGGGGGCGGAGCAAGGGGGCGAGAGGAGTTGAAGGAAGGGACAGCTGAGGGAGAAGGGACGGGGCTGAAGGTGCCGCGGAGGGGGCGGTGCTGAAGGTGCTGCGGAGGGTCGCCGCTCAAGGTGCTGCAGAGGGACGGAGCTGTAGAAGCTGCGGAGATTGTGAACAAAAAACGGTGCTGTGGATGGGCGGTCAGTAGAGGAGCAACGTCAGCGCGTGAAAGACAACGGCCTTAATGCGAAGGAAGGTGCTAAAGAGACGCGACAGTTTAGAGGTAAACCCCCTAGTCTAATGCGGTTGTGTGTCTTTGGACTTTGGTTGCACGAATTGTATGCTTGAAGTCAACCTCATAGCTCTAGCTATAGTCCTTGCTGTCAACAAATCTTGTACAAGCATTTCCTGCATCTATCTTCTACTTAATCTACTTAAGAGTTAGAGAGCTTCAAGTTTGGGTACATTGTGTCCCAATCTAATTCGTGGTTGTGCCACAGCCATGGTTGCTAGCAGCAAGGAGGAGCTGGTTGGTACGCCATGGGACAACCCATTCGATGTGAAGTCGCTACCGGATGGTGTAGCGTCTAAGCTCGTGGAGATTGCTCCCTTTCTTCTTGGAAGGAAGAGGGCAAGCTACAACAACCAGTTCTTCCACCGTACACTTTGCCTTTGCAACAGTGGAATTTCCTTCTCTGAGCTCAGCAGCAATAAGGTATGCAATAAATCCTTGTTTATAGTACGGTGGTCGGAGCGGTGATCTGGGCGCCACTACATTGCTAATTGTAGTGACAAGCATGCCATCGAGGATTACACAGAGATGCATGCGAAGGTGTATGGAGGTGACCTTGACAATAACATATTTGGTACCTCCCTTCTTTGAGCTTGTCATCTCAGCTTCGAGTTGGGCAAAGAGGTCAACTGGGCACAGAAGGTGGAGTCTTTGCAGAAGGCACGTGAGAAGAACGCTGCCCACAACCCTCTGAAGCTCTCACCCCTAGCAATCCAAGAGTAGATCGAGGCCATCATCAACGTGCTTACTAGCCACATCGATAACTAGCCCTCTGCTGGCAACACATCCTTGGCCATTGAGGGAGTCGCCACTCAACCTAGCCACGGCGCTCCACCTAGCAAGGGAGGGCCTGGAGTAGAGGGAGCGCGGGGTCGCACTCAAAGCGGGCTGAAGGGGAAGGGAAAGGCGTTGGTTCTCAAGGAGGAACCGATTCTCAAGTCTTCCACTGTTCGCAGCAAAGATGAAGACCGACCTACCTTGGATCTAAAGGCAAAGTTGGACTAGGCCAAGACCAAGAAAGCAAGAGATCAGGCCAACCTAGCGAAGAAGGAGGCTTAGAGGGAAGTGATTCTTGGAGATTTGCGAACGAGTAAGGCTTTCTTGAAGGAGAGGGAGGATGAGGAGAACCGGTTCTATAATGATGTGACCGCCTACCGTGCTGCCAGCAAGATAGCCGAGGCCGCTAGCTACGCAAAAGAAAAGTAGCAGTTTGATGCTTTGGCTTGTCTTGGTGGTGATCAGATGGCCAATGCGAGCAAGGCTGCCCAAGAAGCCCAGCATCGCATCGACAGCAAGGAGAAGCAGCTGGCAGCATTAGTAGGGGATATTAAGAAGTCTAAGGCTGAGGTCAGGGTTCTTAGTGTGGAGATCATGTCCTTTAAGCTGGCAGCAGCATTCATACGGCCAAAGAATGTGCTCTTACACCTGCCATCCGAGTTTTGAGCCCTCCCCATCCAGGTTTCAGAGCCATGCCCTTTCTGTGACCGGTACTTTGTTGACACCGCTTGTGCACCCTTGACATGCGGCTGCTTAGCACACCCACATTGCATATTTGAAGTTGTCTTCTCCCTTGATGCCAAGTGTAGCCGTTGCTGCCGCTCCTTGAGTGGGGGGTGGCTTGGGCAATGAGGACTTCCACTGCATGAGTTAGCTCATGCGTAGCTCCACCACCTTCAGGAGGTTCTCAAGTCCGAGGTAGCTGTCCCTGACTTCCAAAGCTCCTTTGCTAACAACAAGATGGTGGCTGAGCATACTTCTCTTCCTTTGGAGGAGGAAGACCAAGTCAAGAAGAAGGCTCGTTCTGAAGCGACTGGGGTGCTTCAGATCCGTTTGTCACCACCAAGACCTCCACTCGATTCGTGGTTTCCGCGGAGATGCTGCCAGCAGATATAGGGGAGGCCGATTGTGCTGACAACATCCAAAGTTCAGACGACCTGAGCTTCCTCCAAGTGACACAAGCCCCTCCACGTGTGAACGTCGAAGACACACGCTCACATGGAGGTGAACGCAGCGGCAGTGCCACATAGTTTGGGGGGACATCTTCTGGCTCAAATAGAGCTCTCCTTGACAAGCTTGTGGATGCCATCGAGACCTTAGCAGTGCCCTAGATGTTTGTGGTTTTTTTGTAGATAGTGCCATAGCAGATTAGTATTAGCGGCATTGACGTTGTTCCACATTTTATTTTCATGTGCTTCCTTGATTTCGGACTCTATGTTCTCAACTGCGGTGGCAGCGAGTACTTGCTGTCAACTGTTTGTAAGTAGTTCCGATAGTAAGGGGTCAAACCTTGTGGAAACCGAACCTCCTTTTTTTGGACACTTATGATGAATGTTGTCCTATTGTATTTGCATATTGTACATGTGGCTGCCACCTTGGTCATGATTCTGTGAAAGTCGCCATTGTCTCGAACCCTAATTTTTGCTGGCAACAAGATGTTCTAGAAGTACACTTGCATTCATCAAGGGAGAACGTTACAATTTGGGGAGGATAAAACATATACTAAGCCATACATGATGTTGCAAGCACAATGTATAGTCCCTTACAAGGGTAAATAATATTACTCGCATCGGTTTGGTGAAATGTGAATGTAGAAAATACTGTGGGCAGACTTGTGAAGACCCGGATAGAACACCCTAATGCCGGTATAAAAAAGTCGTTGTCCTACACTTCCACAATCTTGATGGTTTTGGAAACCGCCACCTCACCAAGAAATACACGCCTCTCATTACGTATATTGATCTACATCAATGCTTCCAACAAACTGTGTTAGTATTGTTCTACTAGCTAAAAAAAGCAGCACCTTGCGTATGTAAAACCAAGGGAGTGTTGTTGCTTACATGTACCTTTTTTTCACGAGAACCATCTGCTTCCACCAGAACCATATTGTACTCTTTGGGGTCATCGTCTCCAAGCGTCATTGCAATTTCATGGCGCAAGTGGGATACAAGCCATGCCTTGCCCACTTCAAATGCTGGCATTGGACTCCCTCTAAATGTACAGCAGACTTCGACCATCTCCACCTCTGGTTGATGGTCAATTGCATCCCATATGTTGTTGGCAGCACCCCTCAATCTTGTACACTGGAACCTGGTGTATAGTGTCTGCCTGCCCACATGGTATTGGAAGACAATGCTGGACCTATTCACAACACCCTTGACAACATCCAAGCGAATGTTAAACTTCTCAGTCCATCCAGGATTCGTCAAACTACTTAGGACTGCCATAGACGGAGAGTGTAAAACGAAGAGTGTAGGAGTCCGCCGAATGCTGTCACATGCAACCGCAAACAAGTCCACCATAACGTGGACAGGCATAAACCATTTCTCATGGGCGAAACTACTACCAGTGGACGCTTTCATCGCATTGGCAAAATCTGCTCTAAGCTTGGTCTTGAAGGCTTCAGAGGTGTGCATGTCTGGAAGCATGTCTCGATATCGTTTGCGTACAACGTAGGCCCTGCTAGAGGGAAATATATACCACCAAGGAAGAATGTACCTATGTCCAACAAGTCTGTATGGCTTTGACCATTGCGCGTCGCCTCCCCAATTTCTGCATGGAGCAGAAGAATGGGACTGATGATAAATGTGGGGTGCACCCAATCATCAAAGTGCGAGGACTATAGGTAGTTGGGTGTGCATGGCCTATTCGCTGCCACATCGGGATCCAAGCGTAAATGGCGAGGCTGGTACGCATGCCGCACAAGCACCTTATCAAGGTTGCTTGCTCCATGCATACCTGTTGTCTAAGAGAAATCCATGATCTAAGCCTTGAAGGCCTCTCAAAAATTATCTCCACCATGCCGCCTTGCCTCTCTACTCCAAGGCCCCTCGGACTTTAGTTGCGGCAGAACCCATGAATCCCAGTCTAGCCTTATTCAGATCCAATTGCCATGGACGTCTTGATCATTGTGCAAAATTACGCTCTGAACTAGCGATTTTTGCCGTCAAGCCATGCTTCCCTCAACCCCAAGGTATTGGGAGACACAAGAATGAACTATAACATCTGCCTTTCATACCAACCAAGGCTAAGGAACGTGCTGCCAGCAGACAAAAAATAAAATTTGCATAGTTTGAGCACTTGATGACAGCAAAATCCAGAGTTTGTAATTAAAGATGAAGTTTTCCATAATCCTACCTAGTCACAACGTTGCCCCCAGGAGGCAACGAAGCCTGGATCATGTCAAGCGAGAGAATTGAAAGAAATGCAAAAAAGTTAGCTAGTTTTGCAGCTCGCTACGAGCAAATGGCACATTATGTTGACAGCGAAGAAAGGCGCACTTCCACCTTGAATCAAGATGTCAGACTTAAGCAAAGTTTGCTGGGGGAGAGCACAATAAAGTGGACCACAAAGTGCAAAATGTGACCAGTAACAAGTGAATATGAAGTGTGCTGTTTTTGAAGGCTCAAAGCTGATTTTGAGGGTTTTGGTGTAGTTTTTGAGCATTTTAGTAACTTTCTAAGGTGTCATAAGGTATCTTACACACATCCTCATAAAAAGAACATCATGGATTGAAACTAAATTTGACCACTAGTTCTAAATCATGAAAATGAACTTTTCCAAAGTCTTGATTTCTTCATTTAGGGTCCTCTATTGTCTTTAGATGATGTTTTTTTCAATTTAAAAAACAATGTTCGGTGAAAAAAAAGTGACAAAAAGTATCGCGGAAAAGACCCTCTTAAAAAACATCCTTGCAATACTTTTGGATTCCTAAATCAATCAATGAGTATATGAATTGACTATTTTAGAATACCTTTTAAACATACAAAGGGCCCCGCGAAATTAAAAGTGATTTCGGACAAAACCCTAAACTGTTTTGTTCACTTTTCCAAATGAGTCCATTCACTTTGCCCGAGTTCAACGTCTCCGTTTTCCATTGTAAACTCAATGTCCTCTCTCGTAACTTTGAGAAGTTGAAGAAGATCAAGTCTACTTTCCGTATTCCAAACTCAATCTTGCATTGACATAACATAGATTCCACTTTCCCTAGTGTTTACAGAAGGGGCTGAAATTGGTGAAAAGGTAAGCACTTTTTTGGTTCACTTTATTGTGCTTCCTTCCTGCTTCATATACAATATCCAATACCCCAAATCATGTGGACACCTCGTAGCAAGTGCCAACTCTTACTGGCTGCACCGAATTCCCCAAATCACGTGCTTCTCCCTTGGCACTAACCCCAACTGCCTGCACCTAATTTCCTTGATCACGTGGACACCTCGCTTAAAAAATGCGCTACCTATACCGCACCCACTCTCCCAAATCACGTGGAAATCTTGCAGCCCCAACTCCCTTTGGCTGCATCCAATTTCCCAGATGACGCTCTTCTCCCGCATCGCTAACCCGTACTGGCTGCACTCAGCTTCCCTAATCACCCAAACAACTTTGGCACAGACCAAGCAGCACTCGTCGTCGGTGGAGGAGGTAGGTGGGCGGACTCATAATTTCTTTGTTCAAATTGTAGGCAGAATGTTTGCTGACACGAGGAGGCCGGCTTGGGATCCGGTCTTAAGTGGGCCAGATTGCTGTCAGCGTGCCACCGAGCAAGTCCCAACACACGTCCTTTGCGAAGGTCATTGATTTGACTCCCTGCTCCGGCGTTGCTGGCACCACGGTGGCACCATTGGTGCCCCGTCAAAAGTGCGCAAGCACCCTCTTTTTTTCTCTCACGTGCCATTGCAAAGAGCCTTTTTGTGACTTGAATTTATACCTAATAATTGCTGGCATTAAATCATATTATTGCGCATTACCTTCCACAACGCCATGACTGCTTTGCCGAATACAACCTGAGCGTGGTCATCATTGCTTTGGCATGGTTTGGAGGCTGATTAGCTTGCGTAAAAGCACGGATGGTAATAGGTGCCAACATGTGTTCCTCTTCCAACTCCGTCAACATCACTTACAAAACCCGTGCCTCTCTACCTTGCTTCTTGTAGTGGACTGAAGTCCTTATTTTTAGATTCTAAAATTAGAAAATTCGAAATTCTTGGGATATTTTCTGAAATTTTCTTTCTTTTAAACATATTTAGATCAATAGCATAAACCCATGCATTTTTTTTTCAATAAAAGTATGCTGCTTTTTCCCTCTTACTATGTTCTTTTTGTACAATAATATTGATTGGTGTAGACCAATTCTTCTTAGGTTTATTATTTGATTTCTTCAATTAGACAAATATCATTGAAATATTCATGACCCAGTTTTCAAGGATTTTGAACCTCGTCCATGGTTTGTGTCTTTCCCTTCCTCAATTGTTTTTTAGTTGACTAGATCATAGTAGTAGTTGGCTAAATCTAATATTAATAGAAGGAAAAATGTTGCTGCTACTGCAAATTCACTTGATGACAATGTATGTGAAAGAAGTCTTTTCTTTACTCTTTCAGGGATACTTTCTATCCTGAATCTCTCTGAAATCCTATGAAAATTAATGTACTACCCCCTAAAACTGCCCTAAATCCGAGATCTGAACTGTCAACCTAGATCTATTCAAATCCTGGTGGTATTTTCTCAGATCTGACAATATTCCTACTCATCTTGGTCTAATCTACAGTACCTACTCATTTTTACACCAGATCTACAAGACTTGTCAGACAAATTGACTCTCTTGGTCCCTCAACACTCACTAGAGCAAAACATCATTTTGTCCTGCGTTAAGCTGCGTCATCCGAAACCTAAACCGAGACTCATAGAAATTAGTGTGGAAATGTGATCCAAATAAATATACAGCACGCTAAACATTTTAACATTAACGCGTCACTTTTGACGTTGCTTTAACAGCTTCTGTCAAAGAGGATACACTTGAATTTTAAAGTGATGGTTCAGCGTTAAAAATAACAACACAAGTGGCATCCCGTCAACTTAAACATAAGTTTGCTTTGTGAAAAGTAACTTTTTCACCTCGTTTTTTACCTCGGACTAGTTTTTAATTTCTTAAATTTAGTCACATTCTACGTTAGCACGTTTCTTTTAACATAGAAGGCGTTTATCGTGACATGTGCCACGTTCAACAGTGTTACTAAAAACATATTAACAGATCCTACGTGGAATGCCTTGCTGACTTGGAACAAAGGCGTGGAAGATACGGCTACCCCAGAACGTAGGGTTTGGATCCCAGGGGAGTTAATAGTAAGGCCCGCATTTCGGTTGACATAAAAATGCGTTACACTGCATTTCAAGTAACATATTGACATATTTGACGTGTCCCCTATGCATGTAAGCTACAGATGACATGGCGGCTAGGTTTTGACTAGGTCTATATCCTACGGAATGTCAATAGTGACGCACGCGTTTCTAGTGACATAAAAACGCGTCTAATTGACGCGCGCGTTAACTTAAACATGAGATGCATTAATGAATGTTTTGATGTGAATGAGTCACTACTGAAGTACTTTTAACGTGCACCCGACAGATTTGACGCAAGTTTAACATGAACGCTTCACAATTGACAAGGTTTTAACGTGATTAGGTCACTACTATAGTTGCTTTAATGTTCAGTCGTCATTATTATCGTTGCATAATCATGCATTACGTTTATGAATGTCGGAGAAAAAGACAAGTGATGTTTAATACACGTTAAATTGCGTTACTTGAAACATCATGTAAAGTCATTTGACATCAAATATGTAGAGGATCAATGCTCACGATCTAAAGAATTGCCGAGGATGTGGTAGGATTCCTCATTGTCAGTGTCTGCTGCTACTGGCTTCTCCATGTTCCCTTCTACAAAGGACCCGTTTACTATGAAGTCCTCCGCTTCTGAAGGTTCTGATCTATGTGTCTCTATGTTATTGGCACGTGATGAAACAAGGCCGGCAATCTGTGCATCCGCGTCGTCCTGTTCTTCTACAAATGCGCGACCACCACGAACATCAACCTTGCAGACCACTTTCCACGATCCGTCGTCAGTCGCAAAAAACACTTGCTGCACATGAATGGGAAACGCAAACGGCTGGAGGACCCAGAGGTGCTTTGTAGTGATTTGCAAAGTTCACGGAAAGGAACTCGTGTTCATCCTGCTTCATTGTAGGAGCAGCATGTCCTATTCTTTCTTTAACCCATGAATAGACAAGAACTACGACGCACGTACGGCTGTAGTCTAATTCGAATATTTCTTCAACATGGCCGACGTACTCCTCTGTCTTTGCCGTACGCTCTGAAGTGTGCAATCATGAAGACATGTCAAAGTTGCTGCGTAAGATTGAAGGGAAACAATGTACAAAGTGACACGTTTTAACGCGTTCATAGCCATTTTAACGGATGTTAACAAAAAATTTGGTGACGTAAACGTAAACACATGTTTCTAAAGACATTAATTCATGTTTACGGACGTTAACATATGAAGGGGAAAAAAGCAGGGAAGGGTCACAAACACAGTTTAGGGTGGCACCGTCTGTAGTGCTGAAGTGAGGCGGCGTTTGTGACTACAAAGTTGTGAATCCATTCACGTAGAGTGCGGGACATCACTCGCCTTACTCCCTTGCCCTCCACCATTTCATCGTGCATTGCCTGATCTTTGTTTGCATCCCACACTCTACGGGATGTAGCGCTGTAATGTTCTATATACTCTGAGCAGACTCCAAGTGTTTCTTCCATAAAGTATGCCTCTCCCTTGTAACCCTTGGGCCAAGCAAACAAACGCACATAATCCTTGAGGGTCTTCATGTATCTCTCCATTGGATACATCCAACGACTGTGAACTAGACTGCATAGAAATAGCTGCACCATAAGATGCACAAGAAGGTGCGCCATGATGACCATTGAACCTAGAGGGAACTTGCGCTCAATCATACAAAGCTTCTCATTCGCGTTTGCAACCCACTCTTGTTCTTTAGACGCATTGACCGTGCAAGTGCACAAGCGTTTAAATACCCTGCTGACCCTCATGATGCAGGTCTGGACTTCGCTATTCATATTGACATTCCTTAGTGACACGAGTAGTATCTGCAAATACACCGGTAGCGAGTCATTTAGAAAGTCAGAACATGGAATTAATATTTTGTTTCTATACTACACTTCGGAGCCTAACATATCATTATTTTTCAAGGGCCATTATCAAAACGTCCTTTGACTTTAACTTGGCGTTACTCTTTGTTTCAAGTAATGTGACACTGCGTTTCATCAAGTTTAAAATAACATAAAGCACCAATTTTTGACATCAACCTTACGTTATTCATTGTTCCAAGTAACGTTACACTGCGTTTCCAAGGAGTTTAGCTTAACATGAAGGATCATGCTTTGGCGTTAACCATACCATTCCATTGACGAGAAGTAACATATTGCTTGTATGTCTATAGCTGACACACGTTCAATAAGTCAACTTTATCAACTTTATCAACGTAGAAATGAAATTTGACATACCTGTTGCATGAGGACGTGAAAGTCATGGGATTTAAGAAATCTCAATCTTCCTTCAGAGACCCTTTTGTAATTGGGGCCTGCATAATTTTGTGGCACCTTCGTCGATCCTATTACGGCAAGCATGTCCATCTTTGCTTGTGGTAGGAGAACATAAGGTGCGTGTGGCATGAATAGCCGGTCGTCTGTGCCGTTGTTCAGTCTCAACCATAAGTTAGACCTCATTCCCAAATCATTAAAGTCCATATGTCCTCGAGGAAAGTCAGTCTCCCCAAATAGAGTCTTCATTATATTCTAACAAAGGTTTTTCTTGCAATGCATGACGTCCAAGGTATGCCTCATGAGCTAGTCTTGCACCACATTGACGATCATGGTCAAAATTCTATAATTTTATATATTTTTGTGAAATGCAAAAAGTGACGTTTCCAAGTGACGTAGATTGACAGAGTTTAACGGTGATCTGTGTTTAAAATGACGGCACTCTATGGCACAACTTCATCTTACATGTGACATTACTGAGACGTTGGTTAACAGAGTTTTACGTTACGCTACGTCTCCAGCACTTAAACATATTGAGGAGTCAAGCAGAAATAAAAAGCAGTAAGTGACATGACCCACACCTTCCAATATGGAAGGGAGAAAAGCGCAGAAATTCTCTTCACTCTGTGCCTCCTCACAGGATCGCGTGGACCGTCTGCCCTTCTTCTAGAGGCAATGTACGCCTCCCTTTCTTGTGCAAACCGCAAGACGTCATTGCCAGGCATCCTTGAACAGGAACAACATTTCCCTTCAAGACTATTCACTAGTAGAGAACCTGACGTTTTCCATTTACTATTTTCAGGATTATGAACACTATTGAGTAGAGTTGGTCACATAGGACAAGAAAAAGAGCGCTTTTCCGCGTTCTCACAAATGAGAAGCGACACTTTTGAAATGGAAAACGTCAGGTTCTCTACTAGTGATTGAACAGCAGATCGATACGGAACGCATGGTCCTCCGGAAGACATTGGCATGCACCTATGTACACTATCTTCTGGCTCTTCGGGCCCCTCGCCCTTCTGGAAACAATGTTCGGACCACAAACTGGGCAAGCTCTATAGCCCTTGGTTTGTTGTCCAGAAATCAAGCCATTAGCAAGAAAATCCGAGATTGTCCATAATAACAGGCCACGGAGGGTAAAGGACCTCTCTACGGTATCTGCTGAAGCATCTACGGCTGGTACGCCTTCCAAAAGGGCATGCAAATCTTCCAAAAGTGGCGCAATGAACACATCTATGTTCTTGTCTGTTGGTGACTCCTTGCCCGAAATTAAAATGCTCATCATGATGAAAAAGCGTTTTGTGAGTAACCACGGCGTTAGTTGTAAATAACCAAAAGAACAGGCCACGTTGAATGTGACGTACTCCAAACCAAAAAAAAAGTTCAGTCCATCAAGTAGCAGTGCCATGCGCATCTTCCGGTTTTCCGCTTGGAATGTGGGATCTATGACTCCAATGTGTTTTGAAGCGGAACTGTTAATGACAGTCTCCATTACAATCTCGCCATCCTTGTTCGTGGTCACTCCACGTTCTGAATGCCATTTCAGAAGCTTTGCAATTGCAGGAGAGCCAAACATGCGCCTTAACCTCGGAATGAGGGGAAATTGCCTTACAACCTTCATCGGAGCTGTCATACTTGAGATGTAATAGGTACTGATTGAATAGACTTACAGTGGTCCCGAATGGCCTCCAATCTTATATTTGTATGTAACAACTAACAGCTTCAAATATCTGTGTCCCTTAAAAAGGAGTGACCCCACATAATGAAGGGGTATGTGTAGGCGCCCGCTCTAGGATGTGGACAGGAAGTAGAGCACATTTATTTTCTAAAAGTTATTTAGTGCACACAATGTGAGAGCCATTTATAACACGCAATCCAATAATGAAATCCGCATTTCTAGACATATGGAATTACGAACATATGAAGAGGTCATAGATTTGCCCATTGTGATTGTTTGAAGCACATATGTTGTGGTCCTAATGGCTTAAAGAACATAGAGATGATCACTTGGTCTGTTGCAAGAGCTCAGATTGAATTGAGCAGGACTCTAGAGAAACAGAAGCGTATTGACAGAAAGCACAGATTAGCACTTAGAGAGGAGATTGAAACCCCGTACAACTTGCGTTCTACGATGGGGAAGAAGGGTGGGAATTCTAGCAAGGGGACAGCGGTACAACCTAAGCGGGGCGCATGATCGATTGGATGGGACAATGTTTCACCACGGAACCTATTAACATGTTACGAAGACGGGACCCCCAATAAGATGCCCGTCGGTAAGGTATGATCATTCATGCTCTCTTTTACTTTCTATATAGAGAGTTAGTGATCATTTTCAAAGCATGGTCACCAATATTGCTTCAATAGATGTGTAGTTTTATCCGTGAATTACAATCATTAGCTTACGGATGTGAGTGTCTCTTTTCACTTGACTTACATCATTTGACAGTATATGGTGTGGATCAGAAATTCTGGTGACTAAACTAGAAAAGGTGTTAGTATTATTATTATGAGCTGGACCATGATGACTTGAAATTGACAGACGGGTAGTCTAGTTTTTTGTCATTTGCATTTTTATGATGATATAATAGTTCCCATTCAGCGTAGTTGTGTAAAATTTAGTGTACACAACAAGACAAATATGGTCCAATCTTGACTGGACGTGATGTCTGCTTGTGAGAACAAAGAGGTAAATGTTATACCATCCTAGTTTTTCATCGGATACCATATATTCATCTACTTATGCGATACAACACAGAACAACTAATTTCAGTAACGACTATTCTCTGATCTAGTAGGGTGCTCGTCGGGTTGTGGAGTCGACAAGTTCATCAACAACATCCGGCCACAAAGAAGAAGTAAGGCAGGTCTAGGGTTACTGGAAGGGGCGGCAAGCTGCCTTACCAGGTTCTGATTTCATCTTGAGTGTCCGAGGGCATTAAGATTTCATTGATCTGCTTTGATGATCCGGAGTTCAATAACTGCTCTGTTCAATGACTGATCTTCTGATTTGGTTTGCAAAATTCGGAGGATAATGCCGCAGAAGAGGAGATGGATTCAGCGATTGGAGCTAGGCGAGTGCAAGCAAAGGCGAAGCCAAGCGGAGACAAACCTGTAAGCATTTCTACGCTTTCTCTGTGAAGCCAAATGTTTCTTCGGGGCGAAGCTACTTCAGGAGCACACTGTCGGTTTAGTTGTAAGCCTGTACTCCAGAGTTTGAACTAGGGTTTAATCAAGATACCGATGGTCATATCTCGCAGCATTCTTTGCAGACTAGTTTTGGATAGATTTTGGGCTTGTGGTATTTTGTTTTGTTGAGTGGGTGATTGATTGAGTGAAGAGAGTGAGTAGGGGAGCTGAGGAGGGAGGGAGAGAATATGAGATGGTAGGAGCTGGAGATCAATGCAGGTTGGTGTTTTTGGGGAGGTCGATTTGGGGTTTAATCAGTTTTGAAAAGGGAGACGAGGAATTTTTTTTTTTTAATACACTATAAGAATACGGCGTTTTAGGTGACGCTCTCGAAAAACATAGTCCTGTTTTTGTCATGTCTCTGTGTTTGTCATTCATGTCTTAGGTAACGTTTGGACATTGACTAGTTTTTTGAGATAAACTGGGTTAATCGACGCTAGACACGGGCACGCTAGCCTAAAAACGTGAAGACGTCTGCATTAATATCTGCGTCTACGGAGACATGGCAGAGGACGTCCTTGTCGACGCAAAAGAGCCACGTCAGCAACATCCTCGTTTTGACGGACGGTAAACTGGGCTCAAAGTTACTGGACTGTGTGGTAACTTTCTGCCCGTAGTGAAGAAAACCAGAAGAAAGGCAGGGTCAGCAAAGGGAGCACAAAAAAGGCCGAGAGGAATTAAAGGGTTTGTTTTTATTTTTTCTCTGTAAATGAAATTTAAAAAATGACTAGGGATGGCAAATGGCTTGTTATGTTCAATTAATTATAATGTCAATATTTTTGATCTATGTGATTGGTTTTTATAGCAACTTTTTATATTATAAAATGAAAAATGTGGTGTGATTATTTTTCTGAATTTCTTTAAATTAAAATTTTATATGGAAAATGTAATATATTGAGAGTAATTATTATGAACTGAAAATATAATTATTAAAAATAGTTGATAAATATCAGTTTACAATGAGAAAAAGGGTTATAATTACGGTCATTGTATTATGGTATTAGAATTTCTTATCTATGTTCTTCATTTTTTAAACTGAATTTTAATATCAAGATATTACAAATATGGTGTGATTATTTCTCTGAACTTCTTTGAATTGATTTTATAAATAGAAAATGTAATATGCTGAGATTGAATATTATAGAATAGTCCACATGATTATTAAATATAATTGATAATTATTAATTTACAATGGAAAATGAATAATTACGTTCATTGTAATGTGAAATCCTAATTTTTGATATGTGTGATTTGTTTTTAAACGAATTTGATGACAACATATTAAATGATTGTTTCAATAAAATTTTGAAAATCATTTCCTAGAATAGAGATATGTTCGGACTGAAAGTATGTCCTACAAACTGAAAAATATATTTTTTTAAACTAATTAGTAATTATTAATTCAATATTATTATTAATTAGACAAAAATGTGAAGTTTGCACAAAAATGGGTTTTAAAAATATAGAAAAATGATGTTATAAAGTAAAAACATCAATGATCCATGAACGTAACATACATTCTTCAATATGCAGCGATTTTTGTAAATAACACAGAAAAATCCACGTCAGACAGCCTGACATGACAGATTGTGTCCATGCAAGCGTCACCACAAACATCCGATTCAACGTGGCCCACAGGAACAAGAGGATGTCGTCTAAGACATCCCTATGGACATCCTTGGAGACGTCTGCGTATGTCCCTATGTATATGCAAGCAAAAAACAACCGTTACATCTCAGATGCGGCAGAGGATGTTTTTGAAGATGGTGCAGACATTGCCAAGGACTCCTATGACATAAAACAAGGACATACACATGTAGTTCAGACCACTACTAATGCAAGCAATGTTAGCAACTAGAGATTTAGTAGTCATTCTTCCTCTTCAATTTCAGCAACGCCGTTTGTGTCTGTTGCGGCTGTAATGTAGGACCCTCCCACGGGGGCAGCGTGGCGAGTTGACTCTGTCTCCATGAGGGGCGGCTGCAACCCCTTAAAGTCGTCGTCATTGCCCACAGCAACTAAGTTGGCGACTGGATGTTGATGCTGTATTGCTGTACGGCGACCCCTGACGTCTGTACGACAAATTACCTTCCACCCGCGCCTCGTGGGGTCATCAACAAAAAAGACTTGTTGACAATGCAATGGAAACGCAAAAGAGTCCGCGTGCACTCTGCCGTCCATGTGGTTGAAGTTCGCCACGCTAAATCCGTACTTGTCACGTTCAACGCTGGGGACGCGCGCATCACGGGAGGCTTTAACCCAATCACAAAGCAGCACTGTGGTGCAGTGATTGCGGTAATCCAATTCGAGAATCTCCTTGATATACCCAACATACTTGGAGGTGCGGTCAATGGGCCTCCCGTTGCGAATCCCTCAACGAAGTTGTTGCGTATATGCTGCATCTACACACGAGTCACGAGTGACAAGTCCTCCCTCTGCTGTGCGAGGGCGCAAGCGCATTCCAAATGCCTTGAGTAGCTGATGGGGGGTAGCATACCTCTTTGGGGGGGGGGGGGGGGAGTACTGTACCACGTCTTCCTGCAGTTCATCATTGGCCGCTTGAGCTTCCGCTTCCCGTGCTCTCAGCCATTCTGAAAAACGAGGCAGATCTGACAGCTCGAGTGGATACGAGACTGGTCTCGAAGGACGATGGCGTCTTGACTGTACTCGAAATGCCTCACGCTCCTCCCAGCGACGTCCCTTTACAGCCATATACTCCTTGTAAACAAGACAACACACCGCTGTCAAACAATGAGACGGCGGCATGAATAGAAACAACACATCTAACTACATGTTTGTTAAATTTGACGCCCAAGAGGACATCTAACAGTCTCGTGCGGTGTTGCTAATGACGTCTGCATTGACATATTCCAATTTAAAAAAAAAACAAGACGATGTTTTGGGAGATGTTATAAAAGACATTTTAGGGGACATGCAAACGTCTACACATTTCACTGAATCACTGCCCTGAACACGGTTCTGAACTACTACTGATTTCTGGAGGCGTCTCGCCATGGTTCTAAGCCATGGTTCTAAGCACGGAGCGTTGTTGATGACGAAGGCATGTGCATAGCCCCGTACCTCATCAGACAATCTGCGCTTGCTGTTTTCATTATCACGCAAGATCTCGTCATTCATGGTGGCATCTTTTGCGGGGTCCCAAACACAGTGTGTTGTGTGCACGATTTCGCTTCATGTACTCTATGCAGAAGCCAAGTGTGTCTTCCAGACGATACCCTTCTGCGATGCTTCCCTCTGGATGTGCCTGTGTCCTAACATAATCTTTCAGCGTCTTCATGTACCTCTCAATTGGATACATCCACCTGCAATGGACTGGCCGACATATGAACAATTGCTCCACGAGATGCACGGGGAGATGTGTCATCACATTCAATAATGTGGGAGGAAACTCCTTCTCCAGCACGCAGGATGCCATGATCACATCTCGCATGAGCGCGTCACTGCTGTCTGCTCGTACCTCTTTCTCACAAATACGCTGAAATACTCGGCACATCTTGATGATGGCTATGCGCACCTCTTCGCCCAACAAGTTACGGACAGCCACAGGGAGTATCTACAAGATGGACAACATGGAAACATCACATGTTAAACTGTTACAAGGAAAGAAGTAGGAACAATTGAAACCTTGCAGTCCTACGTATGTGTGCCACCTACTGCTATATATGTCCTCAGGAACATCAACCATGTCTACCAGAACATTACAATGTCAAACTCAATAGCGCTCTGTAACAGTGTAGGCATACAGAAAGACGTTCTGTAGGATGTCCTTCAGTAAACGTGACAACGTTTGGGAATACGTCCTTGACAGAATTGGTCTACAAACTTGTCTCCAGCGAGACTTCCACATGTAAAGAAATCAATAGCGTACCTGTTGCATGAGGACATGATAGTCGTGAGTCTTCATGTGTTGCAATTTCCCATCCGCCAATCGTTTGTGAATTGCCCCCACGTAATTGGTTAAAGTGCGGATACTGGACACTATGTTCACAAATTCTCGCTTCTCCTCGGGCTTCAAGATGTATGGGGCTTGCGGCATGTAGTACTCGTCTCCTCGGCGTTGTGGAGGTTGCAACCATAATTCTTCTTGTATGTTCAAGTCCTCCACATCTTGGCGACTTCCAGGACTATCATTCATTCCAAAGAGAGTCTTTAGAATGTTCTCGCATAGGTTCTTCTCGTAGTGCATGACGTCTAGGACGTGTCGAATCTTTAGATGCTGTTAAGATGCCCACTTCATTTGTTAGCAACCACATCCAAAGTCATTAGAAGGACTACATGTTGCCAACCAGTGTCGACAGTGAGCACATCTTCAGTGCTTGTCAAAATAAACGTCCTCTGAGACATCCTAATGTCCACAAAGACATCTACTGGAAACGCGACAATGTAAACACTGTCTGCAACAACGTTGTTGTGCTTAGGAAAACATTCAAGTAGAGCAGTCATTCTCCGCTGACCTGCCAATAAGGGAGTTCAAAGAACACGCCTAGCCGCTTAACGCCCGTGATATGCACGGGGTCACTTGGGCCTCCTTCCCTGCCACCAAGGTCTAGGTATGACTGCCGCCACGCAGCATAACTAATGGCGTCTAATCCTGACATGACTGTAGGCGCTGTCCGTGTCTCGCGGTTGCCATCGCACCGCGTGTTTTGCCGATATGGATGGTGACGGGGAAGATAACGACGTGTACCCCCAAACACAATCTTGGAGCCACAAGTCGTACGATCTGGACGCAGATCTCCTGTCTTTGCAGATCTAGCATCTGTTTCTGGGCCGCAAGAAGGACATCCCTTATATCCCTTACAGCATAAACCTGAGATGAGCCCATATGCCTGAAAATCTGAGATAGTCCACATGAGCAAACCTCGGAGATTGAAGCGTCGAGACCCTACGGGCTGAGTGAAATCAAGTGCTGGGACACCTTGCCAGAGCTGATGCAACTCATTCAACAATGGTCGAATGAACACGCCAATGTTTGCTGCAGTTGGTGAGCGCTTCCCTGAGATCAATATGCACAACAAAATGAAGAACTTCTTCGTCACAAACCATGGCTCCAAATTGTATAGCAAAATGAGCACTGGCCACGTGGACCAGTTTGTGTTGTTTAACTTGAAAGGATTGACAACGTCTGTCGCTAAAGCCATACGCATGTTCCGTGTGTCTGCTCCAAAGTTGTCGAAGACGTCTTCTGTGTCGATGTGTTTCCATGCGCGGCTATTAACTACAGACCGCATGATGCCGTCTTCGCTGACATGCTTTGTGTGACCCGTCAACATGCTAGCAATCTCTCGTGAGCGCCACATCCGTTTCAAGCGGGGTATAAGGGGGAAGTGGCGGATCACCTTTGAGGAGATAGAATCAGTACCCTCTAACCACCGGGATTTTGAACACTTTGGACATGTGTGCAAGTCCGCGTGTTCACCCTCATATAGTACACAACCATCTGGGCATGCATGGATGTTGTTGTACTCAAGCCCCAATTTGCGAATTGACTTTGCAGCAGTATAATGACTGTTTGGGAGCTTATTGCCTGCTGGAAGAAGGTCCTCCGCCAAGTACCGCAACAATTCCGTGGCAAAGCTGTTGCTCACACCGAAGACCACACACGTGTTCTTGATGACAATGGTTGCAGATACAACGCTTGTCTTTGATCCTCGATACAGGGCAGTTGTAGCCTGCTCATAGAGACGCAGCAGTCCATCAACAGTGTCATGATCGAGGTCATCTTCGGCCAAAAGATTAGGCTCAACTCCAGCATCCCTATGGAGAGCATCGCCACGGCCGAGGGCCTCCATGACTTGCCTTTGGACATCGTGGTACTCATCCAACAAAGATCCGTCATTAGCGACATGATCCTGTTCAGGGACGTCTTCAGCGACGTCTGGGAGAACATCGTTGTTGCCAACCTGGGGAGCATCGTCAACGACATCGTCGTCGTATGCAATGTCTTCCACCCAGATCCCATCCGGTGGATAGCCCTCTGGTGGGTCGCCGCCAGTGAGGGAGTTTGTCAAGAAGGGGTCCCTGCCCACAGCTGCGTGGTGGTCTCGGATGACGGAGATTTGCCTCCTTCAACCTCCGTGACAGTTGCGGCAAAGGCATCGGTACTGTGTTATGTTCTGCGTCGTTGCCACTCGTAGCTCTGTTTGCAGAATGAGGTCTCCGAGAGGGATGTGACGCAATGTCCGCCCCTAAGCATCATGCCGGATTCTTGTGCCGCGCTGACGGACGTCTCCGCTCATGGCACTTGAACTCCTACCATCACAGACACAATGTAAGCAAAGATGTCAAAATTAGCTCCAATAACCCAACGAATACCAGCCGCAAGACAAAGCAATGATGTGTCTGTGAGCACTGTCGAGTTGTCTGAGGTGACGTTAGTTACTATGTCCTAGCAAACACATAGACGTTTCCGAAGGCATATTGATGCTTCGCAGTCACAATCTCTATCTGCGACAAGATCTCGCAAAAATGGAGGAGGATGAAGAGAAGGGGGATGTGTGAAGGGGTTTCTGCGGAAATGAGAGTGACAAACAAAAAACAAACAAAGAGACAAAAACTGAGATGGGCAAGGACAGTAGAGAGGGGAAAGAGAGGGGAGGGGGGAGAGAAAAGGAGAGAAGGGTGAGTGTGAGGGGGAGCAAGGGAAGGAGAAAATCAGCAAAGAAGCAAAAAGAAAAAAAAAAACACACAAAACACAAAACACAAAAACTGAGAAGAGCAAGGACAGTGGAGATTCGTTAAGGGGAAGAGACGGGAGTGGGAGAGAAAAGGAGAGATGGGAGAGAGAAGGGGAAGTGTGAGGGGTACGAGGGGGGAGGGGGTTGGTGAGGGAAGGAGAAAATAAAGAAAAAAAAAAAAAAAAAAAAAAAAAAACAAACAAACAAAAAACTGAGATGGGCAAGGACTGGGAGAGGGGAGGGGGATGAGTAAAACATAAAGAGGGAAAGGGCGATGAAAGTGGGAGAGAAAAAAAAAAAGGGAAAAAAAAAAGCAAGCAATGGCATCATGGTAAACAATGTCATATGCTCTTAAGTCACGTCTGTGGTCATGTCTTAGGTGACGCACAGGCGTTTAGAAAGACATTTTGAAGCTGAACACTGATAGTCCCTATCTTGCATCCTCATTTTAAATTGTTTATGTGTGTTATAAACATCAGTGTATTGTATATATAAAACAGATGCATGGTACAAAAACGCGGACCACAGCTGGAATTTGCCAAGACTTCCCCTTCATCGATATATAACATGATGGGCTATGTGGATGAATAACAAAAATCCCCCTAGTCTTTAACATGTACTCTACGTAAGAAACCTATATCTTCACAACACATTACTTCCGTCACTCATGGCAATACAAACTTGGTCATAGAGCCAGTGGTCATAGTTGTCCTCCCATGTATCAAAAGGGTAACCACCGTCATGGAACCAAGACAAGCTGTACATATTCTTGTTGTACACATCGTCAATAGTCTCAAGCATGAAGTCCTTTGTATTCAATAAACCACGCTCGTAGAAATACATGTGTTCACTATGAAGAAATGCTAGCTTCTCAAGATACGCATCAAGCTGGACATCGTATTCTTCAAATGGATAATGTTTGTACGGTGCGGCGCACTCTCCCACCAATTCAGCATCGGACAAGCCCTCCTCACGCAACGCCATGTTGACAATAGCGGGATAGCTTGCAGGCCGTGTAATGTTGGGATATGGCTGAAGAAGATCATTGCTACCTCAATGTCAGCGCTCCTTGGACTTGCAAGATGACTAAGACACATTGTCCACCATGTCTGAGCATCACGAAAGATGTCCATAGGGACATCTTCAAAGACATCATAAAATGTATACTTCATGTAACCCATAGGTGTCATGGAAACTCACCAAAGATTAACCGGTTTTGATTTTGCACTTGCACATCCAGCTTGGGAGGACCCGCCCCTTCACCCACCGACACTTGCAATATAGGCGTTGTTTGTGGATAGCAAAATCCAGCTCCAATGTTCGCTTTACCTGCAATGGACAAATACACGGCGGTCTTATACTACCCCACCGCTGGATGCAACAACGTGCGCATGGACACAAACACTTCCCCTTCTCCGTGTCGTGACACGCCGGCTGCATCTGTTCATCCAACACGCTGAACTTGCGTTAGCTGTGAAACAGGGTAAGGCCAAATACTTATGTCCATGAACTAATTGGCCTAATCGGACCACACATGCTTTAATGTTCTGCAGAGTTCAATGCAGAATATATATATATCTTTACATTGCCCTGTATAGGGGACATATTCCCAGATATATACATAGACATGATTGTGACAATTGACATGTGAATTGTCATGTCAACAGGGACGCCTATATCTGATAAGAAGTGTCGAGGACAGAGAATACGACTTCTTTGACTCGGACCCACGTTGGAGTTTCACAAGTAACCAATGACGTCTTCATGTGTATTGAGATGTCTAAGGAGATGTCCCTACAGACATAACTGTGTCAAAAGAGACGTCTAGATGGATGTCATTATGAACAGAAGTGTGTGCATGGAGATGTCTCTATGGATGTTTTAGAAGACATCACTGGATGTCTTCTGTGACAGAAAAGTTGTGGGATGGAATTTCAATGATCCCTCATCCACGTGTCCCACCACTTCAATGTTCCGCATGACGGACTTGGTACAAGGAACGCGCCTATGTACCAAGCCGACATTATTTTGGTGGAGGAGTCTAAAACCCTAAGGTAGTGTAGTTTATATGAGTGATTCAAGCATGGGAGTGACCACAAAATGCATAGAACACGATAGACTTGTCGGTTTTAGAGGCACTATACTAGGAGCACTACAAGAGTGTGAGGTGACGCAGGCAGCCCTCCAGGTTTTTGACAATTTCGTAGAAGTGATTGCGAAGGTTTCTCCTCCTGTTGCAACGATGAGGAAGAAGACCGAAAAAAACACCACTCAATTGCGACGGAGTGGGCGCTTGATGAAGACCTTGGATGCACCTGCGCCACCTACATCGCCTGCGCCAAACCCTCGTGCGCCACAGGTAATTGCTGTCACCCGTTTAGTCGCCACCTGCGTCCACGGTATAGGGTCCACGGAGTTCACGGTATAGGGTCCACGGAGTTCATTGCTGTTGCTTTATTTTTTTATTTATTATTATTTCTCTTTTATATTTTCTCCTCCCATCGTCCCCCTCCCCCCACCCCCGCCTCCTCACTTTACGTTCCCTCACTCTCCTCTTCTCTTCTTATCTCTCCTCCCTCCTCTTCTCTACTCTTCTATGTCACTACCTTTTCGACAACGTCTTCTATGGTTTTGATGGACGTCTTCTATTGTTTTGATGGATGTCTCTTTAGACGTCTCGACTCTCCTTGTCTCTTGCATTGTTTTACTTTCGTCATGTTGATTGTCTCCTGCCTCTTGGCTGCGGTAGTTTTGTTTTGTTTTGTTTTTTTTTTTTTTAATTTTCATAGTGTTAACTGTGCATAACTATGGCAGAG
The DNA here is from genome assembly GCA_014871385.1 of Ceratodon purpureus. Lineage (NCBI taxonomy): Eukaryota > Viridiplantae > Streptophyta > Bryopsida > Pseudoditrichales > Ditrichaceae > Ceratodon > Ceratodon purpureus. The sequence continues at coordinate 50,860,315 of CM026426.1, forward strand.
TACCCGTCTGCAACGAGAGCCATACGAGACTGAAATCAATGAAGAGGTGGAGGAGCGGTACCAGCAGCTGCAGGAGAGTGCTCACGGAGATCATGACACCGACACGGACTAGCTGGGCTCAAGGATGGATGACCTTGAGGCACGGCTAGAGGCATGCAACACGCGCCTAGAGTCGAAGATGGACGAATCCCACAAGAAAATCGAGGCCATGATCCGAGAGCTGCTCACTACAAAGACCTCTAACGTCGCGGCTTTAGCCCCCCATCTGTAGAACCCTCGCAATTTCCTCCACCTGTGTCTGTGCAAATCAGTTTCGTAGATGTGGCTGACACTTACCTGAACAAGGAGACGTCACCAACCCTAATGCCTCAAGCGTCACCAACCGCAGCGGCCAAGATGATCCCGACATTGGCACCACGGAGGACGTCGTAGCGGGACAATCCGTGGAGCACACCGAAGAAGAGGGCTCAAAGGAGGGAACCGGAGCTCCAGAGAAATCTCCCGTTGCGGCTACTGTTGAGGACGTCCAAGAAGACGACATGTATGCCCTCCTTGATGCCCCACTGTCTGCTGCGCAATCAGATCAAGCGGACCACAGTGGGCAGGTAAAGGCAGCGTAGGCTAATTGCTAGGACTCACGCTAGCCACCGTCCCTACACCGTTTGCAGTCACATATAGGAAACGCATAGATGTTGTACTAGACATTTCTGTATTTCTGGAGACATCTTGAATTACATCCTAGAACAATGCTATGTTTGAGGCAGCGTCCACATCCATTGTCACTCCACCCCTGAAACTGAGGTCACATTTTGTAGTTCAATCTGTTTCGGACGCCCTTCAATTCTCTCTCTCTCTCCCCCCCCCACCCCATTGGTTGTCAAAGGACAGTCATCTAGTCTTCATATTCCTATTACATATTGAGAGCCCCCTTCATTTCACTCTCCTCTCCACTGTTTGCAATAGTCTATGTATGAGCTGTCGATGTAGTCCCAAATGTGTCCACCAATGATGAATTGCAATTGCAGGATCCCTTGGGAACACCTTTGGGGCCAGGAGCATTGGGAACACCTTGCACTCATGGCGCTATTCGCCGAAGTCTAAAGACCACCTCAGTCACAAAATCACATCCGAAGACACCTAAGCCAGCTGGTTTGTCTAAGCCGGCAAAGGCAACGCCTCCTTCTAACTCGCCCAAGCCCGATTCATCGAAAAATATCGGCATGACTAAGGCTAGATTACCGGTTGAGAAGGTACGCAAAATGTCCTCCCACGTGATTGATGGTCCTATACGTAGCCATGGTCGGACTTTCACCCTAAACCGAACACACTGGGATTGCATGTGTACAGGTTGGCGCCTCAACAAGGGCGGAGGCAGCCAGGAAGAAATAAATGCTTGGACTACCTCAAAGCAGGGTAAGTGATTCATAGACTATTAAAACCAGAATCGCTTAGCGAGTGCTCCAGAGATGGATAGATTATTTGCAATTCTTCAAGTTTCACCTCTCGTAAGACGTCTCCGCAGACGTCTACTGTAGTGCATGAACATTTTTGACAACGTCTGTGATGATAGTCATGACCTCTGCAGAGACGTTGTACGAGACGATACCCACCAAAGTGCGTCATGAGATCACCGGGCAGATGCCATCTTTATGAGCGTACCTCGAGTTCTACATTACCCCTGTCATTACTGTACCATGTATACGTAGATTAAGCAACTCATTGAAGATAATACATTTTGCTTTCATTGTTGTCCCCTCTCTAACTCAATGCATTTCTACTTGCTTGATACGTGCAGGCTTGAAGAACATTGCGTGGTCATAGTACTTGTAATGTCGGACACAATGGCTTGTTACCTCTTTCACCATTGCAAGGCAGATCCCTTCATCTACTACAGATTATTTCGATCTATGTCTGTGACTATAGTGCATGACTATATGGTTTCAATGAAATTAGTCAATGTATACTTTGGGCAAATGGAGCAAGGTTTCAACATGATTATTTTGCATTCCTAGACTCTAATCTGCTCCTTCAATTGTACATTGCGATTTCCTGCATGAATACCAGGACTCTAACCCATGAACATTTGTTACGATGGCTGGTGGAATTCATTGTCATCTAGACCTGCTCACGTTTTGATGGACTCACCACCTACGACGTCTCGATGAATAGACGGACATCTTCTAGAACAGGTGATCAACGACGTTTCGATGTTTCATAGCACGTCTCAATGTTAAAGTGCAATGTCTTCCATAGCGAGGATACGTTCCCCGTGAATGTTTGCGAAGACGTTCTTCATGACAATAAGATATCTAATATAACACGTTTGCCCCAAGAATCTATGTGAATGCTACAACGTGGCAATGTCTTCTATAACATGTCACATGTCCTTCGAAACATCCACCTGAACATCACATCAAGCAAAACCATGCATGACAGGATGTCAATACAGTCACGCATATGTCCACACAAAATTGAGCTCTGACGTCCATAATAACAACTACTCTAAACACAGAGACAAAGACTTGTCATCCTTGATGGTTGCATTAGGAGAAAAATGAGCTTAAAATAAGGCCGTGTAAGCCTGCCCTTTCTAGGTGAACTCCCTACTTTGGGCACCTCTGCCGCTGGCAGCGGATGCCAGAGTTGCTGCCCGCACAGAACTGCGTGGCGCACTCACAACAAAGGTCCTCGGAATATTAGGTGAGACATGAATGCCTCGGCTCGGGCTTTGGTCCCAAGTGGGCAGGTTGTGTCAGCCCGACACTGTAGATGTGCCCTCCACACGCCTCCCTCGGAGGTCATTGGTTCGAGCCCCCGTGGCGGTTGCTGGCACCACGGTGGCACCTCACATGCCATGTCAAAAAGTACGCGGGCAGCGCCCGTTTTTTTCTCTCACGTGCCGCTTACACGGCCTTTTTGTGACCTGATTTTTCTCCTAATGCAACGACATACAAGTTGACATGGCCATGTCAAGCCTGGCAAATATTTTGGGCATGGGGATGTCCACTGAAACAAATTCTGGACACTGTTCACGCCCACAAAGACATAAGCGTGGACATCACACTGTCACCACATAGACGTCTCGGAAACCACAGTGATGTCCCACGTGACGTCTTTGGTAACGCAACTCCGGTTCAAAAACCTCCAAAAACTATGCTTACGTGGCATGCCACGTCACTGATTTTGCGCCACCACGTCAGAAAATGGCGGGTCTACGACGTCCGCCACGTCACCATGGCAGCGGTGACATCCTTCGCCCATGTGGCACTGCCCGGAAAATTCCTTTGCTGATGTGTCATGACGTGGCGTCCACGTTCCCGGCCCCCAAAATCACCTGGAGACGCGCGTGCTACGGGGATGTCTGCATGTTTTTTTGGATGTCCTCATTTGTTTTTCCCGCGTCTTAGATGTTCCCATGTCTGCACAACATCCTATATGACGTCCGCTAGTTTTTTTAGACATCATTCGAGATGTTACCTAAAACGCGGGATTCTTATAGTGATAGGAGGGGGACGAGGAATTGAGCGTAGAGTTGCTAGATCTCGTATGCGGTGTGCAGATTTTGGGTCTAATTGGTGGCTCTAGTGTGTGAGTTTTTTTTGGTATCGTTAAGTTGCGAATCTGAGCTGGGCTCACGTCCATGGCCTGGAGTGCTCTATTTTTGAGATTGAACCTGGTGGTGCGTTTCAGGATCGTTTTTTGCTACTTGGGATTGGGAATCAGGTAATTTTTTTCGACTTGGTTGGGGGTTGGTGTGTGAGCATTTGTTCTTTCAGCTGCTATTAGTTGAATCGCTACAATTTGCCATTCAGTTTCTCATCCTGGTGTCAATATTGTAATAGTCCTTGTTGAGCACTAGATCCTTAAGGTATTTCCACTTTCAGACTGTTCATTGGTTTCGGTATAGATACTTTTAGTTCTAGCAATTACAATTCTAGCAATTACAATTTGGTTGCCTGGAAAAGTTCTAGCAACTACAAATTGGTGCTTGGAAAAGTTCCTTCGGTGCCGAAGGAAGTTTCTGGAATGCTCCCTGGGTATGATTCGAGCTACGCTTCTTGGCCTCATCGCTGATTGGTCTTGAGATTGGGGCAAATCTGTTTTGGTAAAGGTGTTGTGAGTTAGGGTGCGGGGCCATTCGGTTGTGAGTAGGGGCAAATTGGGGGACCGTCTGGATTGATTGGGAAGAGAAGCTTTTGAATTCCAGAAACCCTGCAATAGCCAACTTTTCCACGAAATAGTAGGCCAGGAATTTTTGTCACAGAATTTTAGTGGTGTTGTAAATACTGAACTCTCATGAAAGTCAGGTCCAGTGATCTTGTATGCTAGCCTTGGAATGTTATTCCTGTGCGCGAGACAAAACATAAACCTTGAGTGTTCTGCTTATGATAAGGAGACACATAGTAGGTACAGCATAAGATAGTATTGTATTTAGTTGCATGTCAAAGCAAGTTATCATAAAATGAGGATGATTTGAGAGTTTTTCAATGAAAGGGCCTGAGATTAGAGGATTGGGATTTGCCTCGGTTCTAGGAAGAATACAGAATTTATGGCCCTTGCCCAGAGTAAGGGTCAGGAGCCTCCACCTCCATGCACAATATGGAAGATATTCTTTCTTTGTAACCTCAACGATTCATTGGTAGGTGTTGGCCCCGGGGTTGAATCTCTCGGTGTGAACAGAAGCAATGAAGCATCATTGATGGTATCTTAGTTCTGTGTTTCGTGAGATTGTTCTGGTTTTCGACGCAAATCAAGTTCCTTCCGTGCCGGAGAGAGAGTTCCTGGGATGCTCCCAACTAAATCAAAATTTTCATTGAAAGTAGCTGGACTAGTTTCTTTGGCACCGTAGACTGATCTTGGAATGCTCTAGCCTGACTCCGGAGGTTTACTTGAGACCCTTGACATGTTGCTTCGGAGCCGAACATAGTTTAATGGGTTTTGCTTTGGAAGCTTTTTCTTTTTAATGTATAAAGCTACCTAGTGATTGACGCCATCTTTCATTTGCTTGGACCATTTTAGAAGGCATCAAAGGTCAAGAGCTCGAAGACTTTGAGCGCTGGCCTATCCAACTTGTGCGGAGTAGATGAGAGAGTCAACACAACACCCACAAACGTTCAGGTAATTTAACAAACTATATTCTGTTTGGGACCACCGATTTGTTATATTTCATTTTTAACTTCACTTGATGTGATTCTATGTTCTGAAGTTGACATGAGTATGTACATTCGCAGCTTAAGTTGTGCCTGGAGAGCACAACTTGGAGGAGAATACGCTTTAGGTGGTCTTGATTAGTTAAAGTGAAGCATCGTTGTTTGTGTCTTGAACTCTCTTCGGTGCCAAAGACACTTGAGTAGGCTCTCATCATTGGTTCGTTTGTTGCTCTGGTTGTGAGCTCACGAGGACCTGGTCAACTCTCTTTGGTGCTGAAGATACATGTACAAGTGTTTTGGTTTGCTGCGCAAATTGCGCAGCAGGCTCAATTTTAATTACCTCTTGCAGGTTGGATAATTCTCTTCGGTGCCGAAGAGACTTTAGTGGGCGCTCTTAATTGATACCCTTGCTGCTAGAATATTGCATAGTTGTTCAGATTTTGAGCTCATGAAGACCTGGTAAACTCTCTTCGGTGCCAAAGATACATAAACAGGTGTTCCGGTTTGCTGTAATGGCAGCTTGAGTTGCACAACACGCTCAATGTTAATTAGCTCTTGCAAGTTTATGTAACTCTCTTTAGTGCCAAAGATACTTCAGTCAACGATCTTGATTGGTACATTAATAGTGTTGTAAGCATTCTCTGTAATAAGCTCTACCTCTTGTTGATGTTGTAGGAACATGAGGAGGATTCGTATGAAGGTTCTTCCCAAGGAGCCATACAGCAGACACAAGGATTTTACGAGGAAGAAGAGGACTCTATTGAAGAAGATGATGCATTTATTGGAGATAAAGATGAGATTCGAGCTCTAGACTCTGTTGCCAGTATCTCAAGTCTCCAAATGAAGCCATTCAGTACATCAAGATTTGACATTCCTTTATGTAGAATGCAGACTATGCCAATGGTTCGCTTGATGATGCAATGTGACCTCTCTAAACTTGAGGAGGAGTTTGCACATGAGAATGAAAAGTTTAATACCTTTCTCCTCTCTGTCCGTGAGTTAGCAGGTTTAACAAATGTGATGTTCTTTGTATGTGATGGAAATCAACGTTGTCAAGCATGGTTAAACCATATAGAGCGCCTACACAAGTCTGATGAGCCATGGCATTATCGGGTGGACTCCATTCTTTTGGACACTAAGGGCAGAATTGGCTTAGTTATGCAGGTCATGCATAATATTAACAAGTGAGTTTACTACTTCACTGAAATTGAAGTCATGACTATTTCTCCAATTATTACATGATTTTTGTTTACAATTTACTAATTCTTAGGTGTTTTTGGACAGGCATACAGTGGACTCTCATGTAAAGACCAATGATGTTGACACCCTTTTTAGGGTTCAGAAGTATGGACTTATGCCATTTGAACAATTTAAGGAAATATTGTCCACTTCGGATTTGAAACGGTGCAGAAAGACTAAACACAGTACTTGGTACACTTTACCTATGAACGTGTTCACAAGTTTTATCTACCTATGACATTAATATATTTATTTGAATTTACATTACAATGTGATTATATACCAAGGCATATTTGAGATGTCATATTTGAGATGTTTTCATACTGCAATGTACTTGGGATGTCTGATTTTGTTATTTCTTGCCATGTCTTGCTTATTCATCAAATTTCAGGACATTCCATTGGAATCATTTATAGATGTTCTACTCAGTCTATATGGTTTGTTTTGGAGTATTGGTTTTGGAGTGTTGAATAGTGAGTCTTTTAGTAAGCAATGATATTCTTGACTGTACTGTATGTTGGTTAGTATAGTCAACTAGTGATGTATATTATTGTTGGTGAGTACAATCGCCTAGTGAGTGTTGAATAACATAAGTGTTCATACTCATCTCGGTGTGCATTGACGTGATTTCATGGCTGCGAGGATAATGAGTACTCCAATTTCCTCAACTAGTAGAATTCAGAAGCTCAATGAGTTCGTCCTCACGTTTTGTTACACATGTTTCTGTTGCTGACTAATTGATGGCACACATAATAATGTTCCTTTGTGCTTCACTAATTCAGTGATGATGTGATTGTAGCACGAAATTGGCAGAGCAGCAGATGAGGGTCTTCGGGCTTTCATAAAGCCAGCAGATGAGGGTCTTCGGGCTTTCATGAAGCAAGCAGATGGAGAAGTAAATGAAGCGGACAAAGCATCTGCTATGAAATTGGCTGTTCAGAAGAAGACTGACAAGTTAATTGGGAAGATGGGCAAATTATGTTCAATTGCTAATCTGGAGCTAACACCAGGATGGCTTCGTAAGGTATGTTGCCTTAGCATGTGTGCATTCATTTATGTGCTCTATTTATTTTTGGATATGATTGTAAACCTTTGCACAATTGCTCCTTGGAGATTGAGCGACACTACTCACAGAATTCCACCAATCCAGAGTTGAATATAGAAAAACTTTAGCTCATTGCAACAGCAAAGGCCTCGCCGGCCTCAAAGATTAAATGGCTTGATTTCTTCAACTCATAAGCAGCCACAAGGGAAGCTCAAATGTTACTAGTAAAACCAGTCAACGAAGCCAAGCTTACAACCGGGGAAAACTGGTGTGCAAGCGTAGAGCGGTGAGCACAGAGCCCAGAGCAGAGAATTTTCCGGCGGCTGAGATTTTTTCGGAAACCAAATTTGGGGGGAATTTTCAAATGACCTATAACCGTGGCCTATGACCATGGAAAAAACATGCGGGGTAGTTACAATTATTCCCTTTTAGACACACAAAATATTACGGTTTTATCAATTCCAGGGGATTGAAAGAAAGTTTTGAAGGAAAAATGCGGGTAAATATCGAGAATGTCTCTACATAATTTCGTCTTTGCGGCCTTATACTCAATTCCTATGTTAGAAAGTTTTCTGAGGTTACTAGATCCTAAGTTGAGTAGAATTTCAGAGCCTAATTATAAGAACATCTCGAAAGTAATTCATATCATATTACATAGATCAATTTGTTTACTGTATAAACTAACTTAAAGATGGTGAATATCTAATTTTCATGATAATTGCTCAAGGAGTAGTAGAATACTTGGCCCAAATTTGAAAAAGAGAAACGACCAAATCAATTCACACAATAATTTCAAACATCAAGTAATCATTCTTAGCTAGACTGTAGTTTTGTTGCCTGGTTAATTTCAAATTCAAATATCAAGTTGAAGCCAGTCATCATAGAAGACAAGGGATTGAGGCTCCAGTTCGCAATTGAAATAAGTTGTATTTGCAAAGGTTTTAGTGGCAAACATGTCAGTGGAGGTATTTGTCGATTTCCTCCATGTCTATACCTCGGCTTAAAAGGGCTATCGGATCCGACAGCCATATTTGGGACTTGTGATGCACGGGGAAAAGCAGATGTGAGAGCCTCAATGTCACCTTGTTCAAGGTATACATGAGAATTGAAAATAGAAGAGAGATGAAGCAAATGTAGATAGTTTACATAAATTATAAGTGTTTTGATTCTTGCATTGGAGTTTCAGTACATGACACATAACTTGTGTTGGATATTGTCTCTCATATTCTTTGTACCCCTAGCAGTTGCTTCACAGACCGCTAAACCATATAGCCGCTTACTTATGAATGACTTAAAGGAAAGTTGGAACTCTACTTAATTTAATCGGACTCGTCATCACTGAGAATGATGACTTCACGTGTAGACCTCGGCGTCGAGGTAATTTCATCCTCCCCATTGTCAGTGCTCGCGACATCTCCGAATCCACCTGTTCCCGAGCTTGACTTCTATTCGGGATCGCAGTGCACATGAGCTGATTCTCATGATTGAGCCAATTGAAGATGAGGTCGTCATGTCTAGCACAGCTGTGATAAGACTCTTGCACATGAGCTGATTCTCAAGATTGACCCAATTGAACATGAGGTCGTTCCTGGAAACATCGATGCTCTTCTTCACAAATTCCGTTGAAGGCTCTCGGAATGTGAAATGCGAGCCTATGCGAGTACAGAGAGATACATGAAAGTGGTTAGTGTTGCCTTCGGGATCTGTTGGAGATGCCAGGCACATCAACTGGCCACCAATCCAGGTCTTCTTGATCTCCATTTTAGTACGCCACATGTTCCTCTCTATAAGAGCTTGTATCTCCCTATCCATGGGGTAGATGACAATCATCGCGCCATCGTCTTGAAGTATGAAGTCCGCTAGATCAAAGGCTCCTTCGACAAAAAAGGGATCTTTGGCATTCCAACTTGGAACCGCCGTGGGCGGAGTCGACACTCCTGGTACGCGGAGCCCCTCTGGTATATCAGCAATAATTAAGTCAGCATACTCACGGGTCGTAACCAGCGATCCGTCAAACTTTCTAGCTCGGACAAGACAAAGTCTTGCTACCCACTCCAGAACATCCGTATAAGACTGTGGCCTTGTGGCTGGATCCATCAATGGATTAGCCTGCATCCACTGCTTGATAGACTGATCTGAGAAGTATTCCTGCATCCTCGTTCCGCCTGAAGACAATGACAATGTAGGCCTTAAGGCATGATCCAAGCTTGAGAGCTCCATGGACCTCGTCTCCGGGTGCGGGAAGTTGTCCTTCCTCTTTTGTTTCTTCTGAGCAGAGTCCTTCGCAATTGCGGATCCGGATTTCGATGAAACAGGGCCTCGCTTTCGCTTCCTTGCTGCCCCTCCTCGGCCTGAGTGGAGGTGGACACTGCTTGGTTGGCTTTCTCCAGCTCATCGGTAGGAATAGTTTGCTCAAGCTCTTCATCCACTTCATCGCTCTGCTTCTCTTCTCCATCTCGTTTCTTAGTATGCTCCTCCTTCACATCCTTCTCCTCGGCTGTCACAAATGTCATTGGACACTCAAGGTACCAGCAGCCCTCTTTCAAATGGCCACTATTAAAATTCTTCCGCTGAGTGGGTGTATATATAAACTCTGGACTCGTGTTCTCCAACCACTTTGCCCATGCAGCTGGTATTGTGTCAATGACGCCGAGGGGAATGAGTTCCCTCTTGAAGTATCGATACAGTAGTCGCCTCCATGCCAAGTCGGTGCCTGGCTATGCATTAAACGATAATGACTTCAAGTACGGAGTGTTCCCCGTAATGAATGCACCGTACGCCTTCTCCCAAACCAGGACGCGCCACTTGTCAAGGTAATACGGTATGGGTTGGCGGATGGGCCGTCTCTTTGGCAGCACGGGTGTTTGATCTTCTTGACATGCACTTGCTGCTTCCTCCTGGCGAATGATACCGAGCCAGAACTGACATGTTACGACTCCGTCGTAACAGCTGGACGTTGTGGGATCCAAGAAACTCAAAATAAACCGGAAGAGCCCCATCCGGTGTTAGAATTTCATTTAAATTTTCAATTTTTTTGGTTAATTAGGTAAAAACTAGCTAGACACTAGCCGCATTAAGAGTTAGCACCAACCGGATACCCCAGGAACCTTAAAACAGTTAATGCAGGAAGTATTCTCGGAACCTTGATCCCGGAACTCGGAAGAGAAAACTCGGAACGGGTCAAAGATCCGAGAACTGACCGTTACTGTAACCGCGTCTAGAATCCAAAACGACGCGGAAGTCATCATGACTCGGATAAGTGCCGAGCTCGGTACGGTGGCGGCTGCAATTACGGGCCGCCGCAGCGTTTATGATGCCCTGGTATATAAGCGGGAGTGTTAGGGTTTGGAGTTCCTTTTTGCGGACTGGTAGTAGAGAGTGAAAGAGCGGTGAGATGTCTTGTCTTTTCCGATTCACTGGCAGTTGGATTGCCGGGTTTCTTGTTGTCGGATCGTAAAGGGAGAGAAGTGAGGCGTAGAAATGGCGCACGTTCAGTGTAGAGTTCTAAGCCCCACCACTTTGGTGAGAGAGTTAGCGATGAACGAGTTGATTGACGACCTCACCCGGATGAGGTGCGAGGGGTTGCTGTCACGGCCATGGTTGTTGAAGGATGAGGCGATGGTGGCGGAGATCCTGGACGGGCCGGACAATAGGTGGGACAACACGATCCGGGGCAAGCCCACGCTATGGTGCGCGGAACAATGGGCGGAAACTTACTGTTTTGAGCAGAACGGACTCCTTTGGGCAACCCGGACGGATAAGTACGTACACGATAGGTTCCACGGGAAGATCCATAAAAACAACGGGTACCCGATAGACGCCTGTAAGGATAGGAGACAGAGACAGGTCCTAGCCTTCCTCGTTCGGATCCTGTATCCGTTGAAACCGGAACAGGTCACCATCACTGTCAGAAACACCATCCTCGGAGCGTACACGGGGGAGCGTCCGGTGAATTGGGCTGCGCTCATGGCAGAAACCGTGCAGAAGTTGGTGCCCTCGATCGGAAAGAAGCCGACGCCAATCACCCCCTTTCTCTACCACCTCTATCACGCGTATAGCTTGCTGATGGATAAAGAGGAGGAGACTTATACGACGGCGAAGAACTTCCTCAATTTTCAGGAGATTCCGCCAGGGATGGATGTCGTACCGCACGGCAAAACCTCGGATACAGCGTCCACGGAAGGAGATGATGATACGGCGATCATTCCGAATCCCGGCGCTACGAAGGCCCACTCCAAGTCACGATCAAAACGCGCTACGACGCAGCACGCGGAGCCCTTCACGGCCCGGGGAGATGCGGAACGGAAGGAGGTCAGTTCCGAGCGGGGATTTCCGGTTGAACTGTTCCGGGGAATTCGGGAGGAAACTCATCGGGCGCAGGCCTCTTACGATCGGATCGAGACGCTGTTCAGGAGAGTCTGCACGTTGCTTGGGGGCTGTTTACCGGAGGAGGTGATCCGAGAGGTGGAGCTTTTGAAGGACGCCCCGAAGCTTCGGAGTGAGAAGAAGCAGTTGGAGCTTCAGTTGCAGGAGCTTACGAGGGAACTGGCGACGAAGAGCGAGGAGATCCGGAAGTTCCATGCCGAGCAGGAGGAGACCTTGGGTGAGCTTCGGAAGTTGGTAGGGAATCCGGGTGCTATAGTCAACAAGGCCCGGTTGTTTGACAAGAATGTGTTGCAGCCTGCAGATTTGGAGAACAAGCAGAAGATCATCACGATCCTCTCCAAATGCGAGCACTCGATGAACGAGATTCTGAAGAAGGGTCGGCAGCTGCTCAATCCGGGAGTCGGAAGTCCCAGCGTCGGAACTTGGTTTCCCGGATCTCCCTCTCGGACCATTGTAGGGGAATCCCGCGGTGTAGCATTCAGGACCCCATTGGAGCGCAACCTCCAGCTTGAGGAGCAGATGACGGTCGACTCGGATATCTTCAAACTGGTCCGGACGATCGCGGATATGATCCGGGAACACCAAGGACAGGTGGCGTCACCCGGAGCCAGCACGGTTCAACAAGGCTACGCGATCCCCACCGGTCAGGCGGAAGTGACAGGGACTACAGTCACCGTTAGGCGATCCGAGGAGCGGACGGTTACGGAAGAGGTAACTCGGCCCATGCAGCCGGTTGTTCTCCCAACACTCGGATCGTCGGTAATCATTCCGGCCTACCAAGGGGAGGTAGCAGGAGCGGAATGGGGAAGGTCCATTTCACCAACCGGACGGACCCGAGTGACTCAGGAGAGGGCACTTACCCCTTCACCCACAGCCGAGACCGGAACGGTGACTCCTACACCCACCGGAACGCCAGTGGTGGACTCCCCTGCTGACAGTTCCGGTGCTCGGAGAGTTTTGAGGAAGAGGAAGGATCCGGCAGGGAAGGGCCCCATTACGATTTCCGGGTCCGACTCGGAAACCTATGCGAGCTCCTTGGTTGGGACAGGCGGAACTGGGACTCGGACCCCTACGTCCGGAACCCCTCCCTCGCATATGTTGCCGAAGTCTCCCAAATCTCCAAAGAACCGAGTCGTTACCCGGCTTTCCTTGGAGACCAAGACGAAGGAGTCAAAGGCGGGACGGAGTGCTAGGCGTCAGGCGGAACGGGCAGCGAGGACAGAAGGATCCGAGTTACGAATGACCAGGTCGAAGGAGAAGGACCGCGGGCAGGAGAGCCACAAGAAGACAAAGATGGGGTAGATTCCTCTCGCTGCAACTGGCCGTCACTTTCCGGATTTATAGGAGTAGGTTCCGGATCGGGAGATCCGGATTATTCGTAAAGTAGGATTCTAGGTAGATAACTAGGGATTAGGGTTTCTGATTGAACTGCTGGCGCCGCCGCTTTTGTGAAAGCCCCTGCTTACTTAAACGGGGAAGGCGATGCAGTCCGGGTCTTTGTTTTGCATGTTTTCTCCCTATATTCCTTATCAGTAAAGTATTCGTGTTTTGCAAGTACTGTGCGTGGTTTCCCGCTAAGTGTGAATGATCCGGGAAGGATATGAGAGTTCCGCTGTAGCTCGGATAGGAAGGTGATGGGAGTTGTGACGAGACCCGAACCGGAAAGGTAATGGGATTGAGCGGAAAGATTTAGTGGATTGTCGTAGGAGTGAAGCCTCACTGTTCCGTCCCCAATCCAACCTCACACGGAATAGCCGTCACTAGGGTCGAAGCGGATCGAGTGGTACTTGATCGGGCTCCCTGAACTTCTGAAGAGGTTCCGTACACTGTGAGAGGGGGATTCGGAAGGTGGCACGGGTCGCCTAGGGATAATCAGATCCTGGTTCTCCCAGATCCGGATTGGTTTGTCGTTGTAGTCTGACCAAGTAATTACTCTTAATAGTTCCGAGCCTTGCCACTGCTCGGATAGTGTCTTCGGAACGTTATTCCTTGACTACCTCTCTCTCTCTCTCTCTCTCTCTCTCTCTCTCTCCTCTCTCTCTCTCTCTCTCATTCTCTCTCTCTCTC